>JARHVA010004730.1:0-127500 GCA_037957365.1 Torreya grandis | reverse complement strand
CTATACATCTAGTTTATGAATGTTAGCAAGTAACTCTAAATTATTATGTTATTTAACCATATAAAAATAATTTCTAGTTTAATACTTTCATACCAAAAGTAAAATAATGAGCTTAATCAACAATCATTTAATTTTATTTTTATTTTCATAATATGAACTTCTTATAAAATAAGTCAAAGAAAAATAGAAGAATTAAATATTGTCAATTGTTTCATAACTAAAAATCCCCTAATTTCTTTTATTCACTTCTATATTTAGCCATACTAAGGCTAATAACCAATAATTAATTACTTTATAATAATGTCTATTATATGTTTAATCATCATTTAATATATGAATTATATATATATATATATAATTTCAACAAGTATTATGTCTTTAAATTGGGGTATATCGATTATATATTTTTAGATGCATATAAAGACAAGGTTAGTAAATATATATATATATATATATATATATATATATATATATATATATATATATATATATATATATATATATATATATTTACTAACCTTGTCTTTATATGCATCTAAAAATATATAATCGATATACCCCAATTTAAAGACAATACTTTTTGAAATTTTATATATATATATATATATATATATATATAATTCATATATTAAATGATGATTAAACATATCATAGACATTATTATAAAGTAATTAATTATTGGTTATTATCCTTAGTATGGCTAAATATAGAAGTGACTATGATATGCCTAAATTGATGGTTATAATTCATATTTGACTATGATATGCCTAAATTGAATTTACAAGTATAACATAGAGAAATATGCAAGGTCATCACACAATTGTATTAATAAGTTTTAATTCTTCGACAACAATGGAATTATAACTCATAAAACTATGAATAAGTCCAACTAACTTTAAATCCACACTAATATCCCTATTTTCATATTAAAAAAACCACACTTAGCCACATCTAAAGGTAAAGTCAGATTTTGTTGTGGCCAATAGTCCACAAATCGACATTATAGAATATGCATAGTCATATATACAACTCAGTCAACTATATCCCATAGTTAACATCATATATAGTCCATTATAGACACACACATATATAAGTGTAGATGATTATAATTGAGTTTAATATTCTATCATATACTTATGAGCATCACATCAAAATATAAATCAAATTGAATACTCAGCCATACCTTAAATATACATGAATTTTTTTATATGAAAAGATGTATTTCATGTCATATAGTCATATATTAACACATATAACCTCATTTAAACATAATTAAATATAAAATGAGCATGTATATTTATGCTTCCTTAGAATTCAAGAGTTCAACCTATGTCCTCAATAAAAAAGGAAAACACATAATATAGGTTTCAACATAATAAAATCACATCAATATAAGTATGTAAATATTAAACTTGAGTTTTATGTGTGTTTGTGTATGTGTATATATTGATATATTCACATATTCAGCTCATGTATAGGTGACTTAAAGATTATGTGAATATACCACTATATATGTATATTAATTCTAACTTCAGATTTCATAAATGAAACAAGACAAAGCTTGTATTATAACTACATAACTTCTCTTGAATATTTTCATTAAAAACCTAAACATAAATTTGTGACCTATTTTGGGTTTAACAATTTGAAACAATTCATCATATCCATGAACTGATAGATAATATAAAGCATAAAGTGGATGGATTACCATCTGATTTTTAAATCAAATAATCATTTGATATATAAATTATATGGATAAAATCATAACTCACAACAAGTTTTTAAGATTGTGTTAGTCCCTTCATACCTAGTCATGCCATTACTTGGGTTAGATGAATACCCACACATAATAGGAAATTTTCCCTTTTTAGTTTACCTACAGTTTTTAATTCAACCCAACATAATACACAAATTTCTTCAGTATAATTTCTATCATTTAAAATTTTCATAAAACACAATAAGATTTCATCTCATAATAGGGGTTACCTAGTTTAATACTTTTTATGACAACTAAATATATTTTCATAGTCAAAACCTAGGGTTTAATGGGTTATATGCCTAGTTATGTGGATGGCTAAACCATATACAGTACTTTAAATATGCCCTAATTTCTATTAATTTTTAAAACAACAACAAAACTATAATCGTAAAAAAATGTTAATGATCCATTTCATACAAAGTCAATCATGAATGAAAATAGATAGACCAACTTGGTATATTATGCATAAATATGACTAACTAATATCTCATTCTCTATAATTTTTCCTCCAACCCCTTTATTTTCCTTTCTTCTTATCCTTCTTACTCCTTTGTCATGTCTCTCTTGGCATCCTTATATCTTCATTATATTTTTATGCATGCTAACAACCTTTTTAAATTCTCTCTCTAACTAAAAGTGAAATCAGTGTATGCAACTCAAACTATAGTGTCTATTTTCATGATTCTCATTTAACCAAGTCAAATCTCCAATTAAAACCCTAATCTTGAACTTTTTATAATTAATCAATAAATTAAACCCTTCAAAATTTATACATATATATTAACTTCATAAAATCACTTTAAACATTATGATTATTGATAAAGCAATTAACTTTCACGAAAGTCCTTATGCATGATAACAATGAATTTAATAAATCCTCTAAACACTATAAATATTAATAATTAAATCCACCTTTTTAACATTGACTAAATAAAATTCAATCAAACATTATAACATTAATCAACCATAATGAATTCTCAATAATCATAAACAATGAAACTATTGTTTAACAATAAGGATGATTTTGTTGATTTATAATGACATTGATTAAACACAATTTACACCTCTTTACATCATATCCATGCCTTGTTATTTATTCAATGTAATAGTCATTTAGTACATAATATAACTTTACTCCCTAGTAATGTACTAAGGCATTTATAAATTTAAAGTCAATCACACATATATATTTATCCATACATAGCTGTAAAAAATACTATATACATTCATGGATTCCAATTAAGTTTTAATAACCTCATCATTAAAGATAAGATAATTACAACAATCATAAGTATAACACACAACAAGATAAACATGAGAATCAAGAAATAATTAAGATCACAAGTGAAATCATATTAGTAGGCATTCAAATATGGATAACACATTATTAATCAATGACATACTAAAATTTATATAAATAAACACTAATCAAAGCATATTAAACTCTCATGGAGCGTATGGGTTTCTAGTCTCTAATATATCATCCCTCAATGCCTCCATATATTCCACCCTTTGATGATGCTCTCCATCTATCACACTCTAAGGGATAGATCTATCCTGCATCCACCTCACAAAAATGAAGGTATTTAGCCTAAAACAATATAAAATACATAACATTATTCTATAATAAATTAAACAACCATGATCATCATATACCTAATATGCAAGTATAGTTAACTCCATAGTTAAGAATCATGTAGATTAATTAACATATAACTATCCATAAATCAACATATGAAATATATATTTATCAAAATAGAAGTTAACCAAATAATAACCATGAAAATCCATGAATCAATAGGTTATTAGGTCTAGAGAGGAATCAGGATGGGACATCATTCCCCCTAAAGTTGATCATCATTTAGATGACACTTATTCAAACATAAGTTGTGAAATTTAAACATTATTCAATAGAAAATAAAATAATATCCAACAACATATCAAGTAAACAAATGTGGAGACAACCTATAAACTCATCATAATCCTTCTAAGTGGCACTATCTTTAGAATATTGGTCTCAGTGGACCTTACACTATGACACTTCTCTATTATGCAAACTAAGTTTTTGAGTGTCAATTATTATGATTGGTTCTACTGTGACCACCCAAGAATCTATAAAATGTAAACTATTCTAATCCCACACATGTGTAAAATTAATAACATAATTTTTAAGATTAGACACATGGAAAACATTATGCAAAAGAGTTAGATCTGGTGGTAATGCAAGCCTATGCACTATTGGTTATATCACTTATAAACCTTGAAGGGTCCCAAATATATAGGTGAAATTTTCACTAACTTCTCAAATTTAATCAAGCTTTTCTGAGGATTAACCCACAAAAGTACTTTATCACTAATAAAAAATCCTTGATGTTCTCTTTAGATTAACATAACTTTTTTTTCTATCATTAGCCAAAGGAAACCTCTACCTAATTATTCTAACTTTGTATTCCATTTATACAAGCATCTCTGGTCCAAAGACTACCCTATCCTCTAACCTATTCGAACTAATTGGTGTTATACACCTCCTTCCATTTAATGCCTTAAACATAGACATATTTAATGTTGATTGGTATGAGTTTGTGTAAGAAAACTCAACCAATGTAAGTTATTCCTCCCACTTGTATTTTTGATCCATGCAATACATTTGAAGGAGATTTTATAAAACCTGGTTAACTCTCTCTATTTGTCCATATGTTTCTAGGTGATATGTAATGCTGAAATTTAATTGTGTACCTAGATATGAATTCAAAATCAACCAAAATATAGAAGTCATTATCAATTCTCAATCTGAAATGATATTTTATATAAATCCATCCAATTAATACACCTATATTATTAATATCTTCATAATCATAGGTGCATCATTTATCAAGTTCACTAGTATGAACTGAGTTACCTTGGTTAGTTTTTCAATTATAACCAAGATCATCATGTTGGTTATGTGATAACAACAACCCCTAGACAAATTCCATGCCACTCACCTACCACTTCCATTATGGTATATCATGAGGATATAAAAATCTTTCCAGGTGCACATGTTTAGATTTCACACGATGACATTCCAAACAATGAGACACAAAATATGTTACATCCTCCTTGATTCCTTTCTAAAAATAAAGAGGTCTTAGCTCAACCATGATCTTGGTTACACCTATATGTCCTAAATATGGGTCATTATGCAATTATTTTAGCACCATAGTCCTTATATTCTCTCTATCAATCACATGCATCCTACTGTTATAACTCATAATACCATAACTCTCTAACTTTAATCCTTTGTACCTATGACTCTAATCATTCTTTGATGATGCTTTCTTGCCCTGATCATAGACATCATCTCATGGTGAGAATTTGATTACCTAATTATAGAAAGTGATCCTAATTGTATCCAAGGATACTAATGTACCATCTTTGACTTAGAGCATCTATAAATCTATTATCCTTACCCTTGATATAGTTAATATCAAAATCATTTTAAGATAAGAATTTTAATCAATGTTTTTGATGTGCATTCAGGTTCAATTGGGTGAAGATTTACTTGAGTCCCAAGTTGTTAGTCTTGATCTCAAATGGTTTCCCCAATAGATAATTCCTCCAAAATTTCAAGTAATGCACTATTTTAACAAGTTTCATATCATGAGGGGCATAATTCACCTCATAAGGATTCATTTTTTTAGACTCGTATGCTACAACTAAAACATCTTGCATAATGACTCCTCCAAGTCCATCCCCAAATGAATTTTTGATCACTAAAAATTTACCATTAGGATTGAGAACTCTTAACATAAATTCTAAGGTAAGCATCCTTTTTATCTACTAAAATAATCTGTTTCACTTGTCTAACCAAACAAAAATCTGGTTCTTTCAGTAAAGAGAGGTGATTCAATTAGCTATCTTTGATAAATTTAGAATAAATTTCTTGTAATAGGATACTAATCCCAAAAAAATCCTTACCTCATTCACATTCTTAGGTGTTGGTCATTCCATTATGGATATTATCTTTACTGGATCCACTAAAATTCCATTCATGAAGATAATGTGTCCTAGATATTACACTTTCTTTTGGAAAAATGTACACTAAGACAACTTACCATACAATTTGTACTTTTGTAAATGATGCAAAACTGGTTCTATATGATGAATATTTTCTTCCTCATACTTAGAATATATGAGGATCTCATCCAAATAAACCAACACAAAATGGTCTAGATAATATCTCAACACACTATTATGAAATTCATAAATGGTGTTAGAGCATTTGTCAACCCAAAAGGTAACACTGTAAACTCATAGTGCCCATATCAATTTTTGAATGTTGTTTTTGGAATATCCTCATCTTGGATTCTTATCTAATGATACCCTAATCTAAGATCAATCTTAGAAATTATATTTTCCCCTTGAATTTGATCAAATAGATCATCAATTTGAGGTAGTATATATTTGTTCTTGATTGTCACCTTATTCAACATCTTGTAATCAATATACCATCTTTATTGATGAATATTACTAGTACACCCCATGGTGACACACTTTATTGAATCAACCCTTTTGATAATAAATCCAAAAATTAAGCCTTTAAATCAACTAATTCGGTGGTTATCATCTTATATGGTGCCTTATATTGTAGTTTAGATCTAGTTATGATGTCAATCAAGAAATCAAAATCATGTTTGGGTGGTAATCCAAGAAATTCCTCTAGAAACACATCCTAAAAGTTCCTTAGAAAAGGATAATCCTCAATGGATGGTTCCTTAGATTCTACCATCTCATTTATTTTTAAAATAAATGCTTGGCATCCCTTCTTCTAAGCCTTTTGAGTTGAATTGAAAAAATTTGCCTAAGCTTCAACTTTCTTTTCTCACCCTAAACTTGTGTCTAATTTCCAAAATCATCTTGACACTCAAGCTTATTTAGATAGAAATAAACCTTAGTTTTATGCTTCACAAGCAAACTAACTCCTAATATCACATCATATGACCTTAATGGTGCAACATACAAATCCACTATATATTGAATTCAAGAAACCTAATATTATTTTCCACTAAACACTTATCAAACTTGACCTTTCACTCAATCCCATAATGTACTAACCATGTATTTTCCATAACTCTAGATTTTATAGACAACTTATTAATCATTCTATGATCAATAAAACATTATTGTCCCTAGTGTCAATCAAAATATAAACTAGATGATTAAATAAAATACATGACATTTTAATAGGTGAAGCTTAGAATTTATCTTGATGGTTGTCAATAGATACATGAATTTATTTTTTAAAATTTACCTATTGTGAATTAGAACCCTTATTCTTTCCACCTGACTTATCCTAAGTACACTCTTGAGTGTAATGGTCACCTCCACAAATTAAACAACCTATAGGTGGTCATTTTCTATTAGACTATTGGTTTCCATTGAAACCTCCTTTGAAACTATTTTAGGTTTCCTTTTCCTTAAGCTACTTTTGAACTTATCATTCTAGTTCTTGAATTGGCTCTTGGAGTCTCCACTCCTCCACTTCCAATTCTTCTTTTTGAAATTTAGTTTAGAACTTCCAAAAAAAATCTTAAACTTATGTATGACTTGGGTAAGATATTTTATCTTTTTCTCCTAGTTTACTACCTTTTCAGAGACCTAATCCATAGCTTATGGCCCATGCACATTCCACCTCATAACCAATTTGGGGATTTAATCCCATAATGAATTTCTTGATTCTGAACCTCTCATCTACCTGATATCGAGGCACATACTTTAGAAGCTTGATGAATTTCTCCTAGTATTCATTCACATAAAGATCTCCTTAAGGTTTTGAAATTCCATATTTTTATGATTGAAATATATTTATGGAATCCACTATGACCTAAACAAAATTACAAATTATTCCTAAGTAGTGGTAGTAGAGTCGAGGCTCATCTCAAGCTTTTTATGTGCTTATTAAGTTATTGCTTCACCAAAAATTTGATATAATCCCCATACTACTTTGGTGACTTTATATTAATTTCATATCTTGGAATATTTCTCTATTTTTTAAGCCATGATTCAACTCCATCTCTTAAAATGGTTCCATCAAACCTGGCTGGATCTACCTTTCTCATATCTCATGCCAACTCTATAGTTACTCAAGCTCTCACATCTTATGGCACTTCCTCATGCCTCTAATATTTAGGATTTTCCTACTTAGTAGGATGACCTTTAGATTAGTAGTAAACATTATCCTCAACATTCCCATGTACTTCCTTCTCTAGGTCCATAATTTAGTCCCTAATTTTGTGCTTGGATGAAAGGATTTGATCCAACTTCATAACTTTCTTAGTGGGGAGCTGATTTGCTTCCAATAGAATATTGGTATTTAAGGTACCCTCACCTCTAGGTCTAGCATGCACCATAATTATACTTTATTAATAGGATAATACATTTTCATTAGTAGACATATTAAATCCTAGAGTTTGAGCCTTAGCTCTAATACCACAATGTAAAAACCCCACTGGGTTTTACTAGAATAGGCTTAAAATAATTAAATTAATTACATAAATTTAATTAACAGATTCCATCATGATGAAACCTACAATAGTTATCTTTAACTAAATACATTAGTTTTAATTAAACATAAAAAGGTTTATAACTAATATATTTAGCTAATGATCACCATAATATTATCAAACATCAATAATATATATAATGTTGATTATAGTAAGAAAAAATACATTAATTCATAAAAGTATTGTTACAAATTCAGCCATGACTAATATAATATTACATCCAACTATTTTATGGTGCATATGAATAAAATGTACATTTTCAATAATATAGATGTCTTAATAATAATATACAATGATATAAAGCTCCATAGAGCATTAGAGTCTCAATGAATTAGAAATATCCATAAGTACTATTACATGTATTCTCTAGTTCAGTACTATTGAGGGGAGTGACAACATCATCTGAGTGATTTTCCACACTAACCATCGACCATCCAAAATGGACCTCCCTTCATAGATGGGTAGATAATGATGGTGCAAGAATCCAAAATGACAAACCAGAACCTGTGTTTTGTAAGATGACTAATACATGATGTATACCATAAAGAAAACTATTCTAACATGATATCATACAAACATGTAAATTAAATCAAACATATGAAATGAAAATGTTTAATTATAAATACTACTTTGGTGAAATTTTTAATATAGTTATTGATCACAAGGATTAGTCAATTTCATACACACCACTCAATCATAGTAAACCTTATCTACACATTAGTGACACTACTTAAGTAATTAGAATCTATCACACTGCTTAATTAGGGTCATTGATGCAAGACTTGATCTATATATATAAAATATAAAAACCAATAGATTCAAATAAAATATTCCTTACTAACAGATGTAAAATGTTCTAAATACAAAAATATCAAATACATATATTTAATCCATCAAATGCAATGTACTAAATCCCAAAATCTCTAATTTATTACTGCATAATAAATAAATTTCAAAATAGTCATAAATAAAATCATACCATTCAGGTAATAAATATATCCGTACATCTAGTTACTAAATGTTAGCAAGTAACTCTAAATTATTATGTTATTTAACCATATAAAAACAATTTATAGTTTCATACTTTCATACCAAAAGTATAATAATAATCTCATTCAATAATCATTTAATTTTATTTCTATTCACATAATATGAACTACTTATAAAATTAGTCAAAGCAAAATAGAAGAACTAAATATTCTCAATTGTTTCATAACTAAAAATAACTTGATTTATTTTATTCACTTTTATATTCAACCCTACTAAGGATAATAAACAAACATTCATAACTTTATAATAATGCCTATTATATGTTTAATCATAATTTAATATATGCATTATTATTATTATTATTATTATTATTATTATTATTATTATTATTATACCTTAATTTAAAGATAATAGTTGTTGTAATGAAGGTTATACCATATATGTGTGTGTGTGTGTGTGTGTGTGTGTGTGTGTGTACACACACACACACACACACACACACACACACACATATACATATATATATATATATATGTATGTATATATATGTATGTATATGTATGTATATATATACATATACATATATATATGTGTGTGTGTATATATATATATATATATATGTATTTATATATATGTGTGTGTATATATATATATATTTATATTTATATATATATATGTATATATATATATGTATGTATATATACATATATATGTATATATATGTGTGTGTATATATATATATGTATATGTATGTATGTATGTATGTATGTATGTGTGTGTGTGTGTGTGTGTATGTAAATATATGGTATACCCTTCAATACAACAACTATTATCTTTAAATTAAGGTATATCAAGTATATATATTTAAACACATATAAAGAAAAGGTTGTATTTAATTTCTTCCAAATAAAATAACTTATTTACTCTTTCAACTAAGTATTCATATTTGACTATGATATGCCTAAATTGAATTTACAAGTATAACATAGAGAAATATGCTCAATCATCATGCAACCATATTACTAAGTTTTAATTCTTTAATAACAATGAAATTTTAACTCATACAATTATGACTAAGTCAAAATAACTCAAAATCCACACTAAGATCCCTATTTTTCATATAAAAACCCATAATTAGCCACATTTAAAGGTATAGTCATATTTCATTATGACCAATAACCCACAAATTCACATAACAAAATATGCATAGTCATATATTCAACTGATTAAACTATGTCACATAGTTCATATTGTATATAGTCAATTATAGACACATATATATAAGTGTAGATAAATATAATTGAGTTTAATATTCTATCATGTACATATGAGCATCACATCAAAATACAAATCAAATCAAATACTCATAAATATCTTAAATATACATGGATTTCATCATATGAAAATATGTATTTCATGTCATACAACCATATATTAACACAACCATCCTTATTCAAACATAATTAAATATAAAATGAGTATGTATATTTATGATTCCTCAAACTTCAAGTGTTCAACCCACATCATTAATAATAAAAAGGAAAACACATACTACATGTTTCAACATGATAAAATCACATTTATAGAAGTATATAAACCTTAAACATGAGTTATATATTTATATATATATATATATATATATATATATATATAGAGAGAGAGAGAGAGACACACACATTTAGTTCATTTATTGGTGACCTAAATATTATGTGAATATACCACTATATATGTATATAATTCTAAATTTATATTTCGTAAATGAAACAAAACAAAGTTTTTATTATCACTGCCTAACTTATCTTGAATCTATTCATTAAAACCTTACACATAAAACCATGCCCTAAAATAGATTCAAACATTTGAAACAATTCATCATCTCCATGAACTGATCGATAATATAAAGGATAAAGTGGTTGGTTTAAAATATAAGTTTTAAATCAAATAACCATTTGATATATCAATTATATGGATAAAAGCATGACTCAAAATAATTTTTTAGGACTATGTTAATCCCTTCATACCTAGTAATGCCATCATTTTGGTCAAACAAATACCCACACCTAATAATATATTTTCCTTTTTTGGTTTACCTAGGGTTTTAAATTTGACCCAACACAATACACAAAAATATCCTTAGTATAATTGATATCATTTAAAATTTTCACATAACACATTAAGATTTCATCTCATAATAGGGTCTACCCAATTTAATATTTTTTATGATAACTAAATTTATTTTTGTAACCAAAACCTAGGATTTCATGGGTTGTATGTCTGGTTCTATCGATGGTCAATATAATATATATTACTAAGTATATGCCCTAGTTTATATTAATTTCTAAAACAATAGTAAAATTATAACCCTAATAAAATCTTAATGATTTATTCCATACAAATCTAATTATGAATGAAAATTAATAGACCAACCTTGTATATTATGCACAAATATGACAAGATGATATCTCATTCTCTATAATTTTTAATCAAAACCATTTCTTTTCCTTTCTTCTTCTCCTTCCTAATACTCTTACATGTCTCTCCAGGCTTCCTTCTCTCTCTATTATATTTTCATACATTATAACAACCTCCATAATGTCTCCCACTAACTCAAAGTAAACTCGGTGTATGCAACTCAAGCTACAATGTTTATTTTGCATGATTCTCATTTAACCAAGTTAATGTCAGGGGATCTATAGCTCTACCAATTAGAGCACATATGATTACTTCTTGTATAAGCAATTAAACACAAAATTAAATCAAAATGATAAAGTAGCTAGAAACTTGAGACATCAAAGAATTTGAGAGACAATACACACTCTTGTATTAAATATTACTAGAAGAAAATACAATAAGGAAGATGCCACTTCTTCCTCCACCTCAAAGGATTGCCACACCTCAAGACCTTCTTCCCTCTCTCTCTTGCTCAACACAATAACTCTAAATCCTGAGTTATTATCCCTCCTTGAATGCTTCAGTTGATCTCCTTGACCTTGCTAGCTTCAATGCTTTTACTTGCCTTAAAATAATTACAATACATGCCTTATGGGTCTTTAAATAGGATCCCATGCTTACAAAAATAGAACTCTAGTTACAATAATTAGACACGTAGCTCATGACTATAATTAGTCATTTGATATGAAAACACTCGCTTCACTTAACTGACTGTTCGTCAACAGCAGTTCTGGAAATACACAAGCGACCGACGCCGGTCCCTGCTTGTCTGGTGCTGCTGACGTCGGCTGACTATCTACTGTCACCGGTCTCCTTCTCCACTGCATCTGATCAATGTCGGTCATACTACTGATGCCGATGGCTCTAGTTCTTTAGCATCCTCTTCTTGTGTCTGCAAATAGTTGAAGCTTGTAGCTCCACACCATAATAATCTCCCACTTGGAGATAAATAGCTGCAACTTGTACTTGTACTTGTACACCATCTATTTTGTTCTTTAGGCTCTGTATCCCTCTTCAACGTCACTCTTGAAGACCAACCACCATGCAAACCTATGATGCAATACCTGTATCTTATGCCACAAGAATTTTGCTGCTCCCAAATTCTTCATGACATACTTCTGAACTAACTCTACCCTTAGCTCAGAAAACTCCCTGTATATGAAACCCTGCAACAAGTAACACAATATAGTAACAAGATAATGTAGCTAATATTATCCAACCTGGTAAAGATAAAATACAATGGTCAAACCTCCATTATTCTATAGCCTACTCAAGACCATATACCATAGCCTTCTGTCTCATGTGTCCATCCACTCTCTTCTCTAAAATGGGAATCCATCTCTCTATCCAGTGCTTCCTTCCAACTGACAACACTACCAACAAATACCTGTTTGGTTCTCTAAGGACTCACACTCCTCATCCATGCCAAGCTCCCACTATTTTTGGATTATACCTGCATTGCTTCTTCCATCTTAGTTCATGACTATCAGTAAGCAATATAAAGAAGGTGAACGATGAATATGAGGTTCACATACCTTTCTTGACCTCCACATGGGTGTTTGAGACTTATTAATTCACCCAAAATCCATTCCAGTGACCGATCTAGGCCATCTCCCAGTCTGATCCCGATCGATGTCGATTCTCTACACTGACCCTGATTGCTGACATCATTTCCCTAGCTGACGCCGGTGTCCCTCCTACCGACGTCGGTCCTTATGACAAATGTCAGACTTCTCCAGTCTGACCTATTGACCCTGCTAGTCTGCACATGACCGATGTCAGTATCTGGATGACTGACGTCGGTGCCAAGCGACTGACATCAGTGTCTGTGCGTTCCTGTAAGTGATGAAATTTTCATCCACGAGCTCTTCTTGGATCAAACCTCTATCTATGCTACCTTGATTAGATTTATTCAGCCCCTGTGACTGATCTCTGTCCTTCATCTCCTCCATAAACACCAAGGCTTCTTTGTTCCTGTCAAAAGCATCAAATTTCCTCTTTTTGCAATGAACTGTATCTATGCTTTCCAAATTTCAACACATACCTTTTGAATCAAGAACTTTCATTCCCTTCTTATTCTTGTGACCAAGCCTATTAGGCCACATCTTTGAATCTACACCAGAAGTAGAATCAGTAATACAAGTAGACAGATAAAGAGTATCTACTTTCTTACCTCTTGCTAGAACAAGTGCTCCCTTGGTAACCTTCCAAGAATCCACTGTGAGGGTTATTGTGCATCCCTCATCTCCCAACCTTCTTATAGAAATTAGACTCTACTTCAGAATTGGAACATGCATGACCTCTTTCAACACCCATGTGTTGTCAATCTGCAATCTCAGCTGCACTTTCCCTTTGCCAACAATGTAACAAGGCATACCATCCCCTAAATAAAGCACTCCAAAATCTCCCTGTTCATACTCATAGAACAAATCTCTGTTTGGGGATGCATGAAAAGATGAACCAAAATCTAAAATCCATGATCCTACCTGACTATCCGAAGAAAGTATGAGAGCATCATGCATCACAATATTTGCATCCTTTGCTTCTTCCATACCTGCATGTTGATTCTCTTTATCTCTCAACCAACACTCCTTCGTATGTCCTTTCTTTCCACAAAACTAGCAGGTAATACCTTTGGACTCAGATCTCCTTCCCGACCTTGATTTCCCTTGCTCAACCTTTTCCCTTTGCCATCCCCTACTTTTTGCACTTAGAGCATTCCCTGATGATTCACCTGTGTTTCTCCTACGTATTTCCTCATTCAAGATCACACTCACAACATCATCAACTTTTAAGATTTTAGAAGTAGATACAGAATTACTTACTGCCATAACCATACCGTCCCAACTTTCAAGTAAAGAACATAAAATCAAGAGAGCCTTTACCTCATCATCAAAAACAATATTGACTAAAGCTAGTTGGTTTACCAAACCATGGAAATCACTGAGATGAGTATGTACTGATCCACCTTCCTGCATTTGCAAAGTAAATAGCTACTTCATAAGATATACCTTATTAGAAGCCGAGGGCTTTTCATATAAATTTGCCAAGGACTTTATCAATTCTTCCGTTGTCTTGCACTGTGATAAGCTGGAAATCACAGATGATGCAAGGCTCAACCTTATGGAATTGAGAGCCTTTCAATCAAGAACGTTCCATTCTTCATCCTTCATATCTATGGGCTTGCATGCAACCCCACCCAATGGTAAGTACAAATCCTTCTGATATAGATAGTCCTCAATCTACATCCTCTAATGTTGATAATTCTTGCTGTTAAACTTCTCCATTCATAGCCTACTTTCTTCTGCCATTGCTGAATTCCCACTCAATCAAAAAACCCTGTGAATGACCTGTAATCAAAAACAATACCCTACTTCCCACAAACTGTAGCTCTGATACCACTTGTCAGGGGATCTATACCTCTACCAATTAGAGCACATATGATTACTTCTCGTATAAGCAATTAAACACTAAATTAAACTAGAATGATAAAGTAGCTAGAAACTTGAGACAACAAAGAATTTGAGAGACAATACACACTCTTGTATTAAATATTACTAGAAGAAAATACAATAAGGAAGATGCCACTTCTTCTTCCACCTCAAAGGATTGCCACACCTCAAGACCTTCTTCCCTCTCTCTCTCTTGCTCAACACAACAACTCTAAAGCCTGAGTTATTATCCCTCCTTAAATGCTTCAGCTGATCTCCTTGACCTTGCTAGCTTCAATGCTTTTACTTGCCTTAGAATAATTACAATACATGCCTTATGGGTCTTTAAATAGGATCCCATGCTTAAAAAAATAGAACTCTAGTTACAATAATTAGACATGCAACCTGTGACTATAATTAGTCGTTTGACATGCAAACACTCGCTTCACTTAACTGACCGTTCATCAACAGCAGTTTTGGAAATACACAGGCAACTGATGCCGGTCCCTGCTTTTCTGGTGTTGCCAACGTCGACTAACTATCTACCGTCACTGGTCTCCTTCTCCACTGCATATAACCGACGTCGGTCATACTACCGACACTGATGGCTCTGGTTCTTTAGCATCCTCTTCTTGTGTCTACAAATAGTTGAAGCTTTTAGCTCCACACCAAAATAGTTAAAGATGTTATTAAAACCCTAATATGTAAATTTCTATAATCAATCAATAAAATAATCCCTTCAAATTTTATTCATGTATATTGACTTCACAAAATCACTTTAAACATTATGATTATTTATAAATTGAAATGTTTTCACTAAAGTCCTTATGCATGATAACAATGACTTCATCGAATCCTCTAAACACTATAATAATTAAAAATGAAATCCACCTTTTTAACATACACTTAATAAAAGTCAATCAAACATTATAACATTAATCAACCATCATGACTTACCAATAATCATCAATAATGTAGATATTATTTAATAATAAGGATTTTACCGATTTATAATTACATTAACTAAACAAAATTTACACCTGGTTACATCATATCTATGCCTTGTTACTTAGTCAATATAATAAGTCATTTAGTACATAATGCAACTAAATTCCCTAATAACTAAGAAATTTATAAATATGAAGAGTTAATCTCTCTCTCTCTCTCTCTCTCTCTCTCTCTCTCTCTCTCTCTCTCTCTCTCTCTCTCTCTCTCTCTCTCTCTCTCTCTCTCTCTCTCTCTCTCTCTCTCTCTCTCTCTCTCTCTCTCTCTCTCTCTCTCTCACACACACACACACACACACACACACACACACACACACACACACACACACACACACACACACACACACATCCATAGGAAACTACAAAACATATTACACACATTCATGGATTCTAACTATGTTATAGCAACATCATCATGTGAGATATGCTAATTATGACAATCATATGTGCAAAACATAACCAAATCAACATAAGCATCAAGAAGTAATCAAGATCACATTTGAAAGCATAATATCAATCATTCAAGTGTAGATAACACTTTATCAATCAAAGACATACTAAAATCTATCTAAACAAACTTTAATCAAATCATATTAAACTTTTATGGTGTGTGTAGGTTTATAGTCTCTGATATGTTATCCCTAATGCCTCTATCTTTGCCACCCTCTTTGATAATGCCCTCTCTGTATCACAATATGAGGGATGGATCTATCCTATATTCACCTCATAATAATAAAGGTAGTTAGCCAAAAATATTATAAAATCCATAATATATTACTATATTAAACTAAACAACCATGATCATCATGTACATAATATGAAAGTATAACTAACTCCATAGTTAACAATCATGTAAATTAAAAAACATATAACTATCCATAAATCAACATATAAAATCCATCTTAACCAAAATATTAATTAACCAAGTAATTTCCATGAAGATCCATAAATCAATAGGTTATTAGATCTAGATAAGAAAATAAGACGTGACATGGACAATCAAGAGAATCATTGGAATCAGTATTTGTAGAATATTCCTTTTGTCTAAAATGTAGAAACATTTTTACATTGATTCTAATTTAATTATTTTATAATCTCTATATTTGTGATTAGGTAGAGAAAAAAAGGACATTATATGATTAGTAACTTTAAGAATTTAAAACATGAACCATATATGAATTTAATGTTCTTCTTTTGACCTTAAAATTGGAGAATGTATTTGGTCTGACATATGAAATCATAAAAATTAGACCCTACCTCAATTTTTGTTAAATATTCAAAAAAAAAAATTACAGCTTGTAGAGAGAATTTTTTGAAACCACCAAAATCACAATGATTCTATAAAAATTATCAAAAATATCTAAACTTTGGACTACATATTCTTTCAATAAATCTCTAATTTCATTAAAAAAGTTAGTAAAAAATCATATATGTGTGTGTGTGTGTGTGTGTGTGTGTGTGTGTGTGTGTGTGTGTGTGTGTGTGTGTGTGTGTGTGTGTGTGTGTGTGTGTGTGTGTTTGTGTGTGTGTGTGTGTGTGTGTGTGTGTGTGTGTGTGTGTGTGTGTGTGTGTGTGTGTGTGTGTGTGTGTGTGTGTGTGTGTGTGTGTGTGTGTGTGTGTGTGTGTGTTTTTGTGTTTGTGTGTGTGTGTGTGTTTGTGTGTGTGTGTGTGTGTGTGTGTGTGTGTGTGTATTTTCATTTGATAACACTTGTTATGATATTTATTAATTCAAATTTAAGCAACACTCAAATATAAGGCCACTTTAAGGGAGAATGAATTATGTAATATTAATTATGATGATGTTGGAGAAATTTGTTCATATGTAGTTCTAAGTATCATCAATGTTTTCACTTGGATTTTAACCCCTTAAGGATATGTATCATATCTCCTCATCTAAGTGGCACAATGGAAACATCTCATAAGTTGTGGGTAACCAATAGGTGAAATGAATATCTAGATTTAAGGGCTAGCTCCCTAAATGTGTCTTGAAATGCTTTCACATATATTAATTAATTGTTTTTGGGGAAAAGGTTTAGATTATTAATGAAATTTATCCTATTATAGAGGGTGATTCACCAAGATGTTTACCACAAGACTATCATACTTCATCACAAAGAGACAAGGCATACAAAACTAATCTAAGAGTCTTAGAGTGAACTAACATTAGTATTTCAGTATGAAGGTGACATGCATGAAGACTATCCAAGGTAATTGGAACCATATATTATTGGTAGGTACTAAGGCTTCATTCTACACTTAATAACATATAAATCACTTAAAAATACTTCATATGACCTCATAGGCATGGATTCACTTACATCAAACATGGAAGGATTGAAAAAAAGAAAGGATAGATGAATATCTTAATCATTCACTATACATCTATTCACACACTTTGAATAGCTGATATATGAATTCAAATTAGATTTAATTTATTTTATAAGGGAATTAAAATGTCAAAAATAGTAGGGTTTCAACATACATGGTGTGGTATTAGATTACAAAGGCCAAAATGGCTAGTTCTTCTAGATTTTGAGAGAGAGAGGATAAGAGAGAAGTCCAAAGGTCACAAGGACACATGCAAAGTTTAGAAAAGGATTTAGATATTCATGATAATAATATGTTAAATTAACCATGTAAGGTCAAGAAGCACAGGTGTCACCCTAAGCCATGAAACTCTTGAAATTTGACGTATAAGTTCTCATTCTAGCTCAAAAAACTACCTTCATGATTTAGACCTATTTAAACATCCCAAAACTAACTAGGGATAGATCTGATGATTTTAATGAGGTTTAATGGTTTTATACATTCCTCTCCATTAATTTTTTACATTCTTGGTAATCTAGAATCATTTGGAAATGAGCTATCACTGCCTTCACTCTAAGAAAACTCCTCTTTCAGTCACCCCTTATACTTAGCCTTAAAATTGGATTCAATTTTACATGAAAATATATGTAAGGGATTGGTTGACACTTTTAAAGACTCTATATGTCCTTAGACTACTCAGGCACACCTTAAAAAGGTATCCACTTGAAGTTTTCACACTTCTCATCATTATGCTCACTATCCAGTTTTGACTGGCTGAGATGAAACTATTTATTGAGGATCCTAGGTGTTGTTTTAAAGCAATAAATTATCATTTGGAGTTATATTAAGTCTCAATATTCCCCTCCATGTGATTTTAATATTTAGACTCTTTATATAACCAATAAAACACATAAAAAGGTTAAGAAAACATTGTTTTATACCCCATCTATACAATTTCATATAGTCCAAAATCATGGCAAGTATAATGAGAGAATATTATACAAGGTTAAAGAAATTTAATGATAATTATAACCCATTTTTATATCCATTCAACCTCATTTTCTCAATTAGGTCCTTATCCAAAGGTTTATAAGGGTTTTAGCCTCATTCTACTCTTAAGCTTTGTTCATGAAGGTTGGATGTTAAAATTTCAAAAAAAATCCATAAACATGATTATAATGACCCCATGTTAAACTTTTATATATCTTTTAGTCTCCATTCAAGGTTTCAAGGTAGATATGAGCATTTCAACTTATCCTATCAAACCTGTTTATCCATTTCCTACAGGCTTGGAATGTCTCTAAGCTAAAAGTGGATTTATTGATGATTTATCTACAAGTAATAAGTTTAGAAACATATTTAATAACCTCATAATAATTATAAAATAGGTTATAATTCTTACCCAAGGTTGGAAAATAAGTTGACCCCTCATTTGGATTCTAGGCCTAAACCTACCCTTTAGCCTTGACTGTAACATTTATGGTCTAGACCACCTTATTTAGATTAATCCTCCTAAGATATTTTAAGAATATTTCCTTAGGTTTGTTTTAACTTTACAAACATTATTTAAAGTTCTATATAGCTCTTAGTCCAGCCTTATATCTTTTTTTCAAAAACTGTAGGGTTTTACTCATAAGGGAAGTGCCCTCTATCTGAGACAAAATAGAGGGCACTTACATTATTTTATTAAATTAAATAAATTATGTAATAGGTTACCCAAGTCATAAAGACACTTTAAAAAAAACCATCCCTTGGTTAGATCAATAAACCTTTCAACTTCCTTAGATTCCAAGACTGACTGTGAAAATAAGCATTGTGCAAGGTCTCATGCTATGGATTGTATGTTGCTTGATTGGAGATATATCTTCACTATTATAAATACATTATAAAAATACTATATATAATTCCATGGTCATGATGGAGGTCTTCATATGTTTCTTTCACCATTTCAACCCTCCATATACTCCTTTATACACCCTACTGAGACAAGACTGAGTTCTATTGTTGACTATATTTTCTTGCTTTAGAGGTACAACTATAGGTGTGTATATACGGATTGGGATTTGAAACATTGAAAAATTCCTCTTGAAACATTTTGAGATTAACTTCATCAATGTCCTTACATAACTTCATACTTTGTGATTTTAATTGCTCATAAAGCCAATCATAGTAGCTAACTATGTTACTCTACCCTTTTAACCAAAGGAGGATTCTTGTAGGTGAATCTATTTAAATTAGGCCTTGAAGACATGTTTTATATCCCTATTAAAGCTCTATAATCATGATACATCCATAATTATTCATCTTATGCTTGGATTGAGGTCTGTTATCAAGGCTATCAAGCCTACTCTCCATGGTGACCCTACAACCAGCCTTTAGGTGCACATTTTGTGATGCAAAGAGACCTGTAGGTAGACATGTGGGAAAATATCTAGTATATAATCCCCTTTAAGTGATCCATAAATCATAAAATTATTTTCTTAGTACCTAAAACCTTTAAATCATGAAGTTATGGTCCACTTACAACTTTGGGCATTAGAGACACCTTGGTGTTCAAACATGTAGATGATAGTGAAGGAATTTAGTGTCCAAATGGTAACTTTAGGATTTCCAATAATCATCTTCCCTTAGATATCTACCCTCAAAAAAATTTATAGATTTTGTCTTATATATTTTATATAAACTAAAACCATTAGTATGCATCAAAGGTCCATATATCCCTATTATATGATCTTGGCAAAAGGCCTAGGTGTTATGTTCTTTGTTTTTAGAAACTTAATCCATGAATGTAGTCATCGCATCTTTGATCATAGTTATCTATCACATAAAATTAGATAGTAATCCAAATATATTTTTTATTTTTACTACACATTAGGAATTCAAATAGGGTTCAATTTTGTGTTCTAACACCTCTATATGACATCTCTAATTATTTGATATTACCACCTATAGGTGGATCCTAAAATATACAGTCAGTGAGGAATATTTCAAATAGTGAACATCATATGGTTTATAACCTCTCCTAACATTTCTCAAATTTCTAAAATGGATTAAATTCATCTTGGAGGGTTTGAAACCTATTTCCTTACTCCCACTCTAATATGCTCATTCTTTATTGAAACACCTGTAGGTGCATTCTCATGTATAGGTAATAAGTAAAAGTATGAACAGTGTGAATTGTAATTGGACTTCAATGGGTTCTAAACCAATGCTACACCCTTAACCATTGGTGTGTCTTGGGATAAGTGTGGCTAACTTGTGGCTTACGTACCTCTTTTATATACTTGTTATATTTCTCTATGTTCTTAGATAGGTTAGCCTATGGAATAACATTGGCTAAGTAGACTATATATAGGAGATAGTGGTTATTCTTTATTAATTATGTTAAGTATTCTACTATTAGTTCATTATTGTAGAGGTTTCCTCTTTGAAGTGGCTTGCTATAGTATTTAGTATTCTACTCTATTGTCAATTTTTGTTGTGTGATCTCTCATATTTACTTATTCTATGTGATATAAAATCATTATGTGTGAACGTCTAAGTAATTTAATTAAAACTGGTATTAGAGATTCTATTTGGGCAGATTTCCTATAGCATTTTTTTTGGATCTAGTGAGGCATGGCTTCTAGGAGTGGTGGGAGTGAAAAAACATAACTTGTAATCTAGGAAGAATTAATTTTTTCCATCAGTGTAGTATTAATTGAAATGCTTTTTTGAATAAAAAATATTAAAAAAAAAGTATGGAAAATGTTTTTTTCCTTTTACACAATTTTAGTCATTATATTCATCTTAATGAGATGATCGCAATGGTATATTCTATCAATACAGTTTTTTGGTGTTAAATTTTTTACCTTAGTACACAAAGGCACTCATTAGATTCATCTTTGCAAGGTGATCACAATAGTACCATCTCTTGGTAAAATTTTTTGGGGTAAAAACCATCCTAGGGTTTGTATATGGTAGGTCCTAGTACTTAGGGAAAAAAAGGGGGGAAATAAACTCCTAAGACTCTTATAGATGACATGGAATCTAAAACTTTAGATCTAGTGATTTCTCAACTTTAGGTAGACATAAAGAACTTAGCTTCCCTTAGATATCTACCCTCAAAAAAATTTATAGATTTTGTCTTATGTATTTTATATAAACTAAAACCATTAGTATGCATCAAAGGTCCATATATCCCTATTATATGATCTTGGCAAAAGGCCTAGGTGTTATGTTCTTTGTTTTTAGAAACTTAATCCATGAATGTAGTCATCGCATCTTTGATCATAGTTATCTATCACATAAAATTAGATAGTAATCCAAATATATTTTTTATTTTTACTACACATTAGGAATTCAAATAGGGTTCAATTTTGTGTTCTAACACCTCTATATGACATCTCTAATTATTTGATATTACCACCTATAGGTGGATCCTAAAATATACAGTCAGTGAGGAATATTTCAAATAGTGAACATCATATGGTTTATAACCTCTCCTAAAATTTCTCAAATTTCTAAAATGGATTAAATTCATCTTGGAGGGTTTGAAACCTATTTCCTTACTCCCACTCTAATATGCTCATTCTTTATTGAAACACCTGTAGGTGCATTCTCATGTATAGGTAATAAGTAAAAGTATGAACAGTGTGAATTGTAATTGGACTTCAATGGGTTCTAAACCAATGCTACACCCTTAACCATTGGTGTGTCTTGGGATAAGTGTGGCTAACTTGTGGCTTACGTACCTCTTTTATATACTTGTTATATTTCTCTATGTTCTTAGATAGGTTAGCCTATGGAATAACATTGGCTAAGTAGACTATATATAGGAGATAGTGGTTATTCTTTATTAATTATGTTAAGTATTCTACTATTAGTTCATTATTGTAGAGGTTTCCTCTTTGAAGTGGCTTGCTATAGTATTTAGTATTCTACTCTATTGTCAATTTTTGTTGTGTGATCTCTCATATTTACTTATTCTATGTGATATAAAATCATTATGTGTGAACGTCTAAGTAATTTAATTAAAACTGGTATTAGAGATTCTATTTGGGCAGATTTCCTATAGCATTTTTTTTGGATCTAGTGAGGCATGGCTTCTAGGAGTGGTGGGAGTGAAAAAACATAACTTGTAATCTAGGAAGAATTAATTTTTTCCATCAGTGTAGTATTAATTGAAATGCTTTTTTGAATAAAAAATATTAAAAAAAAAGTATGGAAAATGTTTTTTTCCTTTTACACAATTTTAGTCATTATATTCATCTTAATGAGATGATCGCAATGGTATATTCTATCAATACAGTTTTTTGGTGCTAAATTTTTTACCTTAGTACACAAAGGCACTCATTAGATTCATCTTTGCAAGGTGATCACAATAGTACCATCTCTTGGTAAAATTTTTTGGGGTAAAAACCATCCTAGGGTTTGTATATGGTAGGTCCTAGTACTTAGGGAAAAAAAGGGGGGAAATAAACTCCTAAGACTCTTATAGATGACATGGAATCTAAAACTTTAGATCTAGTGATTTCTCAACTTTAGGTAGACATAAAGAACTTAGTGAGGCATGATGACTTTGATTCAATCCAAAGCTAAAGTTTCAAGGATGTATAAAGAGATTAATGGGGTTCATAATGAATTACATCATATCACTATGCAATTAGCTACCCTTACATCTTAGTTTTAGCCCAACAACCCTCCATTTTAGCATTTAAATCCTCTTCTTAACACCAAAAACTCCCATGCTGGTATAAAACTAATGTTTCCAAAAGTAGACATGCATAAGTTTGATGTTAAGGATCCTATCACTTGGATTACCCAAATTAAGAATTTATTTGAGCTGCACTAAACCCCTGGTTCTCAGAAGGTGATAGTGGCATCTCTATATCTATAACATGAGAAATTCATTTGGTATTGTTGGTTATGTGATCAAAAGAAAAAGAATGGTGCTCCTATTACATGGTCTATTTTCACTAAGGAGTTTTTGGCTCATTATCATAATAATGTCTCTGAGAAATATTTTAGTCAATTAGCCAAACTTTGACAATCAAGAATTGTGAAGGATTATATTCATCAGTTTTAGAATCTCTCTTTATGGGTGGAAGATATCACCAAGGAAAATTTGACTGATCTATTTTTGATTGGTCTCAAATATAGCATCCAATTCAAGGTTCAAATTTTAACCCAACATCTATATTAGAAGTTATTCCTAGGGAAAGTATGGTAAAAGAAAAAGAGATGGTCAAAAGGAAAATTTTCACTACTAGTCATGATCTCACCTTTCTAGCACCATCATTTCCATAACCCATTATATTAACATAATGAAAAATTGATGAGAAGTGAGCCAAAGTGTTGTGTTATGATTTTTATAGTAAATGGAACAAAGACCATCATTGTGCTAAAAAGAAAATGTTTTACATTGAAGGTGCTAATGATGATGAAGATGATGAAGTACATAGTGAGGATGTAAAAGGCCCTAAGGAAGAATTTGAAGACTCTCAACCTACTATTTATTTTCATGCCCTTTTAGGTATTAGTACTCCCCAAACTCTTAAGGTGATGGGTTTCCTTAAGAAATAGAAGGTTACTATCTTGATTGATTCTAGAAGCACACACAACTTCATCAATAAGAAGTTGGTTACTCATTTGAATTGTTTCATTTATCCAAATCTAGAATTTTAGGATATGATTTTAGATAATGGTACTATCAACTATTTAATAAAATGTCATAGTATTAAGCTATCCATGGAAGACTACTTGTTGGACTCTCCTATGTTTTTTATTCCCATGGGTGGAGCTGATATTGTTTTGGGAGTACAATGGCTCACCACTTTGGGCACTATTCAGATGAATTTCCAAGAATTAATCATGCATTTTAATTTTGAAGAAAGGAAATTTGAGATAATGGGATTAAGGTCTAAATATCCATAACTTGTTATCTCCCATCAAATGACAAAGATTCTCTATAAGGGTGCTGAATTATTTATAGCTCACTTTTTTTCCATAGAAATACAACCAACTCAACCATCTCCACTTCTTAATCTACAACAAGTGATTGATGCCCATTATGTTTTTTTGGTGACATGTAAAAAGGAGTTCCACCTAGCTACACACATGATCATTCCATTAAAATTATTCATGGCAATTTACCACCCAACATCAAGCCATACAAGTATCCCTATGCCTAGAAAAGTGGAATTGAAAAGATGGTATAGGTTATTTTGGATGCAGGAATCATTCACCATAACCAAAGCAAATATTATTCACTAGTTATCATGGTGAGAAAGAATGACGAAACTTGGAGGATGTGCCTTGACTATAGAGAACCCAACAAGTACACTATCAAAGATAAGTTTCTTATTCCTATAGTTGATGATTTTCTAGATGAATTGAATGGTGTTTTTTATTTTACCAACTTAGATTTACATTCTAGGTTATCATCAAATTTGGATCTATGATAAAGACATACCCAAAATATCTTTTAGGACTCATGAGGGCCATTATGATTTTTTGGTTATGCATTTTGGTCTAACAAATTCACCATTTACTTTTTAGAGTTTGATGAATATTGTTTTTAGGCCATTTTTAAGGAAATTTGTTCTAGTATTCTTTAATGATATCCTCATTTATAATAAAAATTGGGAAGACCATTCAAAAATTGTGAAATAGGTACTCTCCATTTTAGAACAATATCAATTATATGCCAAACCTTTCAAATGTACTTTTGGGGCTTATGAGGTTGAATATTTGGGTCATCTAGTTTCTTATGAAGGAGTGAAAGTGGATCCTAAAAAAATTAAAGCAATGGTGGACTGGCCAATTCCTAAGACACTCAAGTAACTATGGAAATTTTTGGGGCTAGCTGGTTACTATCATAGGTTTGTCAAAAAGTATGGTAGTATTGTAGTCCCACTCACCTCTTTGTTGAATAAAGACTCATTTTAGTGGACTTATGTAGCTACCTAGGCATTTGAACAATTAAAATTAGATATATGCACTACTCTAGTATTGGCCACTCCTAATTTTTCCAAGACTTTTGTGGTTCAATGTGATGCATTTGGGTATGATATGGGTGTTTTGCTCATGCAAGAAGGAAAACCACTTACATTTGAAAGTCATAAACTAAAGGGTCAAACTTAGCACAAACCCATATATGAGAAGGAAATGATGGCCATTTTGTATGCAGTTAAATAATGGAGACTTTATTTGATGGGTCATCACTTTTAGGTAAAGACTAATCATGATAGTCTCAAATATTTCTTGGAAAAATGGTTGTCTTTTGAAGAACAATAGAAAAGGGTAACTAATATGTTAGGCTATGATTTTGAAATAGTATACAAATAAATACAAGAATAATGTGGTGGTAGATGCACTATCTAAAAAAGATGAATTAGTTGAGGCATTGCTATGTGCCATAACTATTTTTTAGGTAGATTAGCTATATGAAGCATGATAAAAATGGGAACATGATAGTGCTACCCATGATTTAATTCAAAATATTCAATAAGGTTTAGGTGGATTTGAAAAATTCACATGGAATGGTAATACATTATGGTATAAAGACATATTGTACCTATGTAAGGATTCTCTTCTTAAATAAAAAATCCTTCAAGAACTTCATGCAACTCTAACTGGGGGTCATTTAGGATTTTTGAAAACCTATCACAGAATCAAGCAATATTTTTTTTGGGAAGGACTCAAGGGGGATGTAAAAAAATATGTGGCTGAATGTATGATCTATCAATAAAATAATGTCAAAACCATTAAAACCCCATGTATTTTACAACCTTTAGCCATCCCTAGCCAATGTTGGGAAGAGGTATCCATGGATTTCATTAGAGGGTTACCAAGATCTAATGGTCAAAATGTTATCATGGTTTTTTTGGATCATCTCAGTAATTATGCTAATTTTTTCTCTTTATCATAACCATTTGTTGTTAGTATAATAGCTACTACTTTTCTCAATATAGTTCGAAACTACATGGGACCCAAAAGATCATTGTCATTGATAGAGATCCTATTTTCACCAATACTTTTTGGATTGATTTATTTACATGTTTGAGAACCTATTTGGCTCATATTTCATCCTATCATCATCAATCTAATGTACAAACTGAGTTAGTCAACAAATTTATGCAAGGATATATCTATTTTTTTGTTTTTGATAAAATAGGATAAATGGGTTCATTGGTTTCCCCTTGTTAAATGGTGGTACAATACTTCTATACATAGTTATTCCAAAATGTCTCCCTTTGTGGAAATATATGGATACCACCATCCATCTATCTCTTTAACCTTGAAGGCCCATCCTAAGGTTCATGCAGTTGAAGAACATATTCACCATCAATAGGAGGTCCTTGCAAGTTTGCATGAAAATTTAGTTATGGCCTAGAATCACATGAAACAATAGGAAGATTAAAATAGAAGTGAGAGGCATTTTTTAATTAGTTATTGGGTCTTTTTTTGATTAAAAACATATAAGTAGATGTCATTGAAGCAAAAAAATGATAACAAGTTGTCCCCTAAGTATTATGGGCCTTATCAGATGTTGCAAAAAATTGGTAGTGTGGTATACAAGTTAGAGTTTCCTTCATCCACTCACATACATCTAGTATTTCATGTATCATACTTAAATAAAGTCATTAGACATAGAGTTTATATTCAAATATAATTACTAGAATTAGATGAAGAAGGTAGAGTTGTTCTTGATCTTGAGGCAATCTTTCACATGTGCACTAAATAGCTACATTCCAAAGTGATTATAGAGTACCTGATCAAATGGAAGAATCTAGCATATGAAGATGCCACTTGGGAATATAACGCATTTGTGTAGTAACATCCAAAGTTTCCATAATGTTGAGGATAATGTTGTTTTTAAGTAGAGGGGCTTGGTACACCATGAACCATTAATGTGTCTAAGGATATGTGTGGCGAACTTGTGTCTTACATACCTATTTTATATACTTGTTACATTTCTCTATGTTCTTAGATAGGTTGGCCTATGGAATAACCTTGGATACGTAGACTATATATAGGAGGTAGTGTTTAGTATTTATTCATTATGTTAAGTATTCTTTTATTAGTGCATTATTGTGGAGGTTTCCCCCTCAAAGTGGCTTGTTATATTATCTAGTATTCTTCTTTATTGTCAATTATTTTTATGTGATCACTCATATTTACTTATTCTATGTGATATAAAATCATTCTATGTGAACATATAATTATTTAATTATAGCCTCTCTAAAATATTGAAAATATATTCTTTACATTATCAAGGACCTTTCTCAACTCAAAACTTCCTTCCAACATGATTTTCTCCATGAGAGCATCTGTATATGTTCATTAATGGCAGGTGACTATGTAAAAATACTATATTGACTATCACAGTCAATATTCTAACAATTGAAAGGCTTTATTGATTTTTCCTACTATGATAAATTATTCAACCTTTAAATACCATATTCATAACTTCATGTACGTGATTTATAAACTTGCTAGCTCACTTAGCTGACTGTATATGAGAGTCTTTGAGAAAATTGGTTGTATGTGCTTATGACTAAAATTTCATGAATATTGCTTTGGGGAAGGAGATTAAAATGAGAGATAACTAAGAGGGAATTTAAAACATGTGATCAAACCTATTATCACCTTCAAAAACCATTATCAAAGCATGGAGATCTGAAAATAGTAGAAATAGGCATGTTATCCCAAATAAGATCAGTCTATAAACCTAAGATGATTTACCCATAAAATCACATTAGAATATGAGACCAGGCATGTAAAACATTAAAGGAGGGATTAAAAATCCTATGGAATAAAACTCATCAACTATATTGTACAAAATAATCCAAACAAGATAAAAACCTATAGGGTGTATAAATTAGTAGCCAAAATAGATAATCCATCTTCTTAATAATGTTTCATGAAGAAAATGTAACAATTATTTGGAAAAAAAAAACATAAAATTTAAGCTCACTAATATTAATTTCACCTCCCAATTTTTTTTAATCTATAAGTTCTCCAACTATCCGTACCAAGCATAAACCTGTTGACCATTTCTATGTGTCTAGAAGGGTGGAAAAGGTGTAGAATGGTTTTAGCTCAAAAATGACACTTTAAAATAATTTAAATCATGTAAATGAGTTTTATGAAGATTCATATATTTTCCATGACCTTTTCTCATGTGTCACACTCCATCATGGGTTGTACAAGTGCCAAACTCTTTCTTTTTTAGTTGATTTCTTGATTTTTAGTTATATAACCTACAAGTTTTAGATGAACTAATATTCCTAAAAGGTAATCTGACATCTTGGATGTTTTAATGGAAAATGACAGTTTTACACCTTGAAAATTGTGCCACTTGCATTTATGACCCCTAAATGACTCAAAATGGCAAATTGACTAATTAGACCATGACCAAGGCTAAAAAGGCATTAAATAACATAAAAAAACATATAATATATAATATGACATAATATTAAACCCATTATAAACCTTTAAAGTCAATTTTTAACCTATAAGGGTCCAAATTTGACTTGTAGGGTCAAATTTGGTCAACAATTAGGTATGGTCATGCCCTTTCATCCTAATTAGGTTAGCCTAAAAAAATAGATCTAATAAATGAAAATATTAATGTTAGGTGTGACACAATTTGGTCACCCATAAACATAGTACACTTTAGAAGATAGAATGTTAGGGGATTAACATGTTTTAATGGTAAATTTATTTTAGGTCAAACACACTATGCTAAACCATAAAATAAAGCACATAATAAGTCTTATCTAAATGTAATCAAAGGTTTGAATTGTATCAAAATATTTTAATATAGATAGTTTTTTTAATACTCAAAATTTTATTAGATACTATAAGACAATGTTAGATCAATAAAAAATGTTATAGCTATCTATATCAACACATACTCTCCAAAAACCTCTCTCCATTTGTTAAACTAATGCACAAGACTGTCAGAATTCCTTATCTTTGCTAAAAAAACCTAATATACTTCAAGATACCTTGTAAAGACAAAAAATTGGGTATTTATGAGTATTAATCCTAATTAGACCTTTATTCATATGTTTTTTAATAAATAACACTCATGTATTATATTAATAAATATGGTGTGTATGAATATTACAATTCTTATCCCTATGAATAAAAGCCAATCAAGTATTCAATTTATATGGCATTTCATTGATATTTTTGATTTTATAAGTATGAATATTTAACACCTAAATAGATAAATAATGAAATTAAAATGAGTGTAAGGATCCTTAAATATGATATTATAATGACATAATGATTGCTTGATGTCTTGAAAATTTCTAAGAATGTTTTTGTATATACATGTTTTTTAAATTAAAATTAAGACCTTATTAATGAATAACTTGACATTTTAAAATTGATAAATATAAAAAAGATGGCACAAAAAAATGAAAAAATATATAAAAGAGTTAAATGAACCCATAATTGACATGAATACTATCGAACTAGTTTTATAATGGTCAACTATTCATTAACATCAAAATAAGATACATAGATATTATTGGAGCATTTGGGAGTATCCTAAGGGGCAAAATTATTGACTAAAAGGTTCTCAAGTATTAAATATTTGTTAATAACAAGATTAGTTACCCTAGATGATTGAAATTAAGATTTTAAGGGAAAGACAAAGAAACATGGGTCCCAAGACACTAATAATACCTTAATATAAATTAATGATCCATATACACATAAACATGATGAAACATAAAAAATTATAGGCCTATACCAAAATTAAGTGTCTACAAACAAAAATTCATTAAATCTAGACATACCATTAATTATATAGACATAATTATTACCATTTTTTGGTATTCAAAATGTCCAATATGGATTCTAATATTATTATTATTATTGGTTTTGTAATAGTTTTATATTGTATTCTAATATTTCTCTTATTTGGGTTTAGCTAGTGCAATATAATATTCTAACTATCCATTATTAGTTTTTCACTTTTATTCCATATCTAAACATAAGTACAATAATGTGAATTATAATTTTAACAAGTAAATGATTATATAACTAAACATTAATCTTATATTGATATTTTAAAATTTATTTAAAATACCAAATTAAATGTTAATCTTCGATTCATAGTAAATAATAATAAAATATTAAGGTCTTATACAAGCATGCTTTCAAATAAAATTTTAAAAAAACTCACATCTTAAGTAAATATGATATCACATATGATGTTAAATATATTTATCATTTCAAAAAATTGTGACATATTAATGGCATCCTTTTATTTAGTTTGGATTTCATTAACTTTTTGAAGATGCACAAAATATTCCTTAATGGCTTTACATTTTTTTTGGTAGCGTAATTTAGTCTCAAGTTCATCCTTAATTTAGGGTCCATGTCTAGATGATTTTAATCACATCAACATATTTCTTAATTAAGTTCTTTCTTTCCACCTTTTTATCCTTAAATTATCCTAGTAATTTTTTTTTTATGTACTCAAAAAAGGTCTCCATCATAGAACATTCACTGTATGAGCCACATTCTTAGCATCATTTTGAAGGTGAAAATATCCTTTTCCCTAGACATATGTACTGGATTTTTTTTATAAAATTGGTTATATTATAAGGAATCTCCTCTCAAACATATCCTTTATTATATTGAATTTATTTTTATTTTTTTAAAAATATGACCCTTTGTTAATATAATTATTATTTAGAATATTTTTATTAAATTAATCATCCATGAGAAAATGTATGATACCCATTGTATAATTGTTTATGTTCAAGTATTACTTTTTTTTTGGAAAATATAATCTTATAGCATCTCATTTCAATTGACAAAGGATCTATTTAATGTAGGTATAAAAATTTTTCAATACATTATATTTTTAAGTCATAAAGATTCACTTCCATTTAAAACTCTTTTACCAAAATTTAATATGTCTTTATTCATTTTACATCTCTGCCATATCTATTAGTTTCTACAAGGGTTATATTGTATGTTTACCTCTCAAAAATTATATATTATCACAAATAATGTACACCATATATTGATTGGACTAGACCCATAGAGATGCTTGATTATTGTTTTATATTCCATTATAGGTATGTTGTCCATAACATGATACTTTAAGTGATTAGTTTTTCTAAAAATTACTATTGTGTTGTTCCAATATAATAAATGTGAATCTATAAATGCATTTAAGTCATATATGTGACCCCAAAATTTACTTCAATTTAATCTATTAAAATTTACCATGTCTCCTTCAAACACACATGTAATTTTTTCATCAATAACATACATGATCTTAGATGATAAAAATGGATCAACTTGGTTTAAATTATTATGAAATTCAAGTTGTATTCACCATACTATAGTTATGGTGATCCTTATAATTAATCTCTCCCTTTAACATGTAGTGTAAACCCTATGTTTGAGACAAGCTTTGTTACTATCCAAGATAATAATTTTTGGGGCTGTATTGAGAATAAAAAATAACTATGAGAAGGCTTTATATTTTCTACCATTACAACATAAAATTAAGGGTCCCAATATATTTTCATAATTTTTATGGTATTAAAACACATGAGATATAATACCTTGGGATATGCCATTAACATTATCAAAAAATTTATGTTCAAGTACTACATATTCTTAAAAAATAAATCATATCTTTAAGACCTATAGTACTTTCATTCTCATCCCTATATCATGTATCCATATCACTATCATACTTTGAATAAATGTACATGTTGTCCTATATAAAATCCTTATGAATAGGTGGTATAGACAAACTTTCATACTTAAATCTTCCTTATCTTCCTAGGTGATATAGCATCATTTATTCTTGATATCTACTGAATTTTTATGTCATGAAATAAATAAGGCAATTAAACTTTTCCATATGATTCCATGTCAAAACTTAAAAAAAATAAGCCTCTTCCCTTCTCTCTATAATTTTGTGTTGGATTTCTTGGGTACATTTGACCCTATAAATTTTTTAATACTTTTAAGAATAATTCAACATGATCAACATCTTAAAGAGGTATAAATGATAATTTATATAAGGATTAGATAATCAATTCTAATAAACTACATGATATTGAAATTTTAATACCAAATAATAGTCATTTATAGAGTCTAATAAAGAAATAGAAATTAATAAATAAATAATGGTGCTAAATATAATTACATAAAATAACCCACATAACCAAAAAAAATATATGATATTATTAAAGTCACATTATTCATTTGAAATAAAAATTATTGTGTCATCAATAATATTTCATTATTATTATCTAAAAATATATAAATATCAAAACCCAAAAGCTAAAATAGTTTTACTAGCTTTGTATCATTAAACATTGAGGTCCATAATTTATTTCAATATTTAAATTGTTATTTGTATTTTTGTATTTTAAACAAATGAATGTGTAGTAAATATTTTCCTAAATCACAAAATATACTAGATTAAGACCCCACAAAGAGTTTAGTAATTTAAAGTGATCTATACTAAGACAAATTTTGGCTATTATATCTATTATTTAATAATAATTTATTGATATATGCCTAATCAACTACTATAAATATTGAAGGAGATCAACATATATCAATTCCAAGCAAGATTTTAACTTATGATCATCCCTCAAACGATTTTTGCATCTAGTTTACATGTTTGGTAGTTTGGTATAAATATGCATTTTTAATTTACAAAAGTGAGTAGTTATATTATACTTGATTTGATATAGAGGAAATAAATATTTTAATTTACATTTACATAATCATTGACATTTGTTGTTTTCCATATTATTACTATTTAGAGACATAAACAATATTATTATACCTTTTTCCATTATCTAGTTTACTGTAGGCCTTAAGATAAATTTTATTTTTCTTAAGTTTCAAATATTATTATTAAATTAAATCAATAAGAATATTTTTTATAAGTGATAATAATGAAATAATGAAAAATTAAGTGATGTTCATGGATATTGAGACAAGGTGAACACCCTCTTCAACTCAATTTTGATTTGTTTATTTTTTTCATAAGGTCCCAATAATTTTTACATTATCTATAGAGGGGAAGATCCTCCATTTCTAATGAATGTTTGGGTGAGATATATATCAATTATGGCCACACATCTCTAGTGGTACATTTTTATGAATGCCTTAAATTTGTACAAAGTAACTGATTGATGATAAAAAAATCACTTGATAATTGAGGAGGAGACAATACAATGATTATTTAACATAATATGCAATATCATAGATATATGAAATACCAGTGGTCTATTTTTTACAAATGAATTGTATATGATAAGGTTTAATACATGCTACCATTATTTTTTGTTGTGATTTTTAAGTTTTAAAATTGCATTCCATGTTGGAACCTATGAGATTTAACCTTTATAATTTATATTTATTTTTTCCTTAAGGAACCTCACCTTAAGTGATCAAAACTTATTTAATGTCCTCCCAAATCTCAACTTCAATTTATAAAACTACAATAAAAGATTGTGAAGTTATTAAGAATATTCTCCCCACTCAATTATCCTATAAACATCATCCCCATTATATTCCACATGGTATAAAATTTCAACCTAATATTATTTTACATATTACTAAATTTGATTCTTCCTATGAATGGATTGAGCAGTTTTATTTAGTAGGTTATTTGTTTTAAGAATCCAATTTGAAAGTATATTGAAAACTTATTTTCAATATACATGGACGTAACATGGAATTAGTTTGGAAGGTGGACAAAATATTATGAAATGATTTATTTTATTTTATTTTTCTAACCCAACCCATGTAGGGATTAATATGATTAAGCCATATACCTAGTATATCATTCATTCCATTACAGTTTTATTGACTTGGTCATGTTATTTTGTGTTTATTGGACATAAAACCCTTAATTTCCAAGTCTAAGTTGAATTCCAAAGAATTTCATTCCCTAATTGGAATTTAATTGACCAAACAAAAATAAGAATAGGTTGTAGTATATGTCAAGAGCCCTTTAAATTCTATTTGGTTCATTTCTAAAAATAGGTTTAAGTGGAATTAGACCTTTTCCTTGACCTTAATGATTTTCACGCCCTAGACATGACTTATGCATATATATGGCTCTTTTACATCCTTCTCTCAAATACACATGTTCTCTATGGGTCTAATCTTTCTGATTTGATTTTTGTCACCTATATGGATTTCATAGTCTATGCTTAATATGTTTATTATGAATACTTAGATTATAATCATATAAATATTTTTATATTTTATATAATTCTAATAGCTTTATATGCTTTCATAATTATGCAAGCATCCAAATTTAGTGAACTCATTTTCATGCCAATAAATAATGATTTTTAAAATTAAAACATATTTATGGGTCAACCCATACATTTCACATGTCATTGGTATGATAAAATTCCTAAAGAGTCTCATATCATTAAAAAATAGATCCAAGCATATTTGATCATCTATAATTTAAAAAAATCCTATTCTGACACTTTCATATTAAAAGGAACTACCCAAATCTTTACATTTTAGACAATAGTCACAAGGAATGGGCCCTAAAATTTTTTGAAGCACCTAATCACAACTTATTTTTCCATTTTCAAAGTGATAAATGTTAGATTGTAACTTGCATTCATCAAATAAGAACTAGTGCACACATCCACCTAATATGGAGAACTACATGGATTTTAAATTCCCTCTTCTAAGAATCGGATATGTAGACAAAACTCAACCATTCATAGGGGAGTGGTTGAGGTTAGATCAACCCACCTTCTTACCCCTTTTTAGGCCTAAACCTAGGTCAAAATGGAACAATAGTTTCAAAGAGAAGGATGTAGTTTTTTAGATATCATGCACATTATGAGCCCAAATATCACACATAAAAACGGATTAGAAGAAGGCATAATGCCTTATACTATACTAAAACATAGAGGTATTATACACACAATCAAATCCAAAAAAATGTATATGTTATCTTTTGTTCTAAGTAGCCATAGACTGATGGATTTATCTAAGCATTTTTAGACAATTAGTACCCTATCTGAGCAACTAATAGTATTATTTTCACCCTTATTTTACCTAAATTCAATATTATAATTTAATATAAAAATAATTACACTAATTATCTTAATCCTTTAGTAATTTCCATCATTATATAGTGAAATTATTCAAATCATATTCTACCTTTTACATTCATATTAGTGTTTCATTTTTATACTTTAAATAATATGAATAGTTCAATTTTTTGTACTTTTTTAGGTTCATCAATCCAAAACAAGGAAAAACATATTGGTGAAATTCCATTTTTTAAAATAACATAGTAAATAACCTAGGTTTCCCTTAGGGTTTCTTTCTTCATTCTAGGGTTGCATATTTTTTATTTACATTATATTCTTAGATCTAATTTCTAATTTTATCTCATTTAAAAATTACTCATGGCTATAATGCATATACATAGTTTGTATTTTATAAAACAATATATGATTTTAATAATTACATGTTTTTTTAATTTAACATGCAATGTTTATAAAAAATATGTAACTCTATGGGTCAAATGTTTGTGTAATACTAAGTCTAAAATTAACAATGAACAATATTTAGCACTGTTTAAATAATATTGTTTCAATATTCAATCTAAATTGATTCTTGTTACCACTAGGATCCAAAGGGAATGTATGACATATTTTATTTCTCTTCCCCTTATACCTAAATTTTATAATAGTTACCATCCCACCCCTATTATTTATTCAAGGTTTATATTGGATTTTGTACTCCATGTTGTCATTACAAGAAGTAGTAGGGTACCCCACCATGCATAGTAAGATGGTGGTATTCAACATGTTTTTCCTCATACCCTTCACATCCCATGTAGACATCTAATTAAATCAAAGTGTACGATATTATTGAACAACTAAAAAAAAACCAATGCTAAGATTTATGTCCTTGAATTACTAAAGATATCAATAATTTAAAAGGACATATTATATGATGCATTACATGATAAACTCTTCCAAATGATATATAACCTACATAATTTGCATATATTATGAAATAATTAGAGGATACATAATAATTTGTTTCATTTGAAAATTAATACTTACCCACAAAGCAAAAAATAAATAAAAATTCCCATTGTTCATTTAAGTACAAAGTGAAAGTGAATCAATCAAGCATGTATTGATAAATAATTGATCAAGAATGGATATTTACCATGTAAATTTCTTACAATAATTAGGTTTCAATATGGGTAATATTCAAAATCCAAATAAAACAATAATATTATTTGATAGACAACCACATGAGGTACTTGGATCAATATCATTAGACTTTATAGTAGGACCCAAGACATTGTTTACTTTTTTTTTAGGTTATGCCTAATCATTTGCATTATATTGTTATGTTGGGTTAACCTTGGATGCATGATATGGAATCAATATCATATACACTACATAAGTGTGTGAAGTCTATGCATGATGGATATTTTTATACATTCCCTATAGACAATGATTCCTTCAAATATTTTAAAATGACACAATCTAATAATTAGGTTAATTCACAATTAGATTTTATGCATTATTCCATAGTGCCTCCATTAAAACCTATTACAATAGAAAAAATATATAAATATTATTTTGATGAATCAATTAATGTAAATGAAAAGGAAACAATAACCACTAATGAAGAAATAAAGAAACAACCACAATCTAATTTCAATAAAAAAGAAATAATTATAAACCTTACCTTGTTGGTTGACTCAATCAATCCAAATTACATAATCACATGTTACTAAGATAATGAATAGGATGTAGACCTGGTGGGGATAACTTAGAAATGTGTGAGATTAGTGCTATAAGTGGGAGGCCTTGGGGACCATTCCCTAAGATGACCATCTCTATATCATTATTCCCACACTAGGCTTTGACAGGTCAATCATGATGGTACCCAATGAGGTGGACTAGTTGTTTTAGTTTTAAATGTGATGGGAGTCAATAAATGGCTTGAAAACTATGTTTAATGTGATGAGATAAGTTCACATTCCATGGCTAAGGATACTCTTCACATTCAATTCTATCTCTAGTTAAATAAATCCTATTACCCATCATTTTATCTAATTATATATGGGTGATTTTGTTAAGTGTCTTATTTGTTTCAAACCCCATCTAGGTTAAAATCTCAAGATAGGTATATGAGGCTAGTTATGGTCATTGGTTATATTATTAGGGCCATTAATGTCCATTGGTTATTCTCAAGGTCAATGGCGGTCTTTTATTGGAAATAGTTAGTATATGTTGATGTAGGTTTTATGCACACCCCAAAATAATTTATGAGGTAGCCTCTGATGTTTCAAGATCTATGAATGAAATTATCTCTAAGGCATGAGTTATGGGGTATTTAGTTTTGTAAACAACCTATTAGTGAAATAGTGATGATTTAAGTAGTTTTTTTAACCATGTATGGGTTAGAAATGGATGAAACTAAATCTAATTCAGATGGGTTATGGCTAATAGATCTAAATTATGGTGGATAGGACCAAAATAAACTAAAAAAAGTATCAAAAGGTAGGGTAGAAAAGGAGGTTTGTGGACCATACTAGATGGAACTTTTCTAGACTAGTATTTGTACTAAGGTTGGACAAGTAATGAAATACCAATGTCATTTATAGGGTAATGTAACATACCAATAATCAAACATAGTTATGAGTTAAAGGGAACTAGAATACATTAAACCTAAACATATAAAATCAAATGCTTTTGCATTTGTAAGACTATAGTAGCACATATGTAAGGGGGGATTATGATTCATATTCAAAAGGCATTTAGACTAATAATATCTCAATATGAATAACTATATATCAAAGAGATAACTCATGCATAACTAAAATACTAAAAAACTTAAAATATATAACTTATCACAATCCATAAGTTTGGAGAAGAATCAAGATTTACACATTGAGACCAAATGCATAAATTTCCTCAAAATTTGCTATTAATTTCAATCGCTGAAATTCTCCTCCCTTTAGGACTAGGATGATACAAGTATATATAATATTAGGATGGGGAAGGCCTCATCTCTCATATTATGTCTAAGAATATGTGTCTAAAAATATCACTATATGTTAATCTCTTCCAAAGCATGCATGTAAACTAAGGATTAATCCAAATATAATTATTCATTTGAAATATAATATATACATATTAAATAAATTTAGAACTAATAGTTCCATCACAACTTGATCATGTAGATACGTATGTATGTTTATAAAGTGTTGATATAACACTAATAAAAGAATAAAAATATAACATATCCATAGTTGGTGGAGTTGGAGTTGTAACTTCTGTTGAAACTAGAATGGGCATTGGAATTACATCTATGCCAAAAGTGGTTGCCAATATAGCTATGATAGTAATCATTGGATGTGGCATGTAAGTAGGCCCAATTTGAGTCTACACTAGTGTGTACTTAAGAAGCTAAGCACTTTGAGGTGGATTAGGCATGACCCCTACTACTAAATTTGTTTACTTGGTAGCTTTAATATATAGATCAAGTGCATGGCTTGCCTAAAATTCAATGTCTATGGTTTCAAAATCAAGCAAATCTCTTTTGAACAATTGAGGAAGCTTCTTCATAAACATATTATGCATGCCTAATATATCTTTAACCTCAACATGTAGTTCCTCAAATATTATGATTTTATCTCTTACAAAATTAACCAATTGCATTATTTCATCATTGGTTCTATAAGTAGTGCCCTCAATCTCCACTCTAAATTTGTTAAGTGTTGTTCGTAGAATATTATCAAAATTGGGTCTAGGCACTAATTTCCCCTATAGAGTGCCCACCTAATTAAATATTAAATCTTCAAAGATAGAGATAACTCCCCTTTCATAATTTAATTTTTTTAAATAGATCCCACATCTATTGATGCCACTCAATTAAGTTGTCCCTTTTAGTAGTAATGTAACTATGTGTCGAAGTAACCTTAGAAATTTAAATGGACATAAGCCATATTACTTGTTTCCTAGAATATAAAATGAATATTTTAATCAATGTATTTTTTTAAATGAATAATATCACCCCTCTTGGGTTGGGATATGACATTTGTAGACCTTATTAAACCAATGGCATCAAATAGCTTCCTAGTTATCCCTTATAGGTTGTCCACAATTTCCTTGGGAACCTAGATGGTACTCATCTCTAGTTTCCTCTATATAGGTTGATCAAAACTTTTTAATGTCTCTTTTATTACCCCTCCAGTATCTTCTATAAAATTTTAAGGGTCCTCTCTATATATATCTAGGTTTGATGGAATTATTTTTCTCTATTATATCAAAGAGAATATGCCTTCTCTTTGTTCTATCTCAACCTATTGACCTTCAACAACCAAAATTTTATTCTTAACCTTTATCAAGGTGTATGTTTGTCTATAAAAATAAAACATTATTGTGTGTTGCTAAGTAATCACTAAATCATGTCTTGTCATTTCTTCTTGTTGAAAATATTGAATCCATCAAGGAATGTTTAGTGTAACTTATTACTCTATTTGTTTTTCTTACCATGTAGGTTATACTTTCTTTGTAGGAGTAACTGAAGGGGATTTTCATGGAGGTAGAATAGCCTTAGGGTAAGATGTCTTTATTGTAGTAAAAAAAGTAATAACCTTCCTCTGTTTGGTAACCTACATTTGGAATAGTGTATCAATTACATATTTATCCTTCCTTATTGATTTGTTAAATTAAACTGTAGGTGAGTCCACCTAAGGTGCTTAGCCAATATGCATCTCTAACTATGTAGTTAACCTAGGAGGGGTGTCTAGTGTAGAAACAATTAAGGTATACACTTGGTTTTTAAAATGTTCCCTTTTATTGGGCTTAGGGGACTATGTACTAGTTCCAATAAAAAATTATTAGGTTATTGGGGTACTTAATCAATTTTGAAAATAATCAATAATAGAAGTGTATGCATCCCTAGTAATAATAATAGTAGTGGGAAGGCCCAAAATTGTAAGTGTGGCTATGGTAGGAAAAATTAACATTGTAACTACTTCAAAATGGTTTATTTGACTTAAAGAATGAAAATAATTTAAAAAGTCTACTACACCACTTTTAACTATAGTAACTAAGGGAGTTGCTAAAAAATGAGAACTTAAAACTAGGGAAGAGATAATTAGGGAACTAGTTTCTATAGTTGTAATTGTAGTGGCCTAAGGTGGAGAGATTTTAGGTGTAGTAATGGATGGCCCCTATGTTGCAATGTGTAGTTTTTAATATTCTTCTCCTTATCTATCTAATATAAATTTAGTATTTATCAAGTTACCATCTCCCTAGTTGACTTTTAGATTCTTGTTGTAATTATGTTCCTCCTAATTGGGTGCTTTTCTTAGTCATCCATTCATCATCTTCCTTTATTTGTGTGTTCTCATCAAATAATTTTATCTCTTTTTATCATTATTTAAGACCCATTTTTCATCTCCACATACTTCATCCTCCTCCTTAATATCATAAATATGAATATGATCTAACTCTAGTTTACCCTTTCTTATTGCATTCCTTTCCTTTGGAATAACTTCTTACTTATCCTTCACTCCTACCTTTTGAGGTGAGATTGGAGGAGTCCTAGGCTTCATTGTATATGTCATTATTGATTTTGTAATAATAGAGGTTAGCCAAGTTGAAGGTGGAATGGGAGATGAAGGAGTTATAGTGGTAGCAGATCGTGAGGGAGTGGGAGGAGTGGTGACCACTAGAGGAACGATGGGTGGTGTAGATGGAAATATAATGAACTAAAGTATTACTAATAGTGGTGTAATTAACATGATAGGTGGTGATTAATATAGTTGCCTAGGGGATTGGGGCATCACTTTTGGTGGAGAAAAAGGAGGAGAAAAAACATAAATTTGAGACAATAAGGAAGGAATACTTAATTGTTTTGCTATGGTTAATGGAGGCAAAGGAAGCATGGATAAAAGTCTAGATGATGTTTTGGGACTTACAAGTCTTTGCTCTTTAGTTGTGCATTGAGGGGAATTAAATATAATTGTATGTGTAAGGGAGCTTAGAATTATTGTATCTTCTTATCTAATGTAATATTCCCTATATGGGCTAGCTTGTTATTAAATTTCTTATTTTGTTAGAGGGGGGCATGAACAAATCTAGAAACTCATTCTTATTTCTCAATTATATTGGTGTCCTCTCTAATGATAATAGGATTATACTAGATCCTCTATAACATAATCATGGACATGTTTTCCCTATTCATCATTATAACTACTCTTGTGTCATCTTTAGCACTCATGAACACACTATCATGATCATAGGATTGATGTCCATATTTGATTCTCAGCTTTATTTCATATTTTATAATGTGTTCTTTGACATTTTTCCTAGGGTACCAATGTCTGAAAGGTGCCAATTTAAACCCATAATGTACCCTAATATTTTTTTAAAAAATGAGGTACTTCCACCTTATGTATTGTATCCTACTAATACTGATAGGGGTTGGATGGATGAATTATTTCTTCAACTTCTTCAAGGCAATATCAACATTGTTAGCCAATTGAGTAGTTATCTGTAGCTCAACTAATTTATTAGGTGTAATACATAGTAGATACAAAGGACATGCCTTCATGCCTTTAATCCTAATTATTTTTCACTTAGGGTACAACTAGTAATTTCCCATCTTGTAATGGTTTTAATTATAAGCTCAAAGAGCCTAAGAATGTTCTTAACATATATTTATTGATACACCATGGGGTATAAAGTACTAGTTAACATTTTCATGTTATTTTTGAATATATTCACATGAATAACATTTAACTCATCACATATGTTGTTCTTGGGGTAGTCTAGAGATGGTTTTAGGGTTGTTCATATGATGAATGCATAATTATGGTCACTACATCTACCATGTAGTACATCATGTATAAGTTACCATCTATTGAACTTCCAAGATTTGTGATTTTCAAAATAAAATTGGAGGTGATAATCTCTCCTAAGGAAATTATTTTATTATAAGTTCAAATCATGTCTAGTAAAGGGACACATACCTCATTGACATAAAGATGGTTGAAAAAAATATATATTCTATTTAACAAGGCCATGGCAATTCTCACCCCTAGTCTAAAGACAAAAATAGGGATAGTTAAGGTAGGGCCCTGAACTACACATTTTCTTGGGTTGCCTACCAATTCTTGTAAACAAATTGATGATTTTGTTGTTAAGAATCCATGATTCACCATGTATTTCCTATATGACATATTTTGGAAAGAAAACATTTATTACCTTTCAAAATAATTTCCACTTATATTAAATTGGTGTTTTTCCAAGACTAAAGTGTAATATATTCCCACTAACCTTTCCATTCATGAATAAATCAAAAAATATGTCCATAGAGGGTATTGACTTTGGTTTGGCTACTATTTTGTGAAGGCCAACTTCTTTGATGAATAATGTATGAAATCATAAATGCATCATGTCTATAAATCAATCATGGCTTAGAGAACATAGAACATACCTACACTTCTGATTGGGAATACATTTTTTAAGTAGGATCATGACCATGATGGGAATCCACTAGACCTTATTAGGGGATCACTTGTCATAATACACCATGGTAGGAATGGTTCTAAAGCCTATAGTCTAACACAATCACACAAAAACCCTACAAGAGTCATAGGTTTAATATTCACTCTATTATAATAAACAAGAAAGTAATTATAATCTAGTGAACACCAAATATTATGGCAAAAAGTGGGTGTTAGAAAAAAATAAACCAAACTAAACATGTATAGAATACATATACTCACATCAATGTATATAAAATCCTAATGCATGAAAGAGAAGCACAACTACATTATCTATCTACTCTTACAAAGGAGAAATAAAGTTAGGAATACTTACCTTGAAGATGCACCCACCAAGCCTCACTCCCTTATTAAAAGTTATTTGAAATAGATTATTGTGGTATGTAAGGATAACAAAGACAAATAAGATCTAGGCTACACAACCTATCTATGCATCCAAAAGACTTCTCCATAAGATAAGATTCGTATTTCTAAAGAAATTATGGAACCCTAAACTTTATTCCTCAAGTAGAATGGTCAATAAGTATATGTTAATTCATGATTATTATTCTTCACTTCTCTATTCAAAAATGGTTTGAAAATAAATTCTATATATAGGCATATCTTAGCCTAAATCCTTTTGAATATGTTAGTTGTATGGGGTTAATCAAGTTGACCCTGTATATTTTTAGGTGATAAATCACTAGTTAGGATAAAGGGATAATAAAAATATCAATTTAAAATACCTAAAAATATTATAAGGTCAACCCAATCGACCCTTTATAGCAATAAAATTTTAAAAACTATATAAGGTTGACCTAGTCGACCTAGTATAGTCAACTAGAAAAAAGGAGTCAAGGTAAGAAAAATGAGGAAAATGATATGACAAAAATTTGGAATGGGTAAGATTGAAAAGAATAAGCTTAGGTTAGATGGGTTTAGGAGACAATTATGTAGATGGCAAGTGGAAAAAGGGACAATAATCTTACAAAGCACCAATGGTCTACCCACCCCTTTTTTGGTGCACCCCATAAGGTGTGCACTTAGAGAGATTAAAAATCAATGGATTCTTGCAATATATAAAGTGTTATTAAGTGATAAAAGTTTTAAAATATTATGTGTATACATATTCTCCACTTAAATATCATCATGTGTCATGTGAGTGCAACATGGTATGGTGCTTCAAGAAATAGAACATGATGACATAGAACATTGATGTTAAGTAAAGTGTAGTAAGCAACAAATAAAATAAATGAAAGGACAAAATTGAAAAAACATATACCTTTACTTACCTTACTACTATAGATAAATAAGTAGATTAAAAGATAAATTTAAGGTTTCAAATGTGAATAACACTAGTCAAACTTGTATAAGCTAGTGAAAAAAATAGCCAAAAAATACACTGACAAGTAAGAAAGATGGGTAAATTATTACTTAAGTTTTTTTTTTGAAATAGATACTAAAGATAGATAGATATTTTAAGATATAATAGTGATCTAATATATATTTGGGTGTGATTTTTTAGGTGTAGCTAAGGATGAGGAGGATAAATAGGGTTCCCTTATGAGGGGATCACTCTATGATGTCTTGGATGAGACTCTATAGCTATATGACCCTACTGCATTAGAGGACCCCAGTGTACTATCTACCTTAGCTCAAGAGAGTTGGTTCAGATTCGCTGTAAAGGAAGCAAGGTAGATATGAGCATAGAGAGAGAGTATGTAGCCACAAATAGAGATGGGTATAGGTGAGATATGGGCATAGTAGGACCTAATAAAAGAGAGACTTATACATCTAGATATAGTGATGCAGATGACATAGGCACATATAGCAACCTTAACCTAGTTAGCATAGGTACAGGTTTAGGTAGCACACCTATAAGGATAGGTATAGGGACTAAAATCTGATACAACCTCTTTACAACATACTTTTTGGAGGAGTCAAACTAAGGCTTCAACAGGCAACGTGGCTAGGCCATGAGATAGATAGGATGGAACTTAGCCCTAGAGATAGAGCATTGTAGATGGTTATACTTGTATCAAAATATCATGATATATATATATATATATATATATATATATATATAATTTTTTCATAATGATGTTGATTGTTTATGTTATCATTATGGTTGTGGTTGTGGATGCTTTGGATATATTTATTTTTGGTACATGTATTTAGCTATTGTTGTATATGTTATAGGAAATATATTAGGTGTGGTTTCTTTTATAGAATTATGTAGAACACATGCATGGGTAAAAATAAATATACAAAAAGGACTTGGTAAAATATAATCAATAAAAAAATGTACTACACACTATTTCAAGTTGATAATTGTGTAATAACAATAAAATTACTAAGTATAAAGAACAAAAGGATGGTAAAACAAGATGGTAAAAAAAGGGATCTGTTTTTCAACCAAAGTGAAAGATTTTTGCACCAAATTAAAACAAGTAAAATCATAGTAAATCGTATTAGGAAGTATGAAAACAATGTAATAAAATGGAAGGTATGTAAAAGGGCACAAATGGTATAAAAACAAATTAAGTCAATAAAGTATACTAAATCATGTTGGGAAGTATATATATATATATATATATATATATAATTTTTTCATAATGATGTTGATTGTTTATGTTATCATTATGGTTGTGGTTGTGGATGCTTTGGATATATTTATTTTTGGTACATGTATTTAGCTATTGTTGTATATGTTATAGGAAATATATTAGGTGTGGTTTCTTTTATAGAATTATGTAGAACACATGCATGGGTAAAAATAAATATACAAAAAGGACTTGGTAAAATATAATCAATAAAAAAATGTACTACACACTATTTCAAGTTGATAATTGTGTAATAACAATAAAATTACTAAGTATAAAGAACAAAAGGATGGTAAAACAAGATGGTAAAAAAAGGGATTTATTTTTCAACCAAAGTGAAAGATTTTTGCACCAAATTAAAACAAGTAAAATCATAGTAAATCGTATTAGGAAGTATGAAAACAATGTAATAAAATGGAAGGTATGTAAAAGGGCACAAATGGTATAAAAACAAATTAAGTCAATAAATTATACTAAATCATGTTGGGAAGTATAAGAGAGATAAAAAATTTGCAAAGGATTGGTCTTAAATTTATCACACTAATTCAAGCTGAGAAGTATGAAAAATTTAATAAATGATTGTATTTTTACATTCACTTGGAAAATAAGAAGATAAAAGTGAAAGAGAAATGAAGTAAGCATAAAACATAGTAAATTAAGATAGGAAGCATGTTAATGATGTGTAACTTTATAATCAATCACATATTATCTCATTTTGACACATGTAATTTTGATTCTGACTTGGATTATTGGAAAATTTTATGAGGAATGTTAGGTCTTATGTATAGTCTTACACTAAAACTCAAAAAGAGAACGCCACTAGATGGAATAAATAGGAAAAAATAGGTATAGGAAGGAAAAAGGTGGTAATTTGTGAGGCATGTTGAGTCCTATCCATAGTCTTACAAAGAAACTCACAAATAAAATCCCAAGGGGAGTGATCAGTAGACAAAATAATATTTATCATGAGGAAATATGAAGGATATAGTGAATGAAAAAGGGGGTGTAAAAAACATAACATAGGCATATTATGAGAAGACCTTAGGAGATAAGAGGAATACTAAGGACATGAGAAGACACTAACTTACTATTGACTATCAATGTATAAAGGAAACATGTTCGCTATAGACATAAATGTTTGTAGGAATATAAACATGATACTAAGAGAAAATCATGAAGGTAGATTAGTATAAGGAAAAGTAACATGGACCTACCTTCCCATGACATTTTCCTCATTCCTTAGAACACCTTACAGAACCATCAGTATACTATGAAGATTGATTACTTACATGAGAAAGTAGTTAGCACTAAAATAATTTTTATTCTCCTTTTATAATCTACTAGCCTACCACACCCCAAAGGACCTTGGCTATATCTTGAGGCAAACTATGGATTTTGAGCTTCAACTAGAAGAAGTAAATGTGCTTTGAATCATGTTTTTTATTGTGATTTAAATTTTGAGAATATTTTTGCCTTTTATATCATTGATTTTTTATTTAAAATGATATAGATTTTAACTTTTTATGGATTTTTAAGATTCCTCCTCCATATGGATTTGGAATGACCAATGATGAGAGATATAGTGATATACATGAATGAGTTTTTATACCAAATTTTGATTTTATATATTTATAGAAGAGAGATAAAACTGAAATAGGGTTATAGGTTAGTGAAACCCATATGGGTGTGCACTTTGTAATCCAGATGGTTGTAGATACTCTTCTTTGGCTTGGGAAGATGTCCTCTAATAAGAGAAAACTATAAAAGGGTTAATTAGTTAAGTAGGTTAGGTGGATTACCTAGAAAGTTGGATCTAAAAGCATGATCTATTTAGGAGGCTATAAATCCACCTTTTCATACAAGTTAATGTTGAAAATAAAGGTTGAATAACATAAAAGTATTGGATCTAAAAACTTAAATACATTTTCAAATGAATTGTAGTGTTATTAACAAAATAACTTTAAGGTGAATGCTAAATTATTAAAGAAATGTTTAGGTTAGGTCAAGTTATTATTTATGGCTTGTGGGGTGATAGGGGCTAAGAAAATAGGGTTTTAGTTGAGATTGGGGGTTGGTTATTACTTATTGGTTTTGATTTAAAAGGGCTCACATAGTGACTATCAGTGGTCAAGGTGACTATCAATGGTTATTATCATTTAATAAGGTCTAGTTATGGTTAAAAGGCTATATTGTGGGTAAATGGTATATAGGTATAATAAGTTTTTTTGGGTTAGTTAAATGGTTGAGAGGTTAGAGGTAGATGGTTAGAAGTGGTCTGGTTCAAGTAGAAGTGTCAAAATGAAACAAGATAATTGAATAATGCAAAATGGATACTTAGATTTGTTATTATAGTTGGTTGAAGATGTTAGTGAAGCCTAGAGTGTTTTTTTATAGCACTTCAAGTTTGTGTTATATGTGTAGACTTTCTATAAGAATGAAAACCTTCAAATAAAAGGTCCTTGTTATTTGGTCCTAAGAGTTGATAATTAGAGAGATTGGTTTGGATAATGATTGTCTAAGATACTTTTTCTTGGTCCTTCTCTCCTTATTTTATAGTTAAAAGAAGAGATGTGCTTGATACCAAAATTTAATAGGTACATGTGTTAGTAGCTGACTAAATTAAATTTGTTAACTTGTATATAGATCTATTTTGAAGATTTAGGAGGTAAGGAAATGATTGTCGATGGTCAACCTAACCATCATTGATTAGGGTGAAAATCAATGATCAAGTGTTCAGTGGTCAAGGTTCAAGGTAGGTTAAAAATTTTAGGTTGGGTTAAGGTTTAAAAGTGAATGGTTGAGGTTAAAGGTGGTTTACAAAGGTGGGTTAGACATCCATGGGTAATTCATCATTTAAAACTGTCATGTGTGGTTTTTTATTTTTTACATTATACCCCTTTTATTATATAGTTTATATCAACAAGTTGTAAAACAAAAATAAATTATGGGTCAAAGGTTTGGTTGCCTTAAGTATGGGAGGAGGTGTTCCCCCTCAAACTAGGAGTTTATGAGGTGAAGTAGAATCATGTGCAGGTTTGATAAGTATTTATGGTGAGTCAAAAGGTTAATGATAAAAGGATTGGGCATTTCAAGCATGAACATGCATAAAAAATGTGACTAAGTGTGATAGCTAAAATAACACATATACTATGTTGTCATAGTTGGTAAAAATAAAAGGTTGGCTCTAGAAGGATTGGTGATGGTGTAATTGGGTCAAAATATTAGGTATAGTTGATTGGGTTATTCTTATAAAGTCTTTTAGATAAGGTTTATGTTTTTTTAGGTATCGAAGGTAGGAAATGCTTCCAAGAAAAATAAAAATGGTTTGGTGTGCACTAGGTGGTGCAAATTCAAATGTTTAACATGGAAATGTTGGTTAGTGTAGTCAAAATTACTAAGGCAAGGTCATCACAAAATATGAAATAGTTTGGGTAAAAATGGCCAATGTCAATGTGGACATGGTCAGATGGTTGGTTGGTTGGTTTTAGAGGGTGTTCTCTAATCGTTCATGATTAGTTTGCAGGGAATAGGTTATACTCAAAGGTTGATTAGTGGTGTTCAAATGGGTTTGCCTAATTTAGTATACCACTTGGTTTGGGTTTAGTAGAGAATGGTAATCTTTAATGGTTTATGGTTAAAGTAATATGGTTGGTTGGTGGAATTGAAATGGGTTTCCCCAATTTGGTATAACACTTGGTTTGGTTTGGTTGATTTTTTTAGTTAAGGTAAGGGTAGGTTGGATAAGGGTAATCTCCAAAGGTGGGGTTTGGTTTGGTTGAAGGTTTGTGGTTAAGTTAAGGGTAGGTTGGAGAAGGGTAATCTCCAAAGGTGGGATTTAGTTTTGTGGATAAGTTTCCCTCCAAGTTTTTATAGTTTGGTTGAGAAGTTACTCTCCAAAAGGGTGGAGTAGGTGACTCCCAAATAGGTTCACTAATTAGTTAGTTTGTTGGGTTGGTTTCAATAAATCATAAAGGGGAAGACATGTTTTCCTAAGTGGTTATGAAAGTATAAGGAGGAGGCTAAACACTTCCATTGATGGGTGGGATTATCAACATAAACCCTTGTCATGTTTTTGCTTTGTTAATTTGATGGTTAAAAAAAGGTAGCTTGATCACATAGTATCAAATAAGCTCAAAAATCCCTTTATTTGTGGAAGACAAAAGGGGAGATGGATGATAGGTAGTGGGTGATAAGTAGGGTAACCTTATTGTGGGATGGTTTGCCCCTTCTGTAGGTAACCTAGGAACCATGATAGATAAGTCCATATCATATGCTACGTGTAGAATGATAGATGCAAGAAGTCTATTAATTATATTGTGAAAGTTAATTGTAGCTTTTTTGGGATTTATTGGTTTTTTATATTGATAAAGGTTTTATTATTACTTAGTTTGATATTTTTAGGAAGCTGATTGATGGAAGAAGCTTTAAATGATTATCTTTGACAAAGTTGACTTATCCATCCTTCAAGGGAGTGGTCTAAGTTTGGATTTGTTCATGTTTGATAGATATCCTTCAAGGGAGAATTTTACCTTAAGTTCAAGAAATTTTTATTATTTTAGGGTAGTTTTCCTTCAAGGGAGTAGTTTGCATGTTATATATGTTAATCCAAGTGATATTTTGGTATCCCAAATTCTTTATATGTTGGTTTAGACATGGATTGTCTATACAAGCCTAAGGTTTTCTTTTATGGAGATAAATACATAACAAAATGAGGTTAATGATGGGTAAAATAGGTGGTTTAAGTGACAAAAACCATGGGAATCCATTCTAAAAAGGAGAGAAAGTACCATTAGGATCATGTCATGGGTAGAGTCATGGTATCCATGCTTAGGATAAGGATAAGTTTGTGATGGATAATCACATAATCCTATTTTTAATCTATTATCCTTATAGATATGGAGATGAAGTTGATTTTAAAAAAATTTATGAGCTTAAGTTAGACATAAGATGGTAAGTAACTTGGTTTAACTGAAGAATAGGTACATAAATGCAAAAGAATTTGAGGAGGTTAAGGTTTTGACATGACCTAGATCCCTACTTGCATAAATGGTTGATGTAAATTAGGAGAGTATATGTTCCCCAATTACTTTCTAACATTTGACTAGACATGTAAAAGATTTGGAATGACAAAATGGTGATGTTGTTTAGGTGATAGTTTTGTAGAGAAGGGTAATCTCCAATGGTTGGGGGAGAAGGTGAATCTAAATAGGTTGAGTGGTGTTCAAATGGATTTTCCCAATTTTTTATACCACTTGGTTTAGGATGGGTTGATGGAGAAGGTACTCTCTAAAGGTTGGGGGAGAAGGTGACTTCCAAATTGTTGGTATTCATAAAAAATGTAAAAAAGGTGGCCCAAAATGACTAAACTTAAATTTATTTAGTTGGTTGGTTGGTTGATGGAGAAGGGTAATCTCCAATGGTTTCATGGTTAAGGTAAGGTGGTTCTTTGGTGAGTTCTTAGGTATCCAAGGTAGGATGTGATCCTGAGAAAGGATAAATGGTTGGTAAAGTGGAGAAGGGTAATCTCCAAAGGTTAGGTAGGTTGGTGGCAAAGGTGACTCCATTAGGTAGGGGGAAAAGGTGATTCTCCAATAAGTTTGGTTGGGTGAAGGAGAAAGGTAATATATAATAGTTTAGGGTTGGTTGGTTGATAGGTTTGGTTGATTAGTTCAAGTAAAAAAATGTCAAGGGTTAGTTTGGTTAATTATTAAGGTATAATTTGAGTTTATAAATGGTTAAAGCCTTATGGAGGGAAAGTTCCCCTAACTTTACTCTTTCCATAGATGGTCAAAGATGGGGAAATGATCCCAAGGTGAGGTTTTAGTTAATAAGAGGGTTTATGAGGGGTAAATATCAATTCAACCTCCTCCCAAAAAGGGGCTTTAATTGTTTATTTATTAGGTGTTAGTGGTTAGTGGTTAATTGGTTCAAGTTGTAGATGGTGGTTCAGGTGAGATTTCCTCATTTATACCAAGGTGAGGATAATGTAGTTGGATATGATTTATGTAAGTTAGAGTATGTTTGGTAGGTTTTATGGGTTGATCTTAGTTTGGGTTTCTAGATAGGTTAGTTATGGTTGAGTTAAAAGGTATGTTGATTATGGTTGATTGATTTGGTGTAGAGGTTAGTTTGATTAGTTGAGAGAGAAAAGATAAATGGTTGAGTTGGTTTTTTGGTTTAGTTAGAGAGGTGAAGTTAGGTAGATGGTTATAGGTAAGGTTAGGTCGATGGTAAGTTTGGTTGGGTTAATGGTAGGTTTGGTTTGGTTGATAGTAAGTAAGGTAGGGTTAATGGTAGGTAAAGTTAGGTTAATGGAAGGTAAGGTAGGGTTAATGGTTATTGAGGTTGGGTTGATGGTTGGTAAGGTAGGGTTGATGGTAGGCAAAGCTAGGTTAATGGTAGGTGAGGGAGGGTTAATTATTGTTGAGGTTAGGTTGATGGTAGGTTCCATATGGGTAGGTGGAAGAGGTAGGTTGGTTGGCTCCACATAAGTAGGTGGAAGAGGTTGATTGGTTGGTTCCACATGGGTAGGTATAAGAGGTTGATTGGTTGGTTCCAAATGGCTATGTGGAAGAGGTTGATTGGTTGGTTCCACATGACTAAGTGGAAGAGGTTGGTAGATTGGTTCTACATGGGTAAGTGGAAGAGGTTGATTGGTTGGTTCCACATGGGTAGGTGGAAGAGGTTGATTGGTTTCTTTGATTTTTATTTCAAAGGAATGTTTTGAAGGTTCCACTTGGTTAAAAGGTGGTTTGGTTAAGGGTTGGAGTATGCTTCCTTATTTATAGGTTGACCAAGAACAAAATGTAATGGATTAACCTCATTATGTTGAGGGTTTGGTTATTAGTGTGCACAATAATGGGTGAAAAAAGAGGTTTAATGATGGATTGATCTTTAATTTATGAAAATCAATTTTTTTGATGAGTTAAGTTGGTTCGATAACTTTGGTTGATTTGATAGGTTGGGTGGGTTTAATTACTTGGGTAAAGTTGATAGGTTGGTTTGATATTTGTTGGTTGGATGGAAAAGAGGATAGATGAAATCTCAGTGTCAAGATAAAGAGGGGTACCTCAAAGTGGGTTGGGGTAGTTGATATTATGGTTGGGGTATGTGAACTAATGGTTGATGAGGTTGGATAGGTTGAATTTGAGGTTGGTTATGATAATTGTTAAATTGGTATTAATGGGTTTTCAATTGCATATGATGATAGTTAAATGGTATTTGATAGGTTTTTGGTTGGTTATAGTTGATATTTGATTTTATTAGGTGTTGGTTGATTGGTCTTGGGTAATAAAAATAGATGACTCTACTTTGATTATTTTGTCCATTAACATTGTAACCAGCTTAGGTGGTAGTTGACATTTTGTTGACTGGTTGTAGTTTAAGTTTGATAGGTGATAGGTAAGGTTTGATTGATTGTGTCTAAGGCTGGGTTGATTGTTAGTGAGGTTAGGTTAGTTGTAGGTAAGGTTAGCATCATAAGTTTCTTGTGATGTAGGGTATCACTCTAAATCAAGATGGTTTTTCTCCAAGATCCTAGAAAAGTTAAGATCTATAAGAGAGAATATAGGTTGCTTTTATATTAGACAAGGCAATGGAGGAAAGATGGTGGAAGGTAGGTTTATAAAAAATCAAAACAAAGAGTAGATAAGAAAAGGTCAAAATGGAAAAACACACACTAAAGTACATTGGCTCCAAGGGTTCTTTTTAGTCTTTCTTTTGGCTTATGACTTAAGTTAGAAAGAATGTTGAAAGACTTGGCTTGTAGAGTAGATACTATAAGATAAGTATATTTTTTGTTTTAGGTTAGTTATGGATCTCAAAATCTATATTGAAAGTCAGTACGTGGCTTGATGTTGGGGTCTACCCCCTCACTTCACACACCACAATAATAAGGGCATTGGGTGCTTAACCAGTGTATACTAATTTCTAAAGTTTAGACTCAACTAAAGAGTTCAGTTTTGGTTTTTCTTCTTGGTAGTGAAGTCCAAGTAAGATAGTGAAAAGGTGAAATTTTACCAATAGGTGATGAAATCATAGTTAGGCCTTATGTCAGGTGTTAAAATGTGTTGATTGATAAGGGGTTTGGTATGGTGTGTGATAAAGAGGTGAAGATATGATTGATTACTTTGACTTTAATTTAAATAAATGAGATAAACATTCAGGTGATCAATGTATGAAATTAATTTTATACTCAGAATAAAATTTTAATTTCATTGCATGAGCATAGAATAAAGAAGAAAAGGGGACTAGATATCCTATTGGGCATGCCAGAATGTTTGTACCAAATTTTGCATTTATCTATTTATAGAAGAAAGGTAAAACTAAAAGAGGGTAGATGTTGGTGTAACATGAATGGGTATGCACTCTATAATCTAGATGATTGTATATATTATTCTTTGACTTGGGAAGATGACCTAAAATAAGAAAGAATAAGAAAAGGATTGGCTAGTTAAGTAGGTTGGGTGGATTGCCTAAAAACATGGATCTAAGAAGCATGAACTATATATGACGCTATCAATCCACCTTTTGATATAGGTTAATATTGAAAATAAAGGTTTCATAACATAAAATTATTGGATCTAAAGAAATAAATACCTTTTTAAATGAATGCTAGTGTTCTTAACAAAATAAAATTTAGATGAATGCTAAATTAGATATCCTATTGGGCATGCTAGAATGTTTGTACCAAATTTTGCATTTATCTATTTATAGAAGAAAGGTAAAACTAAAAGAGGGTAGATGTTGGTGTAACATGGATGGGTATGTACTCTATAATCTAGATGATTATATATATTATTCTTTGACTTGGGAAGATGACCTACAATAAGAAAGAACAAGAAAAGGGTTGGCTAGTTAAGTAGGTTGGGTGGATTGCCTAACAAGATGGATCTAAGAAGCGTGAACTATATAGGAGGTTATCAATCCACCTTTTGATAGAGGTTAATATTGAAAATAAAGGTTTCATAACATAAAATTATTGGATATAAAGAAATAAATACCTTTTTAAATGAATGCTAGTGTTCTTAACAAAATAACATTTAGATGAATGCTAAATTATTAAATATTTTTTTAGTTCAGGTTGGGTTGTTTTTTATATTTTGTGAGGTGATAGGGGGAATAAAATATAGTTTGGGTTGATTTTTTATTACTATTTTTTGGTTAAAAGGGTTTAAATAATGATTGTTGATGGTTAGGGTAACCATTAGTGGTTGGAGCTAGTCATCGATAGTTAGGGTGATTGTCGATGATTACTATCAGTTGATAGGGTTTAGTTAAGGTTAAAGTTTAGATTACTTGAAAATGGTATACAAACACAATAAGTTTTTGGGGGTTATTTAATTGGTTGAGAGGTTAGAGGTAGATGGTTATAAGTGGTATAGTTCAAGTAAAGGTGTCAAAATGAAATAAGGTAACTAAATAATGAAAAATGGATACTTAAATTTGTTATTAAAGCTAGTTGAATATGGTTATGAAGATTGAAGTTATTTTTGTATCACTTTAGGTTTGTGTTTCACCTATAGACTTGATGGAAGAATGAAAACCTATAAGTAAAAGGCCCTTGCTAGTTGGTCCTGAGAGTTGATAGTTTGAGAGACTAACTTGGAGAATGATTGTCGAAGATCCTTTTTCTTGGTCTTGATCTCCTTTTTTAATAGTAAAAAGAAGAGATGTGATTTCTACCCAAATTTAATATGTATATGCATTAGCAGCTGACTGAATTAAATTTTAATGTGTTAGATTTCACACAAATTGAGTTTGAAGGTTTGGGAGGTGAGGACATAACTATCAGTGGTCAGCCTAATCATCAATGCTTAGGGTGACTATCAGTAGTTATGGTGATTGTCAATGGTTGAGTGTTTAGAGGTAAAGGGTGAACGTGGGTTAAAAAGGTTAGGTTAAAGGTGGGTTAGAAATGTGGGTTGGACATCCAAAGGTACTTCAGCATTCACAACCATCATGTGTGATTTTTTAGTGTTTATAATGAATTTTAAGCTAAGGATAAAGGAACTTAAGTAACCAAAGACAAAGACTAACTAGGAAACTTAAGATTAACAATGAATCAACATGTGATCTCAAGTCTAAACCATGTATATGCTTAGTTTACAATATTTGAATAAGGGAAAAATGAAATCCAAAAGTGGATTGGTAAAAGAAGATTATAATGAGATGGATTGTTGGATAAATGATCACATGGTAAAAGGAGACAAAGTATAAAAGGAATAAGGTTGGTATAACCAAGTCATAATAATAGTTAACTATGAAAATTAGAGATAATAAAGCAAATAATCATAAAGACACAAGAAGAGAGTTTGTAAAAAAATCAAGAAATAAAGAGAAAGCAATGATAAATAAAGATAATCATATGCAAATAAAAATGACAATATAAGCAAGATGTAGTAAAAAAGGTAAAATCACTATATAAGGAAAGCATGAATGTGACATAGTGTCAAATGATATAATAGATAGATAAAAATACAATTAGAGCACATGTCTAATCAAAATGTAAATTTGAAATCACCATGTATGTGATCATAAATATTAATAAATCTACCCACACACATTATCCAAGACATCAAATAATATGTATGAAGATGAATATGAACTAAAACTAATGTCTCATCAATCTTCAATGAAAATTGGGAAAATTCTTCTATTCTAATCTCAATTAAAAAAGTAGGAATACTTGATGGATCATGTTGAGGAAGGAAATTTGGAAAGGGATGTTCAAGAGAATGTATGGGAGTAGGCTCTATAAGAGATGTAGGAATCACTGGTGAAAAAGAATCCATGGGTGAAGGAAGGTCCACAAGTGAAGGAATCATGGGTGGAGGAATAGGAGGTGATGAAGGGACCATAGGAGGGGATGGAACCACTAGAGGTGGATCCATGGGAGAAGAAGTAAAAGCCTTCTTATGAGGATGACTAATGGGAAGAATGAAACAAGGTTTGAAATAGCTATAAGGTGATCCTTAAGGTGTTATTAAAGGATGTGGCAATAATCAGTCTAATGGGTGCCACATTGGTGCCAAAAATATTAAACCTCACCATACCTAGGTATATATTTAGGGAGAACCTTTTAATGAGGCATGGCCTTATCTGAAGAAGGAGATAAATGATGTAAAGTATCAATATAGTATCACAACTTGTAATAATGGATATAAGAATGATTATATGTCCCCTGGAAGTAATAGGTACATTTGTGAGTGTTCCTAAGAGAAACACTCATAAAAGGTGTAATAGGAGTAAAAGAAGTTGGAGAAGACTTATTGGCCCATTTTTTGGGAAACAAAGCCATCTAAGGCAAGGGAAGAAAACCATCATTAAGTGAAGGTGGTGGTTGAGAATGAATGAACATAGGCTCAATAAAAGGTCAAATGGGATGAGAATTAGAGGTAGGTTTAGTGAGATTAAGAGCAAGAATAGGCTCAATAATAGTATGATCAAGAAGAGGCTCATTTATAGTGGGAGTAAGAATGGGCTCTGATAAGGTCTCTACTAAGGGAGGATTGAGATCTATATAAGGTATAATAAGGGTTACACTAATATTAAGAGTAAACAAACTATGGTGATTAGGGTACCCAAAAAATGGTAAGGCCCGATCATAGCACAATCCATGAGCATACTCCTATGAGGATCCTCAAAAACTACAGGTGTTGGTACCATATTTACCCTATAATAAAGAGGAAAAATACTAAAATTAGAAACTATAAATGCAGGAAGACATGAAGATACTCAAAAAGACTCAAGTAAATAAGAATGATGATGGAAAATCTCAACATTATAGACCTATACAGGACCACCTAAGGAAGGATCATCTAGGGAATAACCATCATCATAATTTGGGGTGTGAAGATTAATGACACAAGTAGTGATGACCTTTCATCCAACAAAGTGTGGTGAATAGAATGTTGAGTCTTGGTCAAAACTATGAGAATGTCATTGCAAGGAGACTTGAGAGAATGAGGCTACAAAGAAAAATGAAGTTGTAAGATGAGGTAAGGTGAGAGATAATTTTTTTTTTAATATTAGGTTAATTTCATTAAGATCATCATCATAATCTAAGATGCTAGGGGTAATGTTCCTAATGAGTTTAGGATGTCCATTATAACCTCACATTGAATTAATGAGAAAGTTAAGATGCTAAGACTCATAGAATAGAACACTGAGCAAAGGTTTAAGAGTATGAATCTTGAAGACACCATGATCTTGGAATTTTTTGAAATTCCAAGGGTTAGTGTTACCCTAAATATTATAAATGGCTCCATTATGAGGTAATTTAACACATTGGTAGGTGGAAGAAGCAATGGATATCATATGGTGAGTCTATGGCCTACCAAGAAAGATGTTATAAGAAAGGGTAAATTTAAATATCATCACCTTCACTCAAATTGTGATATGTGTTACATTAATAGGAAACCACATAAAACCTATAGAAGGCATTTTACTTCTATCATATCCTTGGTAGGTGCTATGTGTAGACTTGAGATTGCATTATGAATATCCAAGGGTCTTAATGAAGTCAAGAGAGGCAATACAAGTGCTATAACCCTCATTAATAAATGCATGCTTAACTTGGATATCACTTAATTGGACACTAATAAATAAGGAAAGATCATCTTCATGAAGCCAAATCTCATAAGGAATCATAGAAGCAATAGGAAATTTTAAAGATCAAGAGAGAGGTGTCAATTATTTCATTAATGTTGATAGACATATCTTCAAATTATTTTAATATACTATCCTTGAATATAGATAAGGCTTCCTCCAATCCTACTAGGGAGGACAAGGGACATTCATTTCAAACAATAGTTACATAAGATGACTTATATGATGTGGAGAAGTCCTCATAATCTCAAGGAATAGAATCTAGGGTGGGAGATTAGTGAGTTCTGGGATGAGATCCCACTAATCATAACCCAAAAGAAGGTTGTTAGATATAAGTGCATGATGATTAAGGAGATCCTCTAAAGGAGGAGCCAAATTACATTGAAATTTATGTTGATAAGAAGAAGAGGGTTTGGAATAAGGTTATAAATGATGTTGTGAAGATGAACTAGTTAGTTCAGGTTGATTTTGAGAAATGGTAGAAGAAATGTTAGTATAATATTGATTCCAATTAATGTTGGGAGATGAAGGAATGGTGGTGTACATAGAATATGAAGCATTATCCAAGGGAGAATAAAAAATCATATCATCAAAAGTAATAAGGTCATGTTGCCGTAACTCATTTAAATGAGTTGGGGAAGAATCTTGGATAACATGATATCTTAGAGATGAAGGAGAAGTGTGGATAGGTTTTCAATCAATAAAATCAACCACCCTTCACATGTTAGTCATGTTAACTAGATTATATTTAAAAGTGGGTTCAACAAGAATTTATACATTATTGATGGAAGGGGTGGTTTTGTCTTGACTATCTTGGATATGTTGATGATTAGGAAGAGGGTCTTTTTAGATAGATAAATGAACATTAGCTTGGTTTAAGGCTTGGGTTTTATCATGTGATTTGTAATCCTTGAAAGTAATTTCATAATATTTTTTATGATTTAAAATGATATAATCATGATAAAAATTAGGACCAATAAGAAATTCCATAGCTAAATTATGAAGTTGTCTACATGTCTCATGATAATGACCCTAACTAGCATGAAACCAACATAACTTGTTAGGATCATACCAAGATTTCATAGGATGATTAAGCGTAAGTTATCATGGAAGAGGAATAGGTAGATGCTTAAGAAATTTAGTTGAGGATATAGGTTTATGAACATTAATGTTGTTTATTAAAGATAAGTGAGGATTGGTATATTATTAAGAAGGGGGAGTTGGTTCTGACGAAGGGGTAGGAACGGCAGCTTAAACATTGTGAATGGTGTTCATAAGAATCTATAACACCATCATTAGTAACATTATGATTTTTATTCTTAAGAGATGAGGACTCATAGAAGGTTGGGTTAGAATTAATTTATGCATGAGGAAATCTTGTCATTTAAATTGGTCAATAGCCTCCTCTAATGTACATGGAGAGAGAGTGAGGACATGATATTGAAGTTTAGCAAAAATGGCATTGGTAAAGAGATGGAAAAGATTATCATCAGCCATGTTATGTTAACTTTTGTTTGACAAAGTTTTCCACCTTTTAACAAAGGCTTGAGTAGTTTCATTTTCAAATTATTTGTAATTTATGAAGTGGGCCAAAGTTTTTTTGAGAAGATCAGTAGTTTTGAAATTTTAAACTAAATAATTCACTAAATCCTCCAAACTAGTAATGGAATGAGTTATAAGTTGATTGTACTAATCCAAGGCATCACCTATGAGGGTTTTGTCTAAGAGTTTGGTAGTGGAAAATATGTTCAATTTGAACCAATCCTTATAAATATTTCCAAATGTTTTAAGATGAAGGGTGGGATCAGTTGATCCATTTTAAGAAATTGTAGGTGTGATACCTCCTATATCAATGTTAGCAATTTGAGTAGTGAGAGGTTCATTTTGGAGATGCTTAATGGTTTTATTGACCAAAGGAGGTTAAGGAATTAGATTGCTTTATGAATATGGCAGAGGATGAGGGGGGACATTATGGTTATGTGTGCCCCAAGCCATTAGTTGAGGATGAGTTTTAATATGGAGAAGTTGTTTTTGCATTTTCATCATTTGATTTATGTTGTGATCTTGAAAGGTATTTATTTGATTGAGTGTTTGTAACAATTGTTGATGTGTTTTATTACCATTATTAGAAGCATTAGAGGTGGTATTATTGGCTTGGGTACCACTATTGGTGTTGATAGGAGCTTGAGAAGAATTATGAGAATGTGAGGCATTAGTGGAAAAAAAAATTGTGTAATAAAAGATGGACTAGTGAATGGTTGAAAAGAAGAATCACTAGTAGCATGATTACCTTGGGTATCAATCGATGCACTAATGGAAATATTAAGGATGATGGATCTTATGAGAGGCCCATTAGATGTAGAACTTGCCATGTTAGTGGATATAATAGGCATGGAGGTGGAAGAAGTTAAAGAGGAAAAATTCATGGTATGATAAGGGGTCATAATTGAAGGAAGATAATGAGAATGAAAGAAAGTGACACCCATAAATCTAGTTGATAATGTAGGAGTAAGTGAATGAGACTCTTTAGTTTAACCTCCAATCATAATATTGTAAATGATAGAAGGATATTTTCCTTAATGTTGAGTAAATTTAGAGATAAATAAGAGCATTTCAAGGGTATACTCTAATTCATTTTGGTATTCTAATGAGAAGAGAGTATATGCTATGAATAACTAGCATCCAAGAGAGGATCCCTACTCGGTCTATGGGAGACCTTATGAGGGTTGGTAAAATTCATCGTGTCTATTGACTACAACTTAGTATTGTCATCAAGTAGAAAGTCCATGATGAAGGGAAAGAAAGACAGATGAGAAATCAAGGAAATAGAAAATGACAAAAATAGTATAGGGTTGACAGGGTCAACCTAGCATAGAAATAGGGTCTAAAAATAGTATAAGGTTGATTAGGTTGATCCAATACACTAAATAAAGGCTAGAAAAAGGTATAGGGTTGGATGGGTCAACCAAGTACAGTAGATAGGGAAAATTAATAAAACTATAATAGATTGTGAACTAAAACAAGATAAATTTTACAAGTAATTTGAACAAAAATAATAGAATGGAAATAAATAATCAATTGGATTAATGTTGGCCAATCTAATTGAAGTACATAGTACAAAATCTTGCACCAATATTGTCTAATGCAAGTTTTTGCTATACAAAATATAATTAAGCAAAGATCAAGAAATCAAATTGAAAAGTAAAGAGCTAACTAATTGGTCAAATTGAATGTTTATTATATTATTAGAATATGGTTTTAAATGTGATGGGAAGTTTGCTATAAATAAGGAACTAGAAAGCAATCTAAGGATAGTTTTAGGTAGTTTTAGCTAAAAGGGATCTATAGTGATAATGATATAGGCTTAGTATTAGGGCCTACCCCCTCACTTCACACACTAAATTGATAAGGTTTTTATGTGATTATCTATAATATACCATTAACCATGATTAATACTTGACCGGAACATCAAGTTAGCTTCCCTCTTGGTGATGAAATCTAAGTAAGTTTGGCCTTAGGTAGACAAATGTTTAAATGGTTATTTAGATTTTATGATTTGGTTGTGTGTGCATAAAATATAAAATAGTGAGACTAAATGATTTATTAAAAACCCACCTAATCAAACTATGTGATCTATTCTAAGCATGAAAGCAATAAGAAATAAAAGTGTGAATTAATTACTAGCATCTAAGGTTAATTCTAACTTTGAAACAAGGTTAAGTGTTGATATAGTCAATAGTGTATGTAAAAAATATAAAACAGGGTTGATAGGTTTGATCCTATACTATGTAAGCAACGTCTAAAAATGAATAGGATTGGAAGAGTCAACCTAGTTGTCCAGATAGAACATAAAACATATAACTAGGTAGATAGGGTCGATCCAATTGACTATTCAGGGGAATTTTTAAATATTGAAAATTTTAAAAGGAAAGACTATAAAAAATATATAGATAGATATAAAATAACCTTAGTGGATCATAGATGCAAATAATGAAAATTATTTTTAGAGAACCTTGATATATGCTTACAAATTCTACTAATTGGGTTGACTAGGTTAATCAAGCTTTGCAAAAAATTGTTGCTAAGTGCCTAGAATATATAGGGTTGATTGGGTTGATCTAGAATGTTAAACTAGATATCTAAAAACTAGTACTAGGTCAATAAGGTCAATCCAGTAGCCTATACCTAAAAACTTGTACATAGAAGTTAGAGTTGGGTTGATGTAATCAACCTAGTATGGAAACTATATGATAAAAATAAAGATGAAAAAGAATAAAATAAGTGAACAAATCCTACAAGGGTTATTTCACATCAAGTGCACTAGAATGTATGCAATTAGAAATACATCATGTCTATAAATCAATCCTGGATCAAAGAAGATAGAGCATACCTACACTTCAAATTGGGAATACATTTTTTAAGTGGGAGCATGACCAATATGAGGATCTTCTAAACCTGATTAGGGGATCACTTGTCACAATACACCATGTTAGGAAGGCTTCCAAATCCTACATTTTAACACAATCACATAATAACCCTAAAAGAGTCTTAGGTTTAATATTCATTCTATTCTAATAAACAAGAAAGTAAATATAATCTAGTGTACACCAAAGCTTGTGTCACAAAGTGGGGGTTAGAAATTAAAAAAATTTAAACTAAGCATGCATAAAAGACATATACTCATGTCAATGTATATAGAATACTAATGCATGGAAGAGTAGCATAATTTCATTATCTATCTACTCTTACAAAGGAGAAACAAAGTAAGGAATACTTACCTTGAAGATGAACCTACCAAGCCTCAATATCTCACTTATCTAAGGTGATTCATAAGAGATTGATGTGGTATGTAAGGCTAACAAAGACAAATCAGCTCTCGGCTACACAACCTATCTATGCATCTTAAAGACTTCTCCATAAGATAAGATCCATATTTCCAAAGAAATTTTGGAACCCTAAGCTTTATTCCTCAAGTAGAATGGATAATTAGTAGATGTTCATTTTCACTTATTCTTCTTCACTTCTCTATTTTCAAATGGTTGGAAATAAACTTTTATATGTAGGTAGATCTTTCCCTAAATCCTTTCAAATATATTAGTTATACGGGGTAAACCTAGTTTACCCTATATTTTTTTAAGAGATAAATCATTAAGTCCCAAGCTAGGTCAGCTGAAGGGCTAACCAAACTCTCAAGTGAAAATACCCAAAAATAGTATAGGGTTGACCTAGTCGACCTAGTACATTCAACTAACAAAAGGGGGTCAAGGTAAAAAAAGGAGGATAACGATATGACAAATGTTTGGAATGGGTAAGATTGAGAATAATAAGGTTAGGGTAACTGGTTTTAGGAGACAATTATGTAGATGGAAAGTGGAAAAAGGGACAATAATCTTATGATGAACCAATGGTATGTCTACCCCTTTCCCAGCACATCCCTTAAGGCATGCACTTAGGGAGATTAAGACTCGACAGGTTGTTATAAGATATAAAGTGTCAGTAAGTGATAAAATTTTGAAAATATTAGACAATAGGTCATCCTTGATTCTACATGTGAAAATGGAAAGTTGATCCTCGACCTTGTATGGTTAGATTATTTTGACCACATCCCAAATGGTGGAATAATGTTTTAAATCATGGTTTAGACCTACCAAATCAAATGTTGTATCTATGTGTTATATTTTTTCTACAATTGAGTATGTAAATGTAATTGGGATGAGAGATGAGGAGGCTATTTATGTTATTCTAAAAATTCTTTTCTTTATGAAAAACTTGTAAATTCTTGGTCATATTAGAGTTCTAGATTCACAGTCTGTACTTGACCTCAAAATTAAAAATACACTTAATAGTGAGGAGGCAATGTAACTAGATTATAAATGTAAATTTAAAATATTAGTTGCAATAACTTTGATAATTGAATGCATTAATTCTTCAATTCATGTGAATTAAGTGCAGCAATAACCTTCACTCATTTCCTTGTTTATTCTTTGCATTTGAATTTCATAATACTAACTTCCATGTATTTTAATACCATATGTCTTATTCCATATTCTATCAGATGATTATTAATATTAATATGATAAATGTCTCTTTCCCTTTCTTTTATTTTTGGTATTGATGTCTTCATTATGTATGTACATGGCTTCAGAGGACACATTTTTTCATGTCATTATTTCACTACTAATTTAGTTGTATTTTTTGTACTTTCTCTCTTTGGTTGTGTGATAATGAGATGATGACATGTGGATGGATATCATTACTCTACTTTCCTAAGATTATCTATATAAAGATATATGCTAGAATCAATACTAGGATATTTTGGATGATGACATGTGGATGGATATCATTTCTTTGTTTGACAAAGATTATATGTACAAAGGTCCATGCTGACATCACCATTGGGTTACTAGGATTATGACATGTGGATGGATCTCAATGATCCACTTAACTAGGATTGTTTGTATAAAAGTCCATGATGATGTCATCATCAAGATACTAAGATGATGACACATGGATGGCTCTCAATGTTCTAATTTATTAAGTGGATCCATATAGTTTATCTATTAGCTTAACCTCTAAGAGACTTGAATTATTTACTTAGGCTCTAATTTAGTGAATCGATGTCATGTGTCAAAGGAAAATTAACTCTAATAAGGCCTTGAAAACATCCAAGTATGGAAAAATACTATTCAAACCATATCATTGATAAATACTTGACTAAAAGCATAACATGTTAGTCTAGTTAGACATTAAGAATACATAAGCATATGCTAAAAAATAAGGCAAAAATTAAATCATTTATCATGGATTATACATTAATTCAATTTTCTTATAAATTTGAAACATAATGTAACCTTGAAAGTAAATCATGTCAATTGAGTCAAGAAAACAATGGAGATCAAGAGAGGCAAAAAAAATTATTTCATCATCATCTTAAATTCCTTAAGTTAGACTTTTTAAACTTTATATCATAGACTTTTCATTCAAAAGATCATGAATAAAGATTTTTAATTAATAATGGGTCCTTATTTGAATTTTTAAAATGAGGGGTGTGTGTGTGTTTTAGGGAACAATAATATACATATGGAAATATCTAGTAGACATGTGATATTTATCTAGTTAATAAATCACATGGGTATCTGGGCCCCTAATTGTGTCCTAGACAAATCCATGCTCCATTCAAAATTTATTACCTAGCAAAAAAAGACAAAGAATAAGTTGCTACTGATACAAATGATCATTTAGGTAAGATAAATTTAAATATTATTGATCTAGATGAGTAATTATCTCATATATATTTTTATAATAGTTTTACATATATTCATCCAAGATAATATTGAAATGATTCATATCTAAAGAGCATTGGTAATTTATAGGGTCTTAGTCAAGAGCAATCTACATGGGTAAAAGGAAATATAATATTCATATATGACCAACATTATCAAAATTAAAACATTTTTTGAAATTTTATTTCACACTATGACTCTCATATGTTCAATTCATAATCAAGGTAAAACTTTGTAAAAATAAAGTATAATTCAATAACAATAACTTTTGTAAATTTTTAACTATAAGGAATTTAAGAAAAAATTAGTGAAAAATGTAGAGTTTATAGATAGAAAACCTTCCACAACATTACAATTAGTGATTACTAAAGATAAAACAAGCATTATATTAATAATGTTACTAGACAAAAATTTGATTCCATTACAAACCACTAGACATAAAGCTATGAGATGTTTATCGCATCAAGAAATAAAATCATATTGTGATTACCATCAAATAAATAAACATGGAAATGAATGAATCATTAAGGTCATATAAATACAACAAGAATGATTTTACACAATAGAAGAAGATGCAAAATGCATTTGAATAAACTTGGGAAAAGTGTAAAGGTAAATGAAAATCCAAGTATCATAGACCCATTTGAAAATTGTGATGTCATATGTTTTTTATTTCTAATAATTTTTTAAATATATTTTAGAAACACAAAAAATATAAATAATTCAAACATCCAAATATAGGACTTAAACATGACATGTTTGTTACATTACAATATTCATTTATGTTTTATCACATTTTTGGTAGATTACATATCTTCTTTCTTTTGTATGTGCATTTCACAGTATATATGATTGACATGTAATATATAGAGGTCATAAATGATACATTATTCACAAATGTAGGAAATTAATACACCAAGGGGTTATGATAATGTTTGGGGCATCCCAATCCATAAATTACATTGTTTCAGGTTATATCTTTCTATGACATTCTCATTTATATTTTTGAGATACATTGATTGATTACACATGCATTACTCTTCCTCATATTATTTATAGTGTTACATTTCATAGATATCCTACTTTTTTATAATATGGAATTGACATTGATTGATAGTATATACTATTTTTACTTTTCTACACTTCATTTTTGTTATTTCATTTCTTGTAGACTAACTATTGATTATGCTTATTTAGCTTTTATTTTAGTATATGTCATTGTGTGATTGAGTGTTTCATTGTATGCCTTTTTATTTGTTCCATTTCCTTATATTATTTATTTTACATGATCCATTCTATTATCGTATGCCTCTTTCTTTGGGACCTTTCCTCTTCTTATTTTTATTTTGATTGATTGAGTGTATCATTATATGCCTCTTTATTTGGTCCCTTTCCTTCTTTTACTACTTTTTATTGATTGATTTTTCCGTTACATGACTCTTTATTTGGCCCTCTACTTGTGTGAAATTTTATTATTTATTATGTATAGAACTTAATTTTTGTGACAATGAGCACTATTTCATGTGATTTTATTTTTTTACATCATGGCCATGAAATTATGTGCTTCTAAGTGGATAAATCTAGGATTTTTATTGAGTTTGATGGGATTTTGGTGTCATGATCCATATCATCCACCTTACTATTTTTTTTAGGTGCCATGATCCATATCATGCACATTCATATGTATTTAATTACTCATTTTAGTGTTTATACCAATAATAGTTACTATTTGATGCCTAATTGTCATGTATATTTTAACATGACACTTGTATTCCTTAAACTACATTTTTCATATGGTTTTCATGACATTTTTAATAATATTATGCCATATTATCACATTCTTATATATTATTACATATCTTTACATAACATGAAGTGCTTATCTCTTTTATTTTGAGATGAGTAATTCACACGATACATTTCTTCACATCTAAAGGGGGAATATTATTAAGCTTGTCATAGATATTTAAACATCCATTTATTTAAAATTAATATTTTGGGATAAATTAAATGATTTTTTCATACTGGTATAAAATGTCATTTTGGTTCAAATCATGATATTTTTATAGGTTGAAATATATTTTGGGGCATATTCAATGCATATGCACACATTTTATAAGAAAAACAGTTACATGTTTTCATATTTTTCATATTTAAGAGAAATTAAATATAGATTTATAACGTTCTATATCATGTTGTAACCAATTGGATTATATTATGGGACATGAAAATTATTCATCCACACATACTATTACAATTTTCTACTTAAATTCATGGTGTTGATGGTACTAAATATTACATATTTACTCTATAATTATATATTTTTAATTTATTCAAGAGCCTAACATAGTTTCCCTCTTTCATATTGAGTTTTCAATTAAGTTAAATGATTAGTATGGTTGATATTATGTGACCTCAATGGCATAACACTACTCTTGAGGGTTGAGGCATTTATTTTATTAATATATGGCCCTTACCTTAGTTAAATTATCCATTGGGGCATGATCACCCCCAATTCAACAAATTATTTAATAATAAGCCCAATTATTCATATGATTCAAAAATAATCATAGTTATCTAATGCTTTAATAGGAAATATCATCTCTAACATCACAGGTAGTAACATGGTTCACCCAGTTACATGTATTCCTTCCTTTCTCTTTAAGTTTAAAAAAATAATTTTCATTTCATCTATGGACACTGGTTATTGCATGTTCATTTTAGGTTTTCTTGGATAAAGCTACACATTCAAAGCCTTCTCTAAAATAAAGTGTGTTTTACACACTTAGGTACATCTCTTTATCATGTTGATATAACATAGTATTTCATTTCAATACTATAATAAAATGGGGACATTTTTATACACTAAAATATCATATTAGACACTTTCAAATGTTATTTTCAATTTCAATTAACCTTTCATGATGTGTGCATACATATATGTCTCTTACACACCTTTCCTCACATCTACATGCTCTTTATGGGTCTGACCTTGCTGGTTTACTTTATGTCACCTATAGCAATTCTATTTTATTCCTAATATATTCATTATCATACTAAATGTATATTTAGATCATCAAATCAGTATTCATGTATTTAAAATAAGTCTGATAGATTCAAATGTTTATATAATTTTAAAGGTGTCTAACTATTATAGAATAATCCCTGCACTAAAAATAGTCATTTTTAAAATTCAAATCATCCTTAAGGGTTAGTTTGTACATTTAATTCTCCAATGAAATGATAAAATACCCTAATATTACAATATAAATTAAGAATAGTTATAATCCTTTTAGATCATATAACATTATCAAGAAATCATATTCTAATACTTGCACATTCAAAGAAACTACCCTAAACTTTATAATTTAATTAATATTCACAAGGATCATGACCTAGCTAATTCTAAAGCACCTAAGAGAAGCCAAGTTTGTAATTTTACAAGTGGTGAAATCTAAATTATAGGTTGAATTCATTAAATAAAAACCATTTTACACATATACTTAACAAGGATAAATACAAATAGTTTAACCTCCCTCTTTGGATTATTAGATATAAATACAAAACTCAACCATTCATTGAAGAGTGGTAAAGTTTATATTAACCCACCTTATTTCCATTTTTCAAGCCTAAACTAGTGTTAAAAGTTGACCTATTTTTGTATACACACAATATTTTTAAAATTTATCAATTAGTAATGCTTTCTCTCTTATAAGAACCTATGGAGACTTAATATCTCTAAGTACACACATTAAAAGGTGAACTAAGAAATAGGTGGGTAGACCATTGGTGTCTCACAAGATTATTGTTCCCTATATCACACTTGAAACCAACACAAGATTCTCTTATAGATTTCCCTAAGCTTTGACACCTCCCTTACATAGTCCTCCAAGTAATTCACCACCTCGAACAACCCCTACCTAATCCAAAACCTCTTTTTATTATTTACCTAATCAATTCAGCCTTGTTTGACCCTATTCTAAAAATATAAGCATGTTACAGGATTAGGTCAGCCCCAACTAACCTAATCTGAGACCTAACTATTTTATTTATTAAATAACTAGGTTCATTTGGCTAACCCTATCAGTTAAAACATCAAAAGGGTTTAGGGTTAAATTTTGCTATATAAGCACATCCTTTTTGCCATTTTTATGAGAGAGAGATAGAGTTAATCATTTATTTTTACATTAGCTTATCTACAATTCTACTTGAGGAGCCATTTTTTAGGGTTTCATAATACACTTAGATAGAATAATCTTTTATTTTGGGAGAAGTCTTTTCGATGCATAAGAAATGTCATGTAGCCTAGATCTGACCTACCTTTGTCATCCTTATAAACCACAACAACCTCTTACAAAACACCATTATTCAAGGGAGAGATTGAGGCTCAACATGTTCATATTAAAGGTAAGTATTCCTAACTCTTGATCCTCTTAATTAAGTAGATAGATTTGTATTTATTAACTTAATATTATGCTTCTCTCTCCATGAATTAGGATTTCCTCTACATTGACTTGAGTAGATTTATTTTCATGTTTAATTTTATGTTTATTACCCCCATTTTGTGCCACAAGCTTTGGTGAGCACTAGATTAGTTTTAATTTTCTTTATCATTTATTTTGATAAGAAAGCATAGGACCTAACTAGGGTTATGTTGTGGTATTGCTTGACTAGAGTCTTTGGAACTATTATAGTTTCTTTCAAAACATGCCCCATTTTTAGATTAAAAATGGGAACCCTCTTTTTACTTTACATTCTAGACTTATACATCAAGGAGTCTATAGTGGTTACTTGTCTAATTCACATCTCAATTACATTAATTTAAATATCTAAATTTACATCAGTTTATTAAGTCTTAGTATGCTTATTTTCTTGTGTTTTGAAACATATTTTGTAGATTTATTTCAAACTATTTCATCTTAAGATAGTGAAAATTATTTAACTATTTTAGAAATTTAAGGCTTCTTTTCCTGAGCAATTTGCTCCACTTTGATTCTCATTTTGATCTAAATGACTAATAATTTACATAGTTTTATTATTCTACTTGGTCACTTTCATATAAATATATTAAATTGATTTTAGAATCAATAAAAATGGATAAGTATATGCATTGTTTCATTTTATTCTCAGTTTTAGGCTTTTGCCTTAGCTATTTTTATATCTAATTTCTTAGTTGTTTGATTTTAAATCAAAGACTATTAACTATGATTATTTATGTTTTCCTGTAGCTATTTTAATGCATTCATGCACCACTTGGTGACCTTTGGTATCTCCTAATGGCTTCAACCCATACCAAAATTCCTTTTGTCACATACCATATTTGAAAAAAAATTCCCACATCCATGTGGCACCTTTTCATCCCTTCAAAAGAATTATTCAATTTTATTCAAAAATTACCTAGTGGGGTAATTATGTCAATAAATTTATGGGATAAAGGTTTAATAAGATGATTTTTCATGACATAATCCTATTTTTATGTTATCTTGGGGTGGTTTGTATCAGTATAATGCCTACAAGATAGTGGGTTAGTGGGATGATGCCACATGGCATAATCTTGTTGCTCTGTTATCCTGGAGATGTTCATATAAAGTGTAGAGACTTTGGGTGAGTGGGATGATATTACATAATATAATCCCACTTACCCATTCTCTCAGATATTTTTATGTAGGCCAAAACATGTCCCTAAGAAAGTGGATGATGTATATGTTTCCATGTGGTTAAATCTCAATGCTTTGTATCCCCATGGTAGTCCATGTAAGTAGAGTAGTATGCTAGGGTATCGAGTAAGTGATATTTTGACGTGTCAAAAAATATCACTTCACCATAAAATGAGAAGTTAACATGCACTTAAATATTTAATCAAGAAATGGAGGAGTGAGGTGAAGTCATGTGGTATGAAACACATCAGAGTTAAGGACACATTAGCTATATAGCCAACAAAGTATGATCCTTAAAGTTGATGACCTATCTGGCCATCAAAATAATAAAAAGGTGTGTGAGAGAGAGAGAAGGATTCAAATTGTAAAAATGGGACCCACAGAAGCAAACCAATTGTGTAGCAAACTAAAAAGTGAGAAGAATCCATATGCAAGGACTACACAAGTAAAGGACATACTGGTTATGTATCCAACTAATTTCTATCTTGAATTTGATGGCTTGTTTGACCATCATAATTAGTAGAGGCCAAAAATTGATTATGTGCTCTATTTAAAAAATCAATTATATCATGGTCCTATATGGAAAAGTGTTTGAGAAGTCAACCTAGATCATGAATTAGATGGAAATAATTAGCATGAAATGCACATTAGAATAGAATGAAGGATAAAATTTATGCTTTGAAGATGCGTGACTCTAACCACATAGGATGTGGGTAACTAGCTATACCAATGTAATCTCAACTAAATTCCCCATTGGTATTCATTATTTTTTTGGTCTAGTGTGATTCCTAATATTTTCATGATGTAATTAAATGGGATTTGTTCCCAATGAACCTCAAGTGGGCTAGCCACATGAAATATTTGTAAGAGACCCAATAGTGGGTGAATTTGAATAAGAATTTGCATTTGATCTCTTTAGGCCTACATGCCTATATAAGACCAATTATTTTTCCATAATAGGGGTTGTCTCTTTGTCAATTGAAAAAGGAGACATATATAACTAGACTATTTTTTATTTATTAGGATAATTTCTTCCTTTTCTTGTTTTAGCTTGCAATTACATATTTATTTTTAGAGTAGTTGATGATTATTTGAGTATTATAGTATTTTTAATCAAAAAGGGACATTTAGATAAATTGAATATTATCAATTTTAAGTTGTCATTCTATATGCATTTTTATGGTAATGATCCTCTTCTTTATTAAAGTCATTCCTTCTCCCTATCTCTTACACCATCTTTAGTTAGAGTTGCGACAAGTTTGTCTCAACTAAAGATTAGTTTAAATGGGGATTAATTTAGTTAGATATATTTGAGTCCACTTGTGTTTATCTCAATAATTTTACCTCTCTAACTTCCATCATTTACTTTCTTTATAATCAGTTTAGTCTAGGGATATGTCAATCTGATTTCACTTGTCTATCTTGATTATTGTTACTATTCTATCTCAAGATTTTATCATTGTTATTTCATTGTTACATTCTTGGACATGATATATCCATGTAATGAGTTAGATTTTGAAAGGAAATAAATCCTAGAAGCATGATAGTTGTTGAAGATCTTAGTTATATTTAATTCTTTTGATTCAAATCATTAAATTAGGACCCTTGACATGGTATGGTTATAATAAACTAACTCAGTTACCTTGTGTATCAATACCTAGTAACCAAGACCTCAAGGAGATTTGGTCACATGAGTTTAATTTCAATAGATGGAGGGATTAAAAACCCATACCTAATTTTTAGTTGCATGTCAAAATGCACATCAACATTATTTGGTATTATAAGGAAGACCTAAACTATGATTTGAAGTCTTTAGTCAAAGCTCAACCTAAATCCTTTCAAAGACCACCTATCCCTCTAATATAAAGCTTCTCTTAAGCTAGAGGGAAAAATAATTAACACCTTATCAAATTCTATAAGGGATAATTTGGATCTCTTAGAAATCCCTAACCATATAATACTAAAACCAAGAGCTAAGAAAGGGAAAAGAAAAATTAGACCTATCTAGTTAGCTGGTAGTTCATTAACAACTAGATATATCCATTTGGTTAACTTTTATGTCATCCCCAAATATTTAAAAATTATATACATGACCTATATTAGATAAGGAGGTTATTTTCCTATGAATGTCCTAGGTATAGCTCATGATTTGCCCAAAAATCTAGACATGTTTTTCCTAAAGTTCATAGTAAGTGAAGAACACATCCAAGCCTTCAACCATGCCTTAATTAAAACCCAAGTCCAACATTAATATATTTCCTATATATTATTTCCCTAATCCTTAGGGGAATCAACATATTTTTGGTATTTTAGGTTACCCATTAGGTCTATTACTACTTAGGTTTGGTTAAAAAACTATATTTGTAAACCACTTCACAATACCAATTAGACCCTTAGTATTGTATCATCAATTTATATCCTCTTAAAAAGAATTAAATGAGTCTATATGAATGTTTAATGCTTGATTCCATAGGCTATACCATCATACAAAAGACCCTTAATCTCAAATCAAAGTCACTACCATAAAACCTACCTTATAGCTCTAGATTCAATGACTCATATGTTCCTTAGGATAACCCCAACAAATGTTGCATCATTATATTTGTGTTATAACAACTTCATTAAAATTTATCAATAAATGATGTCATAGGGATATTGAGTTGGAAATTTGACTTTGTTAGGTCAACCTAAAGCATATAACTAAATACCAATGATTAACTAAACCTTGCAGTAGAATACTCCATTAATGAATATTATTTTAAGATCCCTATATGCAAGCCCTAATCTAATTTAGAATATGAATCCAATGAATTATCATCCTAATGGTCTACTTTATGTGCCTCCCAACCATGTAGTTCCCTAGATAAATAACCATCTAATCCCAATGGCTTATAATAACAATAATATTACACCCACCACTAGTGGATACATTGCATTTGGAAGCACTTAGAAGGACCTTCCATCTTATTTAAAACCCTAAACCTAGAATAGAAACACTCACACCCATGCACCTAAATTTATTATGTAGCCTTAATTTTTTAACCAACCTAGTGTTAGCACAAATTTAGAAGTGAGTAATCTAAAACAATCGTTTCAGAAGTTATCTAGTGATGTGACCAACTTCCATAGGTTGGGGCCTCAAATTTATAGTTAGAATACTAATAACCAATTTCCAGGTAGGGGGTTTAATTTCCAAATACATAATAGGCAATGGAATTATAGGCCTAATAATGAAAAGGTACCTAATCCCCTTGATGGTGCCAACCAAAGTATCAATACTCCCCATTCTATGAATTTTATAGACTTGGCCTTAAACACTTTGGTGTAATTTACACAATACTATAGACCATGTAGAAACCAATTATGTAGAATTCATAGTTTCTTTAAACATATTCCAAAATGATGTGAATAATATAGAAATTTTACCTATTCTAGGTGATCACTAGAACAAGGAAAGGGGGAACCCAGACATGGCATTTATGTTATACACTTATGAATTCCCTTTAAAAGATGAGAATGAGTATGAGGATAAACTAAAAGAGATCCATGATTTTAGATAGTTTTAGAGAGGCAATAATTACAAAATAATGAGTAAGTTGACCAATCTATTGATCACCTCTACTCCCTTGAATAACACTCACATTCCACCTAATCTTAATTTAGGTAAAAAATATCCTCCACCCATCTGATACTATGAATGAAAAAGTGCCCATTCAAGAGGTGAAAAAATATTGAGATGTCTCTTACAAAACAACCAATTGGGGGAGTTAAAAGATGACATGTGTCTAATAAATCAGACTCAAACAAGGATTTGCTTGAGAATAGTATCTTGGAAATGCAACATCCAGATAAATAATTAGTTCTTGTAAATGTCAAGCATGAAATATGGTAGGAAGTAAAAAAGATAAAAGATAAAAAAGGCAAGATAAATAATAATTTAGATTATTATCCAAATAACTAATATTTGATATTGATTTTTGGATATTTGATAGGCTTTCTTTAAGTTGTCTTTTAGCCTTTTAATAGTTATTTTATTTGGCTCTCTAGGACCATGGTGTCTTTAGACTAGTTATATTTTGGTTTTTTTATATAAAAAATGGTTAGGATTCCATCAAAATCCATATTTATAAAAAAAATTTCATCCTCCACCCAAAGGACCTCCAATTATTACTCACCCAATCGTCCTTTTTATTATACTTTTTATAATAAGAAACTAGTGAATAATAAGCTCATTTATGATATACTTAAAGATCTTAAGAAAAATAAATCCAATATAACTATGTTTATTTTTATTCATATTTCTAATCAAATGGAATTGATTTAATAAGAGTTTTCTAGTAATAAATGGAAAAAACTACTAATTTTTCACATGCACATGTTGATCCCTATAAGGAGAAGACTAAAACTCCTCCTTTCCTCTTAATAATTAGTATATTCAATAAAAACTTACATAAATATTTGGTTTATTTAGGTGCTTCAGGGAATGTCATGCCTGATACCATTTACCAACAATTAAGCTTGATACTTATGAATTCAAACTAGAAATTGGTTTAACTAGACAAATTAGAGGTGAAGGTGGTTGGAGAGCTCAACAATATTCAAATGCAATTGGATTCTAATCCAAGGATCTCACAATTCATCGATATCTGGTGGTGTATATCCTAGATACTTATGATATGCTATTGAGTTGATATTGGTCAAGGACTCTAGATGGATACATGGTTAACTATTCTATCCACATGTGTCTACCTTGGACTGGCTTTCCCAACCAAATTTGGATAGAATAAAAACCCAAGGTGGTCCATATCATTATGAAATATAATAAAAAAATGATATCCTCTATGAATAATCTAAAATGGGAGTGTATGTGATAAAATAATAATAATAAAGAACACCCAATTACCTCTCCATTAACATGCTCAGTCTAAAATGGAGCCTAGGGATGAAAGAGTTAGACTTGATAGATGAATAATTTCATGAAGTGCCTGAGTTAGTATCCTTCCTAAATATAACTCCCACATGTGATAGCATAGGTCATGATGAATCAATCAAAATTGAATAATTTATGTGTTCTTTGCAAATAAATCAAAACCATGACATAACTAGGGAAGATGGTCTTGAGTTGACTATTCATAAAGAGGTAAGCATCATAGAAATGCTACCCTTCCCCAAGGCACCAACACTAATGATGTTATTAGATTTGTGGATACTGAAGTATGATGGTTTAAAGTTTAAAAATGAAGGTGATATTGGGGTATAATTGGTAAATCCTAACGGAAAGTCCTATCTAATTGCCTACCACCTGTAGTTCAATTATACCAATAATGCAGCCAAATATGAAGCATTGATTCATGGTCTCCTATTCACTCTTGGAAATAAAGCAAATAATATCAAAGTATTGGGTGACTTTAGATTGGCATTAAAACAAGTGAGAATCCAATATTTTTACAATGCAATTTTTTTGTCCATATATCACAACCAATCCTGAAACCTAATCAAAGACTTTGATGCTTTTGACTTTCAAACATTACCTAGATAGAAGAACTATTTAAAAAATGCATTGGACACTATTGTGAGTACATTAAAACCCATCATCTAGTCAATAATGAGAATATTATTAGTAGAGATAGTTTATACCCCATGAATCTTAGAAAACATGGACAATTTCCAAGTTTTTAATGATGACCAACACATACTAGAATTCATCACTAATCTTGGAGTGTTTGAAGATCAGATCATTGATGAAGATGGTCATGAGGAATTTGAATTATAGGATGATGTGATGAGCATAAATATGAATAACATACCCAAAGGAATGATCTCCCTTGAAATATTATTTCATATGAACTATTAAGAGAATGAAAAAGAGTCCACCTAATCCAAAAATATGCAACATGATCAATGAAACCTGGTTGGTAAAAATGAAGTGAAGAACATGATTTTAGGCACCATTTGTACCATAGAAGAGAAATGATATTTTTTTCATTATCTCAATGAATTTAAAGATGTGATTACATAGAGTTATGAATATCTTAGGGTCTTCAAGACTTCTATTTTGATGCACACTATTCCCTATAAACTTGGATTAAAACCATTTAGGCAAAGATAAAGACCTACCAATCCAATGTTAGAGCCCATAATTTTTAAAGAAGTATAGAAAATACTAGAATCAAGAATCATCTTCTTGGTAAGACGTTCTACATGGGTAGTAAACCTAATAACAATGAGGAAAAAGAATGGGGAGATCAAATTATGCATTGATTTTTGTAACCTTAATAAATCCTCTAAAAGGATAATCACCCCTTGCTTTAATTGGATGAGGTGTTTCAGATTATAAGCAATGCTTAAATTGTGTTCTTCCTTGATAAGTACTAAGGCTACAACCAAGTGGTATTCAAATATGAAGATATAATCAAGACAAATTTCACTACCAAATAGGGCACCTACACAGAGAATAATTCCTTATGGCTTGATTACTATGGGCACCACTTTTTATAGGGATATCGACATTTTATTCAATGACATAATGGCAAAATGAATAGTCATATATATGGATGATCTTATAGTCTTCTCCAAGAAGAGATTAGATCATATAAAGGACTTGAGGAAAGTGTTATATAGATGTAGAGACCATGGAATTTCATTAAATCCCAAGAATTGTATATTTGGGGTGACTGAAGGCAAGCTACTAGGACATGTTATCTCTAAAAGGGTTATTGTTGACCAAATTTAACCCTACAATTTGGGACCCCTATAGGTAAAAATTGGTATTTAGAGGTTTATAATGGGTCTAATATTTGGTCATAAGGTGTATTATAGGTCATTTGATGGAATTTAATGTTATATTAGCCTTGGTCATTAGTCATTTTAGTCCTTATGTCCTTGAGTCATTTTGAGGGTCAAAATGAGTATTAAATGAGTTGTACAGCCTCCTTGGGAAGTGTGAAGGTGTAAAAATGGTGATGTCGATACAATGTGTCCTAATAAGTCTTTAGTAACTATTACTCACTAAAAAATGGAAGGTCATTCAAAAAAAGGGTAGTTTTCTTGAAAAAAATGAGCATTTAATGAGGTATACATAATTTTAAAAACTCATATAATTGGAGGCATTTAAAGAGTGTCCCTTGGTCTTCTATACACTTAATTAAATTATTAGTTTGATCAAAAACATCAAAAAATGAATAAAATTACTTCTCTCTTCTTTTACTAGGCTTGGTAAGCAAGAATGGCCTTCAGGTTTGTACTTGGTACATTCAACAGGAGAGGTTTAAAGAAAAATTATCCTAGGGGTATCTTATAAACTCATTCATATTCCATTTTATACCTTTTTATATAGGAATGGTGGTATATGCTTTATGAACCATTCCTAATAAGTTAGACTATCTATTTTGCTTGCTAATTTATGCACCTTATAGGTTTTATCTTGGTTTGAATAGTTCCATACAATCCAACTAATGATGTTAATTCCAAATGATGTTGGTTCTCTCCTAAAATTCTCTTTATTCTTGGTTTCTTGTTTCAAGTTGTTTTGATAGCTCAAACAACTCACTTTGTAGGAAGGTGTTGATAGTGGACTTGCACTCCTATTTTACCATTTGTAGAAAGTCTCTTTATCTAAAATGGATTTGATATAATTCATCATGGTGTAATAATCACTTAAATTTTCATGGTAATATCCTTATTTTAAATTTTTTGACCTCCAAGGTAAGCACCATCGAGTTTTTAGTTCATTGACATGCATAGTCATCTCCTAGCTCCTCCTCACTCTTAATCATGACTTGTAAGGGTTTTGAGAACGTCCATAGAAGTGTGATGAAGGTTTAAAATATATATTATATCTTATTTTAACATTAAATAGTGATTTTAACCTTAAAATGGTGAATAAAATGCTATGACAGTCATACTTAGTAACATATATAGTCAGACAACCATAAATGAACATACACATGTGCTTTGAAGGTTTCAAACATTGAAGTGAGGTGTGGAATCCTTAATCAAGCTATTTTTTATCATCATATACCATTTTTACATTTTTAATACCTATATTTTATCATAAATATGCATGTCTTACACATTGCCTACCTAAACTCACTATCTCCCTGCATACAACTCAAAATTTGCACCTACAAGTGCCCTCTTAAAACCCAAACATGTTGAAAATGATCATTTGAGTTGATAAAGGTTATATTCCATAAAAGGATTCAATTTATAATCATGTAAGGAGATCAAAATTCTTTTTAATCTCATAAATCATGTATTTTACCAATTTTCTAATCCTGACTATCTATACATGAAGATATCCACCTACAAGTGGCATTAACAAAGGATTGAGGTAATTGTATGAGTAAGATAAAGTAGGATAAAACATTATTTATGACCTATTATGTGGTTATGATTATAAAAAACCTATTTGGAGTGTTAAATTGACATGTGAAAATGTGGATCACCTTCTAGGGTCAGATGGCTGAGTTTTGAGATCAAATCCCCAAAAGGTGAAAATAGAGGTCTGAATCAATCTTATTAAAGGCATACAACAAGGTACACACATTTTTCATGATTATACACACACACACACACACACACACACACACACACACACACACACACACACACACACACACACACACACACACACACACACACACACACACACACACACACACACACACACACACACACACACACACACACACACACACACACACACACACATATATATATCCTAGGTTTATCACTTTTTAAGATATGGAGGATAGATGACTAAGGGAATATGGCTATTAGATAGTCCAAATTTACTTTCTTATGCTCTAAAAATAGGCAGTGCAACCTACAAGATTTGAAACTACAACGGGACTCTTCACCTAAGGTTTTATTTTGGGAACATACATCCATGTTTACAGGGTTATATATGGTTAAATATAAAAATTATTATCTAAGGATAATTTGAGTATGGGATACACAATTTTTAGACCCTATAGACACCTACAAGTGTCCCTTCCCTTGAAAACATTCACCTACAACTGACTGTAGATGTATGCAGTCTATGACCTAAGCTTAGTTATCAAGAATCAAATAGTTAGGAAAATGAATTTAAAATACCAAAAAAATCTTCATAAGATCTTATAGAGTCTCCATTTATTTTATGACATATTTTTTATAGGTAAAAGGCACCTACAAGACCCCACAATCAATTGTAGTTGATTGTGAGGGGCAAAGACGAAAAAGGTTAATATTATTGACATGCACTTAACTAAAACATGGAATTACTAGATATAAGAACTTACCAAATGATATTTGAAGGTTTCATAGAGAATCATGTGATTTTTCCAAGGTTTAATCCATATAAGGTCATCTACAGTTATCGCTCTAAAACATAGACACAATTAGGAAGGTTGTATACAATATTTACTGGTTAGGGTATGGGAAGACGTATATAGGGATTTGAAGTTTTGGATAGACATGTAACACCCTCATAATTACCATGATGGTATCCTTAATATATTTTCATTAAAAATAAGGAAAACAATGACTCTAAACAAACTTCACATAGTCTATTTGAGGAAACCCTGCATACAATCCATTTCACCAGGGTTTATCTTGCATTTTAATTTTTTGGAAGGTCAAATAATAAGACCAAGGGATGATTTTTGGTATAAATAGTATTTAAAATTTTTATACTTCACTTAAATATTCAAAAACTCTAATGAAATATGGGAATTTCCCTCTATTTTGTCTCAGACAGAGAGCACTCCCCTTGAGTGTAAAATGGCAGGTTTAGAGGAAATTATACAAAGGGATGAGACTAGAAGCTAAATATACCATTTGAGAGGGATTTATAATTTTAAATTAAATTAAAAAAACATGAGGATAATCTCATAAAAGGGATAACATTACAGGGATTTCTAGACCCTCAAGAGTTGCAATCAAGCCTATTAGGCATGGTTAGGCCTATAATTCAAATGAGAGGTCATTTTCACTTCTAGATTTTAGTGAGTTTTATAATGGATTGAATAAAGATTATGGGATTATTTTACATGTTAAAAATATTTTTAAACATATATAAACCCTTGACAAAGCCACTTTAAGCTCAGAGATAATGCAAACATGCAAAAAATGAGAAAACAAGCTCGATAGGCCAAGCTGAAGTTCTTACATGTATTTGAAGGCTTTACATGGGGATATAATGAGTTTATATATGTTATTAAGGGAATTTATTACCACATTTGTGGATTTTTTTAAAAATTCCAATGTCTAACCTTCATGAACAAAGATTAAAAGTAGAAACTACTTAAAACCCTCTTAAACCCTAAATAATGACCCAATTGAAGAAATGAGGATGGAGGGATATTCTAATGGAATTTTTGGACCCTAATGGTTTTTTAACCCTGTATGGGACTCTGTTAATATATTCCCCATACTTTTTAACTATATGGAATTATATATATGGAGTACAAAATAAGGTTTTCTTAACCTTTTTATGTGTTTCATAGGTTTTAGGAGTCTAAATATGTTGAACACATAGAGGGTAAAATTGATACTTAAGATAACTCCCCATGTCATTTTCATGCCTAAGAACAACTCCCAAGTGCCTAAATAATAGTTCTCATCTCAACTAGTCAAAACTAACATAGTGAACATGGTGGTGAGAAGTGTGAAAATCTCAAAAGGATGTATTTTTAAGTTGTACCTGATGCTTCTAAGGCCATGGATTGTCTTAACACATGTCATACACTCCCTTATACAAATTTTCACTAAAAATTTATGTCTTTATGGAAGTCAAGTGTGAGGGTTGACTGAAAGAGGAGTTTTATTTGAGTACAAGAAGTGATAGGTTATTTCCAAATGATTTTAGATGATCAAGACTACAACCAATTCATGGAGAGGAATTTTTCAGATCTATCCACCTCATTATAATCATCGTACCTATCCCTAATTAGTTTTAGGATGTTCAAAAGGGGATAAATCATGAAGGTAATTTTCTGAGCTAGTAAAGGGAATTTCATGCCATTTTTCATGAGTTTCATGACTTAGAAATCCACTTGTCTCTTCTAAACATACATGGTCTATTTCACATCCTCTTACCATGCATAAGTGACTCATTTTCTTAGCTTGACAAGTGTCCTTGTGACCTTTGGACTTCTTTCTTCTCCTCTCTCTCTTAAGTTCTATAAGAACTAACAATTTTGGCATTTGTAAATTATGCTCCACCCAAGTATGGTGAATCCCTACTCATTTTCATACCATGGATCAATAAAGACTAATAATTTTTACCTCTTCCATGACTATTCATAGTGTGTTTTACTTGGATGATTGATCTTGTTCAATGATAACTCTTGTTTCTTTATCATGTTATCTCATTATCTTACCTATTTATAGTTAGAAAGCTTATTATTGTAGGTCATGTGAAGGGTTCTAGGAACTAGTAAGGTTGAGTGATTTAGTATATTCAATAGTGTCATTATATACATATTGTCTAATCCTCCTAGCCTAAGCATTCACCATAGCCTCATAATGAAACATTGATGTGAGAACATGTAGATTAGAGAAGTGTATGTTTGGTTAGTCCCTTGTTCTCATGTGTAGCATGCATCTAGTTGGTATTCATCAATTAATTTGGTGTATCACCTCATTTATAATATTTTTATTTTATTTTTCTCTCTCTCCCTTTTGCCTCACAAGTATAGGTGTAGTAATGGTCTACAAGTGGTACATCAAGGGAGCTATCCCTATTTAGAGATTCACATCATTATTAGGATCATCCCTAACCTAGATGTGTTTAAATTATGCCACTTAGATGATGAGAGTTGAGACATCTCCTTAAAAAGTGAAATTCTAAGTGACAACAATTTTTGACATGCTTAGTGGGACTAAGGTCTAAGAGAGTGAGAATATTAATGGTGTGTCTTTCCTCTAATTAGCTTTTATAAGTAAGAAATATAACACCAATGGTGAATTTTAATGATAAATTTGGTTTTAATTAGCCCAGGTATATCTATTGGAAAATTTTGATTAGTTTTTGTGTTTCCTTTTATATATGAGTTGATATGAATAGCTATGACCAATACTCCTATCATGAACCTTCTTATCACCCTTACTATGAGCCACATTTTACTCCTCAACATTCATATCAAAATAGATATCAATCCTATGAGCCATGGTAGCTCTATATCCCTTCATTTCCCTCTCCATATGGACACCATGTTTTTGAACAACCCTATGAGGAAGGATACCAAGAAACCTATCAAGAAACAACTCTCTATTAGTCCTAATATGAGCCCTATCATTCATATCATGATGCCTATCAGCCTCAAGATTACTCCTATAAGTCTTTTCATGAGAAATAGATGATTTCATGGATTATATACAAATATATTATTGGCAAGATGTAACTCCTGATTATGTAGATGTCAATCCTTCTAATCAATCTAATAATTAACTTCCTTATGAGCTTACTAGTACTTTTATCTTTCCTAAATCCATTCATAAACGTTTTCCTTCACCTCAAAATACATCTCCAACTCATCATCCTTACACTACAGCTCATATTCCATATCCTTCACATGACCCCATCCATCAACCTCCCACCTCACCCCTTCTTGAGGAGGAGCCTATCTTGAGAGAAGCAAGTGAAGAAGAGAAAAATCAATTCATGGCTGATCAAGAAGACCTCATGAGTGACTATGAGGAATAAATCACCATAAGGACTCCCCTTGGTGAACAAAAGTAAATTACACAAGCTGATGCCTCCATATTTTAAGGGATGTGTGTCCATGAATCAGAATCTAATGCCTCCATTTTTGAGGGGATGTGCATCCAAGAGGAATGTGGCCAAGACTTGAAGAGAGAGGTATTTGAATAAGACTCCATGTCTAATAATTAAGTTTTAGATAACCATCTCAAGCGTGAAGTGGACTATATTATCAAGGATGAAGGTCAAGTCACTCCTCAATAAGTGGCAGTCCTAAGAGAGTCTCATGAGACTAAGGCACTGGAAATAATTCTTGAATATGACATTCATGAAGAATAATATTTATGGTAGAATTTTAATTCCATATGCAAGGAATTTGATAAGTTGGGTAAAGCTTTTCCTTCTCCAAAATATTGCATATCTGATGTCAAGTTTGCTTATGAATCTAATAAACATGATATTGAGTGTTCAATCAAACATAAAGATGAAGGTCATTCTATTGGTAAAAAACCTATCATCATGAAGCCATTTGATGATGCTAGTATACAAAAAGATGTAGACATGTATAATGATGTCAAGACATATCTTATTGTACCTAAAATATAGTTAAGAGCTCCATATAAGGTAAAACCACTTTTAAGGATGTGGGAACATGATGAAGTAAATCTTGGTGCCTCTAAACATCAAGTGCATTATGTCAAAGAGGAGATCAAGGCTAAGAGGGATGTCATATATTCAAACTTGCATATCAAGAGCTAAGTAAATGAAAAGGTTGAGACTATTTAGATGTAAGAAGAGTTTATTTCCATATTCAACATATATGGATCAACTTGGTTCTCATTAAACCTCATGCTAATGATGTTGTAAAATACCATGAAGAAGATGGAGGCATCAATGTTAAAGGACAAAAGGATACATGTCTCACTAAATCCTTCATGTCATGAATCAAGGAAGCTTTAAATCTTTCCCTTTGACCTAGGAGGGAGGTATTCTTAATTTTTAGTTGTACATAGTTGTTTGATTTTTTCTTTTCCTAAGTGATTTGAGCACATGTGTATGTCTTGTTAGTATGTTTTCTTTACTTGTGTGTGTCCTTTATTTTCTGTGGCTAAGGTAATTAATTGTCTTCTCTTGGTCTAGCTTGTTATCAATGATCAAATTCCTCTTGTGTGTTTCAAACTCCATATTACTCCCTAATCCCAATAGATTGATAATGCTACTGGTCTTTAGTATAGAAAGCATACTACCCATATGAGTCACCAATTTTTTGACCAAATTTGACCTTGTAGGTCAAATTAGGACCCTTATAGGTAAAACTTGGTCTTTATAGGTTTATAAGGGGTCTAATATTTGGTCATATGGTGTATTATAGGACATTTTATGGAATTTAATGTTATATTATCCTTGGTCATTAGTCATTTTAGTCTTTATGTCCTTTTGAGTCATTTTTAGGGTCAAAATGAGCATTAAATGAGTTATACAACCTCCTTGGGAAGTGTGAAGGTGTAAAAAGGGTGATGTCACACACCATGTATCCTAAGATGTCTTTAATGACTATTGCTAAATGAAAAGTGATAGGTTCTTTAGAAAAAATGGTAGTTTTCTTAAAAACATGAGAATTTAATGAGGTGTATAAAATTTTATAGACTCCTATAGTTGGGGACATTTAAGGAGTGTCCATTGGTATTCCATACTCTTACTTCAATGATCAATTTGATCACAAACTTCAATAAATGAAGAAAACTACTTCTCTCATCTTCTACTAAGCTTGTGAATCAAGAATGTCCTTCAAGTTTGTACTTGGTACTGTCATTAGGAGAGGTTTCAAGAAAAATTCTTTTAGGGGTGTGTTTCTTAATTTTTCTTGATTTTTGTTTGTAAAAGGAGAAGTGAGAGAACAAGAGATAAAGGGTATGTACCTAGTAAACATTATTCTTGTTGATGACCAGATGAAGAGATAACTCCTTCTTTGGCTAGGGAAGAATGACCTAAAAATCATACTTTATGAAAATGGATTAGTAAAATGATAAATAGGCTACCTCGTGAAACACTAGTCCCAAGAAAGGAATATGCTTCCTTAAATGGATGTCATCCCTTATTTGATAATCAATTTTATAAGTAAATAATGAATTACAAATGATATATATGGAAATGATGGCTATCAACAATATCTTATTTTATAACAAGATTAATGTGATCAAAGTAACCATTCTAGAATTCTCTAGCTATATAAATATCTTCCTGAATTATAACTATTTATTCATCCACATCTTCTTGATTAGGTAATAAAACCATAACACAAAGAGCTAATTCAAATGCAATGTCACTTTTATCGATGAAGAAGGGTTATGGTATAATAAGAAGATAAAAAATGCTATTAATTTCATGTGTTAATTCTAGTAAAGTCATCTACATGCAAAAGACAAACTATGGTCAAGTCTAGAGAGGTCATAAAAGGGGTTGTGTGTAGGTCAGAAGATTAAAATGGGTTTGGTGGGGTGTAAATGAGGTCAAAATATCAAACTATTATTGTAAGGTGATAGTGACTATCAGTGATCAGGGTGACCATTGATGGTTATCCTAACTGGTGACAGTTTGGTAAACAATGGTAATTGTTATAACTACCAATGGTTATACCATCAGCTATGGTTACCTGTTGAGGATTTTTTTTGAAGGAGTATTTGATGGTGAAAGAGTATCTAATAGCCATAGGGTATCATGTGGGTACTAAGAGTGGGGAAGAACTCAAGTTGATTTATCAAGAGAAAATAAATTAATGAAGAGCGAAAAATAATGAAATAAAGAAAAATACCCATGTTATTTTGAAGAACTAATATTTGAGTAGTGTAATGGTACTTCAGCCTTTGAGAATCAAACAAATAGAGTTTTGAGATGTTGGATACCTACATAAATAAAACAAAAAATCCTAGATGCACAAATTTAGGAATCCATAATTCTTCTAAGAATCCTATATTTATAGCATAAAACTACTAAGTAAGGAGAGGGAAGCTTGATGGAAAGTTGCTAAGTTGGGAGGGGATGAAGTTACCTATTTTCATTAGTCTCAAAAATAAAGCATTAAGGAAAGTTTCTATTTTATAATATGTTAATCTCAAACAAAGTTAGAAATGCTTTAAATGGTTAAGGCAAGTTTGGTGACGCCAACCGTCGATGATTACCCTAACTAGTGATGGTTGAGGGTGACACAAGTAAATGGGTGAAAAGGTGATAAATGAAAGGATGTGTTTAAGGTAGGATTTTTCATAATGAAATTATAAATGAATTCTAGTAGACTAGGTGGTCCACGAGATAAGGAGTTAAATAAGGGTCCATAGTTGAAGATGACATCAAAAACTATCATTGTACAGTTTTTAGGTGTCTACATTTTACCCCTTTTGTTGTGTAGATATAAGAAAGTTGTAGAATAAAAATAGGTGGTTGGTCAAGTTCTAGTTCTGGTTGCCTCAATTATGGGAGGAGGAGGTATTCCACCACCTCAAATCAAGAGTTAATGAGACAGAGGTTGAATTGGGTCAGGGTTTGATAAATGGCAGAGGATAAGTCATGAGGTGGGCAACAAAAAGGTAAGGTGGGATAGTTGAGATGCAATCATGCACATAAAATGCAACTAAGTGTGATAGCTAAGATTATGTAAATATAAATACTACAATGTTAGTAACAATAATGTTAGGTTATAATATAAAGGACAAGGTAATCGAGCCCTAACATTGGTCATAATTGATTAGGTTAGTCTTATAAAGTCTCCTAGATAAGGTGGGTATTTACTCAGGTATCTGGGGTATAAAGTGCACCTGAGAAAAACAAAAATGGTCTAGTTATGCATGAGGTGGTGCAAATTCAAATTTTCAACATGGTAAAATTAGTTTAGGTGGTCAAAAGGACCAAGGAAAGTTTGTCATAAAGGTATGCAAATAGGTTGGGTAAAACAAAGGCCAACATCAAGGTGGACATGGTCAAAGGGGTTAGTGGGTAGGGTAGGGTAGGTATTGGTCAAGATGACTTCTGATGTGTTAGGAAAAAAGATGCTACCAACATATTCCCATGGATAATACATCTAACATGGACTTTAGGTCCATTTTAGTTCTTACTTGGGTGTAGGGATAAGGTTATTCCCAAATAGGTCATGGTGTGATATGTAAGGTATTACTAGGTGGTAAAGAAGAAGGAGAAAGATAGTGTGGAAAGGAAAGGGATCCCTAACCAATGATAGGCAGTGAAAAATAGTGATGGTTAGGTAATCATCATCAGTTGGGATCCAATGGTTGGGGGTGTCAACTGAAGATGGTTAGGGTTAATCATTGATGGTTGGTTAAAAACCCTAAATCCATAGATAAAAAGGTCAATGGGGGCCCATTTGGGTGCCATTTTTAAGTTGGAAAATTGTAATTTATTTTTTTAGGGTGTTGGTATGAGGAAGATCCATGAGTTTTTGGGAGTTGTTGAAAAGAGATTGGTGTGTGGGAGAGATGGTGGGGTTTTTGAGGTGGAGAAAAAGTGGGGTTTTTGAGGTAAAGCTTTTAGTGGTTCTAGTTTGGGTTCCCTTGGGTTATGAGTAGAGATTTTATGTGATGTATTTTGATATTGGCCTACATGTTGAGATGTGAGATGTATTTATGATGAGGGATATATACATGTGTTGACACTTGTGTGTGTGTGTGTGTGTTTTTTTTTTGTTTTTTTTTTGTGTGTGTGTGTGTGATTTTATTCATTATGATGTGTTATGGCTTCAAGCATCTTTATATTTTGAAAATTATTTAAGGTTAGTATTTATATGTGATGACTTATGAGGTTGATCATTAGCTGGTATAACATATTTTAGGTTTGTGTTTTTGATTTATGTTATGATGTTTATATGTTATGATGTTGCTAATGTTGTTAATTTGATGAGGGTATTGATTATGATTTTACTATTTTAATTATGATGATAATTTTGTCCAAAATGTTTATTATGATGTAGATTATGATGAGGTGATGATATTAGTGATGATCACGTTATGTTATTTTATGTTAATGTTATTGGCTATATTATTTGTGAATAAAATTAAATGTTTAGGTGTATGATGAGGATAGTTATAAGATAATGTTAATGAAAAAGAAACATTCACTTGTTTTGGATAAGAGAAGAACATATGGTTTTGTTGCTAGTGAGAACCTAACAATAAGAGTCCATATATAGATTGACTTAATGAACAAAAACCCATTGAATAATTTCAAGAGCATTTTTCATTAATAAAATATATATCTTGACCACTTCATGCTAAGTAAGCTCATATTTCCTTAGGTGAGATGAGGATGATAGGTGAGGTTTTAAATGTGGGAGTGTAATCATTATCTTTCATAAGTGACCAAATAATTGTTAGTAGACAAGTCCATGCCTTTTGCATTTTTGATTAAATGGGTAGATTGATTAATGTGGGAAGCCTACTCATGCCATATATTAGAGCCAATTATGGCTTAAGTGAGATAAATAAGTAGACTGATTGATATGGGAAGTCTACAAATGGTTGATATAAGAGCTGGTTGTGGCTTACTTATTAATTTTGCCTTTTTCTATTAGTTTTAAAGTTACTAAAGCTAATTAATGCTGAAATATTCTTCTAAATATTATTTAGCCATCCTTCAAGGGAGTGGTATAAGATTTAAATGTGTATATCCATCCTTCAAAGGAGCAGTTTATGTTTTTGAGCAACTTTTGATTTGAGGAGATAGTTGTCCTTTGAGGGTGCAGTCTATCATTTATTTAGATATATGGATATGTTTTAATACTAAAAGTATAGAGAGAAAATGAGGTGGAAAAGGGTTAATGATCCAATGGAATGAGCTTAAGTTAGACATAGAAGTGGATTTGATCCCTGCTTAAATAATTAAAGAGATGAAAATGCAAAGCATTAATATGTTTAGGTTTGGGTTTAACTTCTAGAGAAGACAAGTGATAAGTACCTAATCCATACTTATGGGTTATAATGTAAGGTCTTAACCAATTAAAAGCAAACTTACCATTTTTGGTCTTTTTCATGTTAGTTTCCTTAAGGATGAGATATATGATGTTGAACTCCTATATTTTAGATTTTTATTATATTCTCATTTGACATGCTCTTGATAGATATAGAGGTAATTAAGGGAATCAAGGTAATGTTCATCAAGGATCTCTAAATGTGCTAAGCATTCCTAATGATAGTCACATTTAGAAAGAATTTCATGTAAGGATATGTGAAGAGATGGAATTTAGAATTTAAGAGGTAGAACTACCTTAGCTCCAAAAAAAAGATAAAAAGGTGTAGCCCCTATAGTAGTTTGGATAGTAGTGTGATAAGCCCATAAGGCAAATGGGATATGGAGATGCCAATCCTTGCTAGAAGCATTGACTACCTTGGTGAGCATTTTAGTGAGAGTTTTATTGGAAGCTTCCACTTTCCCATTGGCTTGTAGATGATAAGGGGAAGAGAAGCTTTAGTTAATGCCAAAATACTTAAAAATTTCTTGGACCTTTTTGTTCTTAAAGTATTTTTCATTGTTAGTGATGATTTTATGAGGGACACTAAAGCAGAAAATGATGTGATGGGTAATGAAATCAATGATTTTTTAGATGTGATTAAGATCAATAGAATGTATTCTACCCATTTGGTGAAATATTTCATGGTAGTGATGATTTATTGGTGATATTGAGAGGAATGAGGATTGATTTCTCTAATTAGATCAAGACCCCATTGTGATAAGGGCCAATAATCTATTGATACATGGAGACCATGAGGAGGTTCATGATGGAGGTTAGCATGTTGTTGACATTTGACACATTTCTTGGAATAGTCACAACAATCTTGATTAAGTCTAGGCCAATAATATCCCAAGCAAAGAATAAATTTTTCAATAGCCAAACCACTTAAATGTCCTCCACAGATGTCATCATGTGTTTCTTTAATGGCATGAAAGGATTCATTTTTATGAAGGTAGTGAAGAAAGAGGCCATCAAATCCTCATTTTTAAATAATTTCCCCTAGTATTAAGTAATGAGAGGTGCTTTGAATGAAAGATATATGAGCATATCTTGAAATATTGGGTGAAAGGGCACCAACATTAAGGTAGTCCAAGATTTGGTCATATCAAATTTCTAAATGTGATGTTTCCACTTGGAAAATGGTAGGAAGATCAAGACTAAGGTAAGATGGGGTGAAAAAGTGGTGTATGGTGATAAATATTTTAAAGTCAACAGGTTGGGATGGAATTTGGGATGCAAGGGAAGCCATTGTGTTTACAAATTTGTTTGTAGAGTGAGGGGTTGATTGGATGGTATAATGGTTAAATGATGCTAATAGTTTGTTAGAAAGTTATTTATATTTTATAAAAACATCATTTTTACATTGATAGGCTCCTATGAGTTGGTTGATAATAAGTTGAGAATCTCCAAAGATGCATATAGTTTTGATTCATAAAGCTAGGGTGGTTTGGAGACCTATGATCAAGGCCTCATATTTGGCTATATTATTGGTGCATTTAAAATTGAGTTTGAAATAAAGAGGGAGAGGTTCCCCATTAATGATAATGAAAACTATGCTATCACCCCCACCATTTTGACATTTGGAACCATCAAAATACATAGTCATTTGATAGGTGGGTTCTTCTAAAGAAAGAGTAGCTATAGACTCATCCGGAAAGGAAAATAGAGGAGTTTGATTATCAAGGAGAGGGGCTTTAGCTAATTGGTATAAAATGATCTATCATTTAATAAAATTTTATATAAAAAACTCACTATAAAACTTAACTAAAATCATATGCCACTTATCCATACGTTGGTTGTGATATGGCTTAGAGTGTATATACTTGAGGGGGTCAATGTTGGTAAGGACATAAGTTTTGTGGTTAAGAAGATAGTGATGAAGTTTAGAGGTGATCAATACTAAGGAAAGGTAGAGTTTTTTTAATGGGTGTATTAGGTCAATGAGGGTGTGAATGATGTAATAAACAACTTTCTCCTTATGTTGGTTATTATAATGAGTGAGCCATGGCTCCCAAGGAATGATCAGTGGTAGATATGTATAAATAAAAGGGTTGATCTTCCTTTGAGGGAATAAGAACAAGTGGAGAAAGAATATACTCCTTAATTACATCAAAGGCTTGTTAACACTCCTTGGTCCATTTAAAGGAGGTATCATTTTTTAGGAGGTGGTGAAAGGGTTGACAACAATCGGATAACTGGGAGATAAAACAACAGATTGACTAAAGTTTGCCTTGTAGGATACAAAGTTGTTTTAAGTTAGTAAGAGGAGGCATTTATAGAATGGATCTAAATTTTATGGGGTCTATTTATATTCCACAAAGGGAAATAATGAAGCCCAAAAAATTTCTTGATAAGACCCCAAAGATGCATTTTGTCATATTGAGCCTACACGATAATGGATAAGTCTTTCAAAGATGATTGCTAAAATGGTGAGGTGATCCTGGTGATGTTTAGATTTTCTAATCAAATCATTAACATAGTCTTCCACTATTGTATGAATGATGTAATGAAAAATGTAGCTCATGGCTTACTGATATGTGGCTCCTACATTCTTTAAGCTAAAAGGCATGATGCGATAGTAAAAATTTCCCAATGGGGTGATAAAAGATTTCTTATGTTGATCTCGGGGTGCAATCAAGATTTGGTTATATCCTAAAAATATATCCATGAGGGATAACATTTCATGGCCAATACTAAGATCAATAAGTTGGTCGATGTTAGGTAGGGGAAGGTTATCTTTGGGGCATGCAAGTTTAAGATCATAGAAATCCACATAAAGGTAGAGTCCCTCAGTGGGTTTGGTGATAGGAACAATGTTAGATACCCATTTTGGATAGTCAATGGGTTGAATGAAATTAATAAATAGAAGGCATTTAAGTTCTTCTTTGACAAGAAGAGCTATATAGGGATGGATTTAATGAATTTTTTTCCAAACTAGCTTAACTTTAGGATGGGTGATGTTATGAAGGGAAATGGATGGGTCAATACTAGGCATATCTTTATAAGACTAAGTAAATTTTATGATATGGTCATGAAGGAAGGCTGTATAGTTTCTTTGTTCCTCAAGAGTTAAGGATTGGTCAATCTAACAATATGACGGTTATCCTAAGTACCCAAATTAACATCTATGGTTGATTCATTTAGCATTGTTTGGTTTTTAGAAAAGAGGGATTTTTGAAGAGAAGAATCATTTGCACCTGGATAGGTAATAATAGATTTGTCATCTTGATATTAGATGGTGTTAATGGTGGGAGTGTCATGTGTGATTATTTTGGGGTGGATGAGAGGAATGGTTTTGGTTTTCCCTTCCTATTGATAAGTTAAGGGACATAAAATAATGGTGTTGATAATAAAAAGTTAGGTGGGATGATGTCATTGTTATCAAATGGAATTCATGAGGGTAGAGGTTCTTCAAATTGGAAATGTGAGGTTGTTAAGGGTAGAAGTTCCTTAAATGGGAGAAGTGAGGTTGGTGGTTTTCTAAATGGGATAGGTGGGATTGGTGAGGTTGGTATGGGCTCTTTTGGGGGGACATACCCTAGGCCAAAGAAATTATAGGGTTTCTATGTTTTGATAGGAGGAATTTTGTAAGGTCCTTATTCATAGTATCCAAACCTAAAGGTACATTTGGGAAAATGTCAAGTTGATAAGATAAGAAAATTTAGAAATGAATGGCTAGATATAATGCATGGTGGTGGAAGCAAGAAGAGATTTATCAAGTCCCCCATAGACAAAATATGTTCTATTATTAGGAAGATTAAAGGGGACAAGGTTACCAATATTGGGATCATAAGATTGATCATTTTGAAGATTCCCAAATTCATGTGTAGAGGGAAAATCATCTAAAGTTAAAATTTGATATTCCCCAAGTGTAAGTCATTGGAACATGGATTAAAAGGGGTGCTCGACTGTGATTTTTTATGAAGGAATAGTTAAACTAGTGAATTATTTACCATTATTGAAAATATAAGTATTGGTGTGTTGGTTTGATGCAATAGTTTGCCTAGTGGTTGGTTGTGAAGAGGGTGAAAGTGGAATATTAACATCATTGGGATGATACATCATATTAAAATAAGAAAAGGGACTTGGATTAGCTTTTATTATAATGACCTAGCCCTCATGTTCAAATTTGATGCATTAGTGAAGGGTATAAGGGATGCATGCCATAGCGTAGATCTAGGGGTGACCAAGTAATACATTATATTGATATTCATCCTCTATAATGTAAAATAGTTCAAGAATGGTTCGAGGTCCCAAGTGAATGTGGAGAATAACTATCCTTAGAGTAGTGACCAAGGTGTCATTGAATGATCAACAAACTATCAAGCCTTTTGACATGATGTTTTTAGGTATTTAAAGTTGATCATAGGCATAGGATGAGATGATATTGATACTTACTCCCCCATCAATCATGACCCTTTTGACATGTGTATCATTAATGGATGTTATGATAAAAATAGGGGGATAAAGATCTTCACTATGATATGGTGGGATTTCAGACTCTTAAAAGGTGATGTTGGCAATATGTTGGATAGCTCCAATCAAAGATGTAAGAGGTTGGGGATCATCTGGTTGAACCTCTATGGAATGTATTACTTCAATTAAATCTTGATGACATTGAGGTGAGGTGATAATTAATTCATAAAGACTCATTTTGATGGGTGTTTGGTGAAGTTTTTTTATCACTAGGTATTGGATGAATGAAGGTTCATTAGAAGATGAATGGGCTCCTAAAATGGGGACCTTATGCCTGGATGGTTGTAAAGGTGAAGGTGTAGTCTTTTGGGTTTGGGTGGTTAGTTGAGGAGTTGAAGGGTAAGACCATGGAATGGTGGCCTTGGCTTTACCCTTTTCATTTTGTTGGACTAATTTACCATTGTCCTTATGTTGGGATCTAAACCAAGTTACCATATGAATAATATGGATAAGAGGAGTAGTTACTTGCCTTCATTCCTCTGTTTCACTCCTTGGTGGGAGTAGAGAAAGAGATGATTGGTAAGAGGATTGGATATGTGGTAAATTAGGAAAAGGGCTTAAAGAAGGTTCATCCAATAGATCATACTCTTCCAAAAGGCCATGAATGATAGTTTGGAGAGATTTATAGTTCTTTGTATCATGTCTAGGGGTTCTATGGTGAAGAAAAATTAGATTATCATTGAACTAGGTTGGCTTTTGGTGAGTGGGGTCAAAAAGTTTGAAGGAGCCTTTGTAATATATTTTTATAAGACTTTGATAAATATTTTAGAGATGGTGGAGTTTAGGTTTTTGTTTTAAGTTCCTTATTGGGTAAGGAATTAATAATAAGAAGTATGGTTAGTGGAGTAAGCATGGTTGAAGGTTTTGAATGAATTGGCTTATTTATAATTGGTTTAGGAATTAGGATCTAGATGATGAGGGTTCATTAGATGGGAAGGTGGATGAGGAAAGGTTACTAAGGAATAATAATGAACTAGAAGATGGGCTTGTTATAGGTAGTGAAAGGGGAGATGGTTTTTTGGATGAAGAGTAGGTTATGGGAATGGTGGAAGAATGTGGTCCTAAAATAAAAGGTAAAGGTGAAGGAGTTGGTATGGTTATTACTCAAATTTTAGGTCTAGGAAATCATGCATACTTAATGGGCTTAATTAGATTAGGGTTTGGTTGGATTGGTATGGTTAGATCTAGTTTCAAAGGATGGTTAGTAGGATTTAGCATAAGAGGGATTGCCATGGTCTTGATTGGCTTGGTAAAATAAGGATAGGGTGATTTAGAAATTTTAGATAGGGGTAATCATAGTGGTTCCTTGGTAAATTTAGGAGGAGTAGTTTGTGGAGTTGTAATAATAGGCTCGAGAGAGAATTCTAGTGAACTAGAAAGTTTAGTCTTATTTTGATACGAGAGTCTAAGCTGATGCCAAAAGTTGGCTCTATCAAATTTAGGTTGGGAGGTGAATTCCAAAATTTGAACTAGACCAAAGAAGGGTTTATAAATAATAATTTTTCTTTGATCATTAACTTCAAAGTATAAACCCTTTAGGGATGAAGATGGAGGTTTTAGTGTTGTTATCCTTGGTGGAAGGTTCCAAAGGTAATGGTTGGGCAGATAGGGGTATTGTCTCTTGGGAAATGGATTTAAAGGAAGATAGGGATGATTCTATAATTGGTATAGTAAGGGTAATGGTTTTAGGAGAAAGGGTTGGTTTAGCTTCCTCCTTAGTTTAGTTGTCTAAAGGAATAAGTGGGTTTTTGAGTTGGATTAGAGGAGTGAATGAAATGGGCAATGGAGTGACCATATCCTTAGGTGTTTCCACCATAGGAGGGGTGGGTAAAACCATGGTTTCATCTAAGGAATTGGTAAGGATAGTTAATTCCTTCATTTGGGTATTTGAAATGATTTGTAGGAAGTGGTTCTCCTTGATTTAGGTGATAAAGGTAATAACTTCTTCGACAGTGGGTACATTGTTGATGACATTGATTACATGTGCCTCATGCAAATTGGAGGATTCATGTTCGTTTTCATGGTGTTGGATTGAAGGTGGATAGTTTGGAAATGGTTTTTGAAAAATATCAAGGGATTGGTTTGAAGGAGCATTTGGGTTGTTAAAAATAATCTCCCCCTTATCATTTAGGTTATGGACAATGCTTTTAAAAGTATTACATCTATTGGTATCATGTCTAACAACCTAATGATAGTCACAATGATCATTATCATTGTACCACCTAGGAAGGGGGTAAGAAGTATCAAATTATTGAAGAGGCTTGATGAGTGGAAATTGGATTAGATTGACTTTGATTAGTTTTTCCAACATCAATACATAAGATTCCTTAATTTGGGTAAATGGTTTTGAAGGAACCCAGTTTTGAGTATGGTTTTGGTGATTAGAAGGGCTTTTTGTTGGAGGTGTTTGGTTGATGGGTGGAGGAGGTCTAGTTTTAGGAATGACCAAATGTGTTGATGCTTTTAGTTTATAATTGGTTGGGTTCATGGTTATAGTAGAGGATGACTCAATGGATTTGAAACTAGAATTTTTATTTTGAAGCTTCAACTTCCCTTCATCAATGGCATGATTTTCTAATTTATGGGCCATAGTAAAATATTCATCAAAGGTCCTAAAGGTTTGGTCTTGGAGAGTTAGATCAATGTGTTTAGCACAACCCTAGGAAAATAATTTGATTAATTCAAGTTGGGGTAATGTAAAAGTGAATTGATTAATGAGACCTCTCCATCTAGTAATAAAATCAACAATGGACTCATCTTCAAACTGTTTGATGGAGTATAGGTCTGTAATTGAAACATTTTTAGATATGTTTATACAAAAGTGTTCCAAAAGGGTTTTTGTCAATTGAGGGAAAGAAAAGATAGAATGAGTGGGAATAACACTATAACAGTCAAGGGCAGCCCCAAATATTGACATGGGAAAGGTTCAAGGAATAAGATCATCATCATAAGTAATCAAATAACATGCATGTCATAATGCTCTTAAGTGTTGATGAGGGTCTTCTTTACCTTGGACTTTAGAAAATTTGGGTAATTCCATTTGAGAAGGGTAAGCATGAATAAGTATGGAGGGGTGGATAGGCACATTAAAAATTTTGTCATAAGATAAAATATTGGTTGAGATAGAGATGGATGACTCCAAACTAGTCATTTTATCCATGAGAATTTTGATTACGTTGATCTAGGGTTGAGAAACCACATAATTAAGAGATATATTTTGTTGAGGTTGGTTTGTGGTAATATTTGAATAGGCATTATATGGCACCAACCAAGCCACATATTGATAAGTGGTGCCAAGAGGTTGAGATGGTAGCACATAAGAACTTCTTGGCATAAAAGGTTCAGTGGTGGTTAGTATGTACCCTTGTGGGTTAGGGACATACTAGCAAGTTGTCATAGGCACTTGTTGAAGAAAATATGTGGTTGGTATGCTTGAGGTAGGAGGAAGTTGGGAAGGTTGAGGTTGGGTGGTTACCCTAGTGCTAATAGGAGGAAGGTTTTGAGGTATGGAAAACACTAAGATTTGAAGTAGAACAGTGGTCAAAGGATTGGTTTCAATCTAAGGGAATATAAAAGCTAAAGTGGAAGATAATGCCATAGTAGATGGGGTGCAGGTAACTAATGGTAAGTTTGAAACCCCATGGGGTGTAATTGGTGGTGTTTGGTTGGGAGATGGAAGGTTGGCTTGGGTTTGGGTAGATGGGATGTTGGAAGAGGTTTTAGTTAATGGTTGGGTTGAATTGGTTCCTACCATAACATGGGGTGTCATACCAAGAGAAGGTTTGGAAGAAAGAACTAAAGTAGGGGGTATGATGAGGTAAGGTGTTGAGGTAATGTTGTAAAGCAACTAGATTATTATTGAGAAAGGTGGTGAATTTTAGATCTCTATCAGATATAGTTAGGATTCTAGAAGGAGATGGCGGTGGAGGAGAATGGTTAGGTGAACCATTGGGAGATTTATCTACATCTGTGGTATAATCCATGTATGAAGATGAAGGTGGTGGTTAGTTATTTTGATTTTTCATTTGTTGTCTAGTCAATACCATATGAAAAATTTGGAAGTGGATAATGAACCTTTCACCTCAAACAATTAGCAATCAAATAAAATCCCAAAGTAAACAAATCACACAATAAAAGCAAAATTAATCCTAGGATTTATTTTAAATTTCTTTTTGGCTTATGCCTTAAAGAGTGTGAAAGGTAAAATTGTCTTGTGATTTAGGTACTAAAGAAATCCATCTAAAGCTGGTTTTGGGTTAAGTTTTGGTGCTTAAATAATTTGTACTAGATCAGGTACATGGCTTGGTATTGGGAGCTTGATCCCCACACTTCATGAACTTGAAGCTGAGCCAGGCCAATTAGATAATAAATACCATTTACTTAGAGTTTATAATCTTCTAGAGAATGGAGTGAGTCCTCCCCTTGGTGTTAAAATCTAAGTGGGATTGTTAAGTTAGGTAAGGTGATCCAAAGGGTGATAAAATCCCAATGGGCCTTATCTCAGGTATGTTTTGATGTGTTTCTTGGTGTGATGATTTGGTATTGTAACATATGTGATCTATGATTTATTCATAATGTGGTTAATTAATCTAGGTGAGATAAGAATTAAATAGGTAAATAATGGATGTAGCTAATTTTACCCAAAATAAATTCTTGGTGTCTTTTCATGCAAACAAGGAACAATGCAATGAATACAAGATGAAAATGCAACCTATCCCTAAGATGAATTTTGCACTATTATATTTTTTTTCAAATTTAAAGATTTGCAAAAATGTAAGAATATGAGATTCATTAATGTAACAATATGAAATAAATAGAACTATGAACCCTTAAGGGGTCCAATCAGGAATGCCAAAATGTTTCTTACTTTTTCTTGATTTTTATTTGTAAAAATAAAAGTAAGAGAAAAAGATATAAAGGGTATGTACCTACTAAATTGTGTGCTCGTTGATGACCATATTAAGTTAGAACTCCTTATTTGGCTAGGGAAGAATGACCTGAAAATCACACTTTATGAAAATTGATTAGTGAAAGGATAAATGGCCTACTTGGTGAAACACCAATCCTAAGAAAGTAAGATGCTTCCTTAAATGGATGTTAGCCCTTGTTTTACATTCAAGTTTATAAGTAAACAAGGAATTACAAATGATATATATGGAAATGATGGCTATCAACAATATATTATTATATAACAAGATTAATGTGATCAAATTAATCATTCTAAAATTCTACAACTATATAAATATCTTCCTAAATTACAGCTATTTATCCATCCATGTCTTCTTGATTAGGTGATAAAACCATAGCACAAAGATCTAATTCAAATGTAATTTCACTTTGATTTATGAAGAAGGGTTGTGGTACAATAGAAAGATAAAAAATTCTATTAATTTCATGTGTTAATCTCAATAAATTCATCTACATGCAAAAGACAAATTATGTTCAGGTCTAGAGAGGTCATAAATGGGGTTGTGTGTAGGTTAAAAGACTAAAAGAGGTATGTTGGGGTGTAAATGTGGTCAAAATATCAAACTATTATTTTAAGGTGATAGTGATCATCGATAGTTAGGGTGACCTTTAATGATTATCCTAATTGGCAATGGTTTGTTAACTGATGGATGTTGTTATAACCGTCAATGGTTATATCAACTGGCTATAATTACCTGTTGAAGATTTTTTTTTAAAGGAGTATTTGATGGTGAAATATTATCTAATGGCCATAGGGTATCATGTGGGTATTAAGAGTGGGGAATAAGACTTAGGTTGACTAATCAAGAGAAAATAAATTAATGAAGAGCAAAAAATACTAAAATAAAACAAAATACCCTTGTTATGTTAAAGAAATGATATTTGAGTAGTGTAATGGTACTTTAGCCTTTGAGAATCACTTGGATAGATTTTTGGGATGTTGTATACCTACACACAGAAAACAAGAAAGCTTGGATGCACAAATTTTGGGATCCATAATTCTCCCAAGAGTCCTATATTATAACACAACATTGCTAAGGAGAGGGAAACTTGAGGGAAAGTTACTAAGTTGGGAGGGTATGAATTTGCCTATTTTTTTAGTCTTAAAAAGATATCATTAAGAAAAGTTTCCAATTTTTAAGATTCCAATCTCAAACAAATTTAAAAATTTCTTAAATGGTTAAGGCAAGTTTGGTGACCCCAACCATTGATGGTTAGGTTAATCATCGATGGTTAGCCTAACTAGTGATGGTTAAGGGTACCATGATTAAATGGGTGAAATTTTGATAAATTAAATAATGTGTTTAAGGGAGGATTTTTCATGATGAATTTATAAATGAATGCTAGCAGACTAGGTGGTCCACTAGACAAGGAGTTGATTAAGGGTCCATAGTTGAAGATAACATAAAAAAATATTTTTGTGTATTTTTTAGGTGTCTAAAAGGTGTCTTATACACTCATCCAGCTTTTATTTGATTTTTGGTTCCATAATAATGGTGGATTATGTTTTATGAACCATTCCTAATAAGTTAGACTATCTATTTTTCTTGCTAATCTATGTACCCTATATGTTTCTCCTTGGTTTGAATATGTCCATATAATTAAAATGTTGATGTTGATTCCAGATGATCTTGGCTATCTCCTTAGATTATCTCTATTCTTGGTTTCATGTTTCAAGTTGATTTGATAGCTTAAATAACTCACTTTGCAGGAAGGTGTCAATAGTGGACTTACACTCCAATTTTACCATTTGTAAAAAGTCTTTTTCTATAAAATGGATTTAATTTAATGTATTATGGTGTCCTAATCACTTAAATGGTCATGGTAACATCCTCATTTCAAAATTTTCAACCTCTAAGGTGAGTGCCATTGAGTTTGTAGTTCATTGGAATGCACAGTCAGCTCCTAACTCTTCCTCACTCTCAGTCATGACTTGTAAAGGTTTTGAGAACATCCATAGAAGTGTGATGAATGTTTAAAAGTTTTATTATATGTTATTTGAACATTAAATAGTGATTTTAACCTTTAAATTATAAATAAAATCTTATGACAGTCATAATTAGTCACATATACAGTTAGAAATCCATAAATGAACATACACATGTACTTAGAAGGTTTAAAACATTGAAGTGAGGTGTGGAATCATAAATAAGTATCTTTATTATCATAATCTACAAATTTTTCCTTTTTACTTCCTATAATTGATCATAAATATAGATGTCTTTCTCACTTCCTACCTAAACTCACTATCTGCATGCATACAACTCAAAATTTGCACCTACAGGTGCCCTCTTGGAATATGCAACCTAAAATTAAACTATATACATCTTTAGGTAACCACTGAGGTACTTGTATGAAGAATTTAAGGCATGATAAAACCTTATTGATGACTTATTATGTGGCTGTGATTATAAAATACCTATTTGGAGTGTTAAGTTGATAATTGAAAATGTGGATCACCTTCTATGGTTAGATGGCTGAATTCTTATATCAAATCCCCAAAAGGTGAAAATAGAGGTCTCAACTATTATCATTAAGGACATACAACAAGTTACCAATAGTTTTGATTTATATATATATATATATATATATATATATATATATATATATATATCTTATTTATATCCCTTTTAAATAGATGGATGATAGATGACTAAGGGAAGATGGTTTTTAGATAGTCCAAAGTTGCTTTCTTATGTTCTGAAAATAGGTAGTGAAATCTATAGGATTTGAAACAAAGGGGATATTCACCCAAGGTTTTAGTTTGGGACATTACCTTCATGTTTATAGGGTTATATATGGTTTAAGATAACAATTATGATATAAAGATAATTTCAGGGGATGACACACAATGTTTTAGACCCTATAGACACCTACATGTGTCCCTTCCCTTGAAAATATTCACCTTGACTGTAGGTGTATATAGTCTATGACCCGAGCTTAGTAATGAAGTCTCAACCAATTAGGAGAATGAATTTAAAATCCAAAAAAATTATTACTAAGATATAATAGAGTTTTCATGGCTTTTATGACATAGGTTTTATAGGTAAAAGGCACTTACAAGACCCCACACAATCAACTATAATTGACTATGAGAGGTAGAGAGCAAAAAGGTTAAGATTATTGGCATGGACTTAACTAAAACATGGAATTAATAGATAAAATAACTTAAAAACTGTTATTTTAAGGTTTCATATAGAATCATGCAAGGTTTTCAAGGTTTAATCCATGTAAGGTCATCTACAAGTCTCACTCCAAAATAGATACATAGTTAGGAAGGTTGTACACAGTATTGACTAGTCAGGGTATGGGAAGAAGTATGTAGGGATTTGAAGTATTGGATAAAAATTTAAAACCCTCATCATGGCCATTATTTTCTCCTTAATCTATTGTCATGAAAAAAAATCAAAGAAAGGACTCTAAGCAAGCTGCATAGAATCTATTGGAGGAAACCCTGCATATAGTCCATTTCACAAAGATTTGTCTTAGGTTTTAAATATTTTAGAAGGTAAAATAATAAGAAAAAGGGATTATTTTTGGTATAAATAGTCTTTAAAACTTTTAAATTCCATTCCAATATTATTATTATTTGAGGAAATAGGGGAAGTACCCTTTGTTTTGTCTTAGACAGAGGGCACTCCCCTTGAGTGTAAAATGGCAAGTTTAGAGGAAAGTATATAAGGGGATGAGACCATAAGATAAGTACACCATTAAATAGGGAGTGATAAGTTTAAATAAACCTATTAAAACATGAGGATCATCTCATAGAAGTGATAAACCTTACAGGGAGGTCTAGACCCTCAAGAGTTGTAGTCAAGCCTATTAGGCATGGCTAGGCTTATAATTCAAATGAGAGGTCATTTTCACTTCTAGATCTTGGTGAGATTTATAATGGATTAGATAATTATTATGGGGTTATTTTATATGTGACAAATCTTTTTTAACATATATAAACCCCTGATAAATCCACGTTTGGCTCAAAAATAATGTAAGAATGCAGGAAATGAGAAAACAATCTCAATAGGCTATATTAAAGTGCTTACATATCCTTGAAGACTTTGCATGGAGATATAAGGAGTTTATATGTTATCAAGAGCCTTTAGGATCACATTTGTGTATTTTTTAAAATTACAATGTCTAACCTTCATGAACAAATCTTAAGAGTGGAAACTACTTAAAACCCTCCTAAACCCTAAATAATGATCTGATTGGAGAAATGAGGATGCAGGGATATTATAATTTCCTATTTTTACCATGAAATTTATTTAAAATTTTAAGGGACTCTCTCAATCTAATCCGCATACTTTTTAACTGTATGGAATTATATGGAGGGAGTAAAAAATAGGGTCTTCTTGACCTTTTTATGTGTTTTATAGGTTCTATAAGGCCTCTAAAGATGCCAATAATGAGGAAGGGAAGATTTATACTTAATATAACTCCCATTATCAATTTCATTAATAATAAAAACTCCTAATTTCCCTAGTAAGAGCTTTCATCTTAGCCAGTTAGAACTAGCATAGTGCACATAGTGGTGAGAAGTGTGATAAGAGGATGTATTTTTAAGGTGTACCTAATGCATCTAAGGTCATGTAGGGTCTTGAAAAAAGTCATAAACTATCTTGTATTAATTTTTATGGAATTTTTGCCTTTTTAGAAGCCAAGTGTGAGAGTGACTGAAAGAGGAGTTTTATTTGAGTGAAGGTAGTTATAGCTCATTTATAGATGATTCCAGATGATCAAGACTAAAACCAATGCATGGAGGGGATTGATTGAAATCCTTCCCACTCATTCCAATCATCATACCTATCCATAATTATTTTTTGGATGTTTAAATAGGGCTAAATCATGAAGGCAATTTTTTGAGCTAGCAAAGGGAATTTCATGTCGCTTTTCATGAGTTTCATGACTTGGGAAGCCACTTCTCTCTTATAATCTTGAATGGTCCATTTAAAATCCTATTTCCATGAATAATTAACTCATTTTATTATATTTACACATGTTCTTATGACTTTGGACTTCTTTCTTCTCCTCTCTCTCAAGTTCTATAAGAACTAGCCATTTTAGCCTTTGTAAATTATGCTCCACTTGAGTATGGTGAAGCCCTGATCATTTGCATACCATGGATAAATAAATACTACTAAATTTTAATTCTTATATGACTATTCATATTTTTTAAAATTTTATGATTGATCTTGATTAGTGATGAATCTTGTTTCCTTAGCATGTTTTTTCATTCTCTCACCTATTTGCAGTTGGAAAGGTTCTTCTTGTAGGTCATGTGAAGTGTTCTAAGAAGTGTCAAGGTTGAGTGAGTTAGATTATTCAATAGTGTCATTATGTACCTCTTTTTTATTCATCCTAGAATAATAATTCACCATAAACTCATAATGAAACATTGATGTGAGAAGCTATAGATTGGAGAAGTGTATGTTTGGTTAGTCCCTTCTTCTCATGTGTAACATGCAGCTAGTTTCTAGTCATCAAATAAATTGGTATATCATATCATTTAGGATACTTTTATTTCAATTTTCTCTCTCCATTTTCCCTCAGAATCATAGGTGTAGTAGTGGTATATAAGTGCTGCATCAAGGGAGCTAGCCCTATCTAGACATTCAACTCATTCTTAGGTTCACCCACATCTTAGAGGTGTTTCAATTGTGCCACTTAGATGGGGAGAGCTGAGACATATCCTCAAAGGGTAAAAATCCAAGTGATAACATTTATATCAATATATCTTGATAGATTGGAGGTGATCTTAAAAATCCCATCGCTCAGTACTAAGAAGGAACTAAAGAGTATATTCATCAAAATCAACTTTGTCAAGAAGTTTATTTTAGGTTTTGTTAAGATAACCAAATCAATGAATAGAATGATAAAGGAGGATAAAAAAGTTAGTTAGAATACTAAATAAAAGATGGAATCTAACCAAATTAAGGCCATAATTATCAACACACATGTGATCATCAACCCAAAGTACACATGACCCTCATACCTTTACTCATTTGCCTCAAATCATTCTATGTCTATCATGTTAACACATAAAAAGGATTTGGGAGATAATAAACTAATCTATTTCATGAGCATCCAACTTAATAATTATTTAACTTATATATTCCACACTAGATAAATGACCTTTTCTTTAATCAAGGCTATTAAAAAATTTAGGCATTACATTCTACATATCAAGGTATTTGTTGTGGTTCCTAACCCAACCATGAAGACATTTTTAATGAAAAATAAACTATGGGAGAGGCATATTTGATGGATTACCATGCTATAGTAGATTAACCTTGAGTTATATTCAATCAATATTATTTGAGGACAAAGACTCTGTAAAACCATCACTAGGTTAAATCCCCAAATCATTTAATAATAATACTGAATAGATGACATCATAAATGATAATTGGTACACAAATATTTTTGGATATCTATTGAATAATGAGTGTCCTAGTCACCTAAAATCTATGCAATATAGGGAACTACACTTGATAATAAGCCATTTCATGATCAAAGTTAGCTCTCTATATAAAATAAATCATGAAGGCATATATCTAAGATGCCTAAATAAAGAGGGAATGACTATAATACTCAAAATTTCTATGGGAAATAAGGGATTAGACATAATTCAAGAAGTATTATTTCTCATCAAATTTTTTGGGAAGGATACTATTGGACACATATTTTCAAGGATAATCATTTGCATGTGATGAATACCCACATCTATCAAGTCACTGCACCCCTTGCATGTACCCCAACTATACCACTATTACTGGTCATTGAGGCTCGACCTTTGTTAAGTGGGGTTTGGAATTTATGAGGGCCATAAACACCAATTCCTATGCTAGCCATAAATATATCTTGATAGTAATGGATTAATGTACTCATTGGGTTAAAGACTAAACATATTGGAATTGTACCACATACATAGTCATTCAATTGTTGGATGAATTCATTACTGTAAGGTTTGGTATTCCCACCACTTTGGTATGTGATAATGGCCCTAATATTTCCTCCCTAAAATTATGTGATTGGGATTATCATAATTAGGTAACTCTTGAGTTTTCTTCAAATTATTATCCATAAGGTAATGGGTTAGATGAGTCAACAAATAATAATTTATTAAATATAATTCAAAAACCTTTAGAAAGGAACCTAAGGGATTGGCATAATATGCTTAAACTTTATTTATGGTTAGATATAACTAGTATCAATTCTACCTTAGGTACCTCCCCTTATCATCTGGTATACATCTAAGATCTCATTTTCCCAACCAATCTAAGGATCCCTACCTTATTTTTCACTAAAGAGTACCTAAGAATAGATGATAAAATGAATCCTACATCTTGAAACTCATGAAGTTAGAATTAAACTGAGATGAAACCTTACTACATTTTAGTAGACATCAAGATGTATTCAAATGTCGGCTTGATTAAAAATCCAAAATGAAGGCCTTTCAAATCTTTGATATGGTCCTCTTGTGGGATAGAACTCACAAATAAAAGGGACAACATGGAAATTTTGATGCCTTATGGCTCTATCCCTATCAAATCTCTAAAATACTAGGTGAGAATGCATTATATATAATGTGTCTTATTGGTGAAGATGTCCCATTTCCTATCAATGGATAATTCCTCAAGAGCTAATTATAGGTTTTAGTGCTTGGGAGCCCTTTTTATAACTTTTTTTGTGTATTTTGTTTTTCTTTCTTGTACCTGGTTTGTTAACCTAGGTTTTCTTTTGTTTGTTTTATATTTTTGTTATTGGTTTTCCCCCAACTATTTTATCCTTAGTCTACCCCTATTGATCAAAGAAATAAAAGAAAGGGATATTGTATGATTAATATATATGGGACTCAAGGAGCTTGATTGTAAATTTACTTGACAATTTGGTGTAAAAATACTATTATCACTTTTTCATTTCCTAAACTATAAAGGTTAATGATTCATAATAGAACTTGTGAATTTTAGAATAGTTATTTTCTTTTTTAAATCCATTTTATGCACTTAAAGAAATATCAAAATAAACATTCAACATTGCTTCAATTCTAGTTTGTATTGAAGTGTCATGAAATTTATGATTTCCTTATACATGTGGCTTGGTCCCCAACTATCTATGGATGAATTAAAAATTTTAATTTCAAAAGAATTGAGCTAAAATGTAAAATCTAAAATTATCCTTGAAAGAGTGATCTTTAAAATCTCCACCATAGGCTTTTTGGCATGGTTGGAAATGGAGAAACACCTTTAGAAGGGACTATAGTTATCTCTATCAAGGATATAAATGCCTAAATGAATGTATAAAAATTCCCAAGCCACTTCCCCCTAAGCTAGACTAGAAAATATTTCCCTTTAGTAGTTCTAACCTTATGTAAATCTAAATTACAATGTGTGAATGCAAATTAAATGAGTAAATATTTTGATCGCACACATATGGTTTTGACAAGATTTTGGCTTAATATGTCATTTGTTCTTATATACTTGATTTCCTTTAAATTATAATTTTTTTGACCAATTACTTAAATCTAATGTTTTTTTTGTGAAATAAAAGGTTATATATTCTTGAAATACTCAAGAGTATTTCTCATCAATAGTTTCTGTTTGTTGTTTCTTACATAACACACCCCATTTTTAAATTGAAAATGGTGACCCTATTTTTGCTTTGGAGTCTGATATTATACTCAAAGGAATCCATAGTGGTTTATTATCTAATTTTCATCTAAATTACATTAGTTTAAATATTTAAATTTACATCATTTTACCAAGTCCTAGTCAGCTTGTTTACTTGTGTTTTGAAACATATTTTGTGGCTTTATCTCAAACTATTTCACCTTAAGATAATGCAAATTATATAACTATTTATTATTTTTAAGGATTATTTTCATGAGAAATTTGGTCCATTTCAATCCTCATTTTGATCTAAATGACTAAACATTTACGTAGTGTCATTTTGTTACTTAATCACTTTCATTTAAAAGGATTAAATTGAATTTTTAATAGAGAAAAATGGCTAAGTCTATGCATTGTTTCATTTTATAGTTAGTGTTTTGTAGTAGATATTTTATTTTTAAATTTTTTATCTATTAGATTTTAAATCAAAGACTATTGATTAGGAATTTTTATGTTTCCCCGTAATTTTTTTAATGCATCCCAGTGCCACCTAGTAACCTTCTATAGCTCCTGACAGCTTCAACCTATATCAAAATGCCTTTCATTGCTAAGTTGATTTCATAAAATTTGACCATAGCCACGTGTAAACTTTTCATTACTCCCAATAATCCAAATACATTTAATAATACTTTTGACACTTAAACAATTTCATAAAAGTTTATTTCAACCATGTGGCACCTTTTCCCCACTTCAAAATATTTACTTGATTTTCTTTAAGAATTACCTGGTCGAGTGATGAAATATACAATGCTTTAGGATACAAGATCAGTGGGATGATTTTTCATGGCATAATCTTGTTATTATATTATACCAAGGTAATTTGTACCAGTATAATTGCTCTAAGATAGGGGGTTAATGGGATGATACCATGTGGCATAATCTCATTTCCATATTATCTTGAAGATGTTCATATAAAGTACAGATCCTATGGGTGAGTGGGTGAGCAATATGACACCATGCAATGTAATCCCACTTTCCCATTCTCTCAAAGCTTTTTGTGTAGCCCAAAAGTGATGTTAGAACCCTAGGCAAGTGAATGAGAAAGATGTTTCCACATGGTGAAATCTCAAAGCTTTGCATCCCTGTAGTTGTCCATCCAAAGAGAGTAGTATATCAAGGTAGTGGGTGAGCATGATTGTGACATGTGGAAAAATATCACTTCACCTTTGAATGAGTAATCAACATACACTTAGAACTTTAATTGAGTAATAAAGGAAAAAGGAGAATCCATGTGGTAGGAAATCCATCATAGCTAAGGACATGTTGTCTTCATAACCAACAAAGCATGATCCTAAATTTGACAACCTACCTAGATATAAAAACCCTTTAAAGGCTTACTAGAGTGAGAAAGATACCAAGTGTTAAAGTACAACCCATAGAAACCAGCCAATTATGCTAAAAATAAAAAGGTGATAATAATCTATGTGGTAAGGACCACACAAGAAAAGGGCATGTTATCTATATAGATAACAAAGCACTAGATTAAATTGTATGGCTTATCTAATTGTCAAAACTATTAGAGGCCAAGAATCAACTACATGTTCAATTTGTATTATCAATTACAACATGGTCCTAGATCAAAAAGTGGTTTAGAAGGTGAACTAGATCATGAGTGAGATGGGATAATTAACATGGAATTCACATTATAAAATAAAAAGGGATAAAATCTATGCCTTGAAGAGGCATGACTCTAACCACATAGCATGTGGGTAGTTGTCTATCCCAATGTAATCTCAACTTAATTCCCCATTGATATTCATATTTATTTAGTTTATTGTGATTCATGATATTTTCATGGTGAAACTAAATGGAATTTATTCCCAATGATCTTCAAGTTATTTGGCCACATATAATCTTTATAACTACCTCATTAGTGGGTGAATTCAAATAAGAATTTGTATTTAATATCCTTAAGATTGCATGCTATATAAGACTAGCTATTGTGCCATAATAGTGGTTGGATTTGTGGATTGAAAAAGGGCACATATAGAACCAGACCCTTTTACCCTTTTTTTCTTTCTTAGGATAATTTCTTCCCTTTCTTGTTTTAGTTTTAAATTACATAGTTGTTTTTAGAGTAATTGATGATTATGTGTCTTCTAGTATTGGTAATGAAAAAGGAAAATTTAGATAAATGGAATATTATCAAGTTTAATTGGTCATTTTATACACATTTTTATGGTAGTGATGCTTTTATTTATTATAGTCATTCCCTCTCTCAGACTCTTACACCATCTTCAATTAGATTTATGCTAAGTGTGGCTCAATTGAGGATCATTTTAAATGGGGTTTTATTTATTTAGATATATCTAAGTCTAATTGTGTTTAAACAAGAATGTTTTCCTCTCTAAATTAAATCTTTTTCTTTTCTTTATAATGAGTTTAGTCTAGGGTTATAACAATCCAAGCTTAATTTTCTATCTTGATTGTTGTTAGTATTTTGTCTCATGAGTTTATAATTATTTTTTCAATATTTCATTATTCAACATAATAAATAATGCATGGCCTTTGATGAATATATTAGATAGATTTAATTATTTTGATTCAAATCATTAAATTAGATCTATCAACATGGTATGGTCAAAATGAGTTTATTGGGTTACCCTACCTATCAAGACCTTGGGTTTATTATCTCACATGAGTTTCCTTTTATGAGAGGGAGGGATTAAAAACCCCTACCTAATTTTTAATTTTATACTTAATCACTTTTAGGATTTTACCTTAGCTATTTTTATTTTTAATTTCTTAGTCATTGGATTTTAAATCAAAGACTATTGATAAAGCTTCCTTATGTTTGCCTACAGGTGTTTTAATGCTTCATGGCACCACCTATAGACCTTACGTAGCTCTAATTAGATTCAACCAATCCCAAAATTCCTTTTGTCACTTATTTAGTTTCAAAAAATTTACCCACATCCATGTGGCACCTTTTTTAGCTCTCGATGGCCCAAATCCATTCAAGAAGACTTTCATCACTTAGCCAATTTCATAAAAGTTATCCACATCCATATAGAACCTTTTTTCTAATTCAAAATACAATCTATTTTTTGTAGGAATTACCTAGTAGGGAAATGATTTCAACAATGCTCTAGGCTAGTAGGTCAACATGATGATGTTACATGACATAATCTTATTATTATATTATCCTAGGGTGGTCCATACCAATACAATGCCTTCAAACTATCAGGTTAGTATTATAATGCCATGTATCATAATCTTTCTAATCTATTTTCCTATAGATGTTCATACAAATCATAGAGCCTAAGAGTGAGTGGGATGACACCACATGGCATAATCCTACTTCCCAATTCTCTAAGAGATTTTTGTGAGGTCTAAAAGTAATATCAGAGCCCTAAGAAAGTGGATGAACAAGATGTTTCTATGTGGTGAAATTCCTATGCTCCATAGACCTATAGTGGTCCATCCAAGCATAGTAGTATGTAAAAGTATTAATTGAGTGATATTATGGTGTATGGTGAAATATCACTTCATTATGGAATGAGTAGTCAACATGCATTTAAATATGTAATCAAGTAATAGAGGAGTGAGGAGAAGACACATCATATCAAACCCACTGGAGCTAACTAAATTTTGGTTACATAGATAATAAATCATGAGCCTAAATTTAATGTCCTATCTAGCTATCAAAACCATCAAAATACCTAGGAGAGTGAGAAGGATGGCAAGTGTCAAAATGTGACCCACCAAATCAAACCAATTATGTAAAAAACTAAAAATTCATAATAATATGCATGGAAAGGACCAAAAAAACAAAAGACATGTTGGTTTCATAGGTTAAAATGTAATATCTAAAATTTTGATGGCCTATTTGGCCATCAAAACTATTAGAGGATAAGAATCGATTGCATGCTTGATTTACAAAATCAATCATAGCATGTTCCTAAAATGAAAGTGGTTGAGAAGGTGACCCATATCATGAATGAGATGAGAATAATTATCCTGGCATGCACATTGGAATCAAATGAAGGACAAAATATATGCCTTGAAGAGGTATGACTCTAACCACATATGATGTGGGTAGTTAGCTATCCTAATTCAATCTCAACTAACTTCCCTATTGGTATTCATTCTTAATTTGGTCTAGAATGATTCCTAATATTTTCATTATGCAATTGAATGAGATTCATTCCCAATAAACCTCAATTGGGCCAACCACATGAAATATTTGTAACTACCCCATTAGTGGGTGAATTTGAATAGGATTTGCATTTGATCTCCTCAGGCATGCATGCCTATATAAGACCAACTTCTATGACATAATAAGGGTTGGATATTTGTCTATTGAAAAAGGAGACATATAGGACCAAACCCTTTTTTTAACTTTATTAGGATAATTTCTTCCCTTTCTTATTTTATCTTGCAATTACATAGTTATTTTTAGAGAAGTTTATTATTGTGTGATTATTCTAGTATTATCAATCAAAAACTAAAATTTAGATTAATGAGATATTTTAAAGTTTAAGTGGTCATTCTCTAAAAAAATTTATGGTATTGATGATCTTATTTCTTATAGGCATTCCCTCTCCTAAACTCTTACACTGCCTTTAGTTAGAGTTGTGTTATTTTGGCTCAGCTAAAGTTTGTTTCAAAAGGGGATTTATTTAATTAGATAGATTTGATTCTACTTATGTTTGGAATAAGAATTTTTACCTCTCCAACTTTAATATTTTTCTTTTATTTATAATCAGTTTAGTCTAGGGATATAGTAATCTAAGCTCACTTGACTATCTTTATTATTGTTAATATTCTATCTTATGAGTTTATCATTGTTATTACATTGTTGCATTCTTGGACATGATAAATGCATGAGATAAGTCATATTATGAGAGGAATTGATTTTTTTAATTATGATAAGTTACCAGTTCTTGGTACTTAGGGTAGTCTAGTTAGCTTGTTGTAACCATACCATGACAAGGGGCTTAATTTAATAATTTGAATCAAAATAATTAACTTTGACTGAGATATATAGTATAGGTCATTCCTATAATATCTAATTCCTTTCACAAGATTACCTATCTCATGGATTTCTTATGTTTAAGAATGCAACAATGTAACAATAATGATAAACACCTAAGACATAATAGTAACAAGAATCAAGATAGATAACTGATCTCAAATTGTTATATCCCTAGAATAAACTAATTATAAATAAATCAAAAGATTTAAGTTAGAGAGGTAAAATTATTTTTATAAACAAAAATGGAATTAGAGATATCTAATTGAATAAATCACCATTTACACCAATCTTTATTTGAGCCTAACTTAGGACAACTCTAACTAAAGATAGAGTAAGAGTTTGGGATAGGTAATGAATGCAAGTAAGAGGATCATCACTACCATAAAAATATGCAAAGAATGACCACATAAACTTTAAAATATTCCATTTATCTAAATTTTCCTTTTTGATTAACAATACTAGAATATTCACATAATAATCTACTCTGAAAACAACTCTGTACTTGCAAGATAAAATAAGAAAGAGAATAAATTATCTTAAAAAAGAAGAAAATTATATATTTATATATGTCTCCTTTTTAATTATATAATGAACTAGACCCTATATGCGAGGAATTTACACATATATCAAATCACTACACCCCATGAACACACCCTAGTTATGCCATGATTGTCAGTCATTGAGGCCTAAACCTTTATTAAGTGGGGATTGGACTTCATGGGGGTCATCAATGAAAATTAATCGACTAGCCAAAAATTTATCCTAATAGTGTCATTTTATTTTACTTATTGGGATAAATCCAAACCATTATAGAAATGTATCATAAACATAGTCATTCAATTCCTACAGTAAGACACTCCTATAAGGTTTGGTATGACCAACATGTTGGTTTGTGATAATGGCCCTACTTGTTCCTCCCTATAATTCCTTAAATGTGCTTATCATCATCAGTTAACTCTTATGTTTTATTTAAATTATTATCCATAAGGTAATGGGTTAACTGAGGCAAAAAATAAAAATTTATTAAATATAATTATATTTTTTTAGAAAGAAACCCAAGGGATTGGCATAACATGCTTATGGTCAAATATAACTAAGATCAATTCTACCTTGGGAACCTCCCCTTATCATCTAATATATGACCAACATCCTATTTTCCTAACCAATCTGAGGATCCCTACCATGATGTTCACTAAAGAGTACCTAGAAACTAATGGTCCAATAGAATCCTACCTCTTGAATCTCATATAGTTAGAAGAAAAAAGAGATACAATCTTGTTGTATTTTAATAGACATCAAGAGGTAATCAAACACTAGTTTGACAAAAAAATCCAAAGTGAAGGCATTTTGGATCTATGATGTGGTCCTCCTATGGGATAGAGCTCATGAACAAACACTACATGGAAAATTTAATACCTTATGGCTCAGTCCCTACCAAATTTTTGAAATCCTGGGTGAGAATGCATTCTACCTAAGGTTTCTTACTAGTGAAGATGCCCCATTACTTGTCAATGGAAAATTCTGCAAGCACTAATTCTAGGCTTGAGTGGCTTGGAATCACCTATAAATAACTTCTATTGTGCTTTCTATTTCTCTTTCCTATCCCTTATTTGTTAACATTGGTTTGATTTTGTTTGTTTTTAGTTTTAGTTTTTATGTTTTCCCCAATTTTTTTGTCCTCAAGGTCCCCTTGTTGATCAAATAAATGAAAGGAAGGGTTCTTATAAGAGTAATATAGATGGGACTCAAGGAGCTTGGTTGTAAATTTTAATGGAAAATTTGGTGTGAAATTGTTTTTATCAGTTTATTCATTTCATTAATTATAAAGGTTAATGATTCATAACATAACTTGTGAATTTTAGAACAATTATATTTTTGTTTAAATCCATTTAATGTAATTAAAGAAATATCAAAAGAAAAATTTAGCATTGCTTCAATTCTAGTTTGAATTGAGATGTAATGAACTTGTTGATTTCCTTATACCTTTGGCTTGGTCCCCAACACTCTATGGATAAATTACAAAATTACATTTAAATATAATTGAGTTAAAATGTGAAATCTAAAATTATCCTTGAAAAGGTGACCTTGGTAGCCTCCACCACATGCTTTCTAGCCTAGTTGGTAGTGGAGCAAGGCCATTGGAAGGGACCAGAGATATCTCTATTGAGGCTATAAATGTTTGGATAGTATTAGATCAATGCCCAATATACTACCCCTCAAGCTAAACTATAAAAAACTTTTCCTTTCACTAGTTATGACCTTATGTGAATCTAAACTACTACATGTGAATGCAAATGAAATTAATAAATCACTTGATAACATAGATGGTTTTGATAATATTTTGGCTTAGTGTATCACTTATTCTTATATACTTTAGTGTCCTTGAATATTGGTTTATTATGAGTAATTACTTATAGCTAATGTTTTTTATTCTTTTAAAATTAGAGATTCTAGATTCTTCAAATACTTAGGAGTATTTTCTAGCAAGAGTCACTATTTTTTATTGCTTACACAGCATGTGCCATTTTCAAAATAAAAATGGGGACCCTCTTTTTATTTTGGAGTTTGATCTTATAATTTAAAGAGTATGTAGTGGTTTATTTTCTAATTTGCATATAATCTACATTAAGTTAAATATATATTAATTCACATCATTTTACTAAGTCCTAGTTTGCTTATTTGCTTGTGTTTTGAAACACATTTTATAGATTTATTTCAAACTATTTCACCTTAAGATGGTGTAAATTATCTAACTATTTAATAATTTTATGAATTATTTTTCCTAAGCAATTTGGTTCAATTTGATTCTCATTTTGATCTAAATGAATAAGCATTTACATAGTTTCATTATATTACTTAGTCACTTTTATATAAATAGATTTAATTGACTTTAAAATCAATAAAAATCACTAAGTATATGCATTATTTCATTTTATACTTACTCATTTTTGTTCTTTTGCCTTAGCTATTTTTATTTTCAATTTCATTGCCATTGGATTTTAAGTCTAAGATTGTTGACTAGGCTTCTCTATCTTTTCCTGAAGCTGTTTTAATAAATATTGGCACCTCCTGGAGTCCTTCCATAGCTCCTGATGGCTTCAACCCATCTTGAAATGCCTTTTATTACTTGACCAAATTTATAAATGTTGATTGTTGCCATGTGGCACCTTTTTATGACTACCAATAGCCTAGATTCATTCAAAAAGAAATTTAAAACTTAATCAATTTCACAAAGTTTCCCATATCCACATGGCACCTTCCCACCACTTCAAATAACTTAGTCAATTTTATTCAAGAATTTTCTGATAGGGTTATAATGTCAATAATGTTTTAGGCTAGCAAGTCAGTGAGATGATGTTAAGTGTCATAATCTTAATGTTTTGCTATCTCAAAATGGTCCATACCTTTAAAATGCCTCTCTGATAGTAGGTTAATGGGATTATTCCATCTGGCATAATCCCAATTATCCCTTATCCTAAATATGTTTATATAAAGGGACAATATTACAAGTGAACATGTGAGTGGGATGACACCATGCGACATAATCCCACTTCTTTATTCTCCCATATATTTTCATATAGGATAAAAGTGATGTTTAAGCCTTAGGAAAATATATGAGTGAGATGTTTTTGTGAGGTGAAATCTTTATCTTCCTTAGCCCCATGTTGGTCTATGTAAGCAGAGTAGTATGTTAGGGTAGTGGGTGAGTGAGATTTTGATGCATGTAAAAATCTCACTTCACCATGGAATGAACAATCAATGTGTACTTAAATATTCAATAAAGAAATAGAGGAAAAAGGAGAAACCAGATGGTATGAAACCCATCAGAGATAAGGACATGTTAGTTGTGTATCCAAAAAAGTATGATCCTAAAGTTGATGGCTCATCTAGCTGTCAAAACCATCAAAAGGGATAGGAGAGTGAGAAGGCTACCAAGTGTCAAAGTGGGACCCATTGAATCAAACCAATCATGTAGAAAATCAAAAAGTGAGAAGAGGCCATGTTGTAAGTGTTGTCAAATCAAACATCCACCCTTGTGAAGGTTGTTCAATCCTTCATAGTTTAGAGTAACATGGATACAATCTTAGGTTATGGGTAGCCTAATAGGTGGATTGAATCTCTATATTATAGGGATATCTCCACTTGATGTATTAGTTAAACACTTTAAACTACATTACCAACTTACAATGAAAAATAGAGAAAGATAACATGAAATAAAATCTACCTAAGGAGGTGATACACCAAAATATCTCCTTCACATGTCTAGTATGCAATAATAAGTTGAATTATAACATGAACCTAATTGAACTACTCAAATAAAGGATCCTCAAACATAAATGTTTCACATATAGGATATTATCTTGATGTATAATCTAATGTAATAGATTAATATGAATTTCAAGGACACTAATGAAGGATCACACTTGCCATACATACAAGGTTATTCAATCATACTATATGAACTATAAAGATGATTAAACACCTAGAAATAGGTACATAAGAGAGGGAAAATGTAATGAAACATTTGCTTTCACTAAAATTCACCTACAAACTGTATCATAAGTCTATGCATAGGCCTATGTGTGTAGTTTTAGGCCTATTTGGTCTAAATATATCTCTTGGTTATAAGATCTCTAATTAAGCATCTTTGAATCAGTTTATTATTCAAGAAATGATTTGAATATATATACCCTAAACTCAAATCTCCTTTAAACTCGTAATGACTCTTAGTTATAAAAGCCATTAAATATTCATTCTTGATACCTCATAACCTTCATGTCATTATCCTCATAATAGGGTTGACTGAGTTTATGAGACTATTTGACTTTAAGTTGAAGATATGTGTATAAACTCTAAATTGGTAAAGCAACCAAAAATATCATGTCTTTTCATACTCATTTCATATGAGAATCCAATTGGATAATATGAACCTTTTTCAAATTTACCCATGTCTTTGGTTTTACTTATCTTGGTTTTGTTTCATGTTTGAGTCAACTTTTTACTTATTGTCAGTCATCCATAACCTTTTATATAATCATTCCAACTCATCCAAACTCTTTTTCTCATGATATTTCCATCATCATGGGTCCCGATCCTATAGGACAAGATCTCTAGAGATGGATTATAGCATTGAACCCTAGGGTGTCTTATTTCTAGTGCTCTATCCAACTACATTTTGGGTCCCAACGGTTAGTTTGTCTCAATGAATGAGTCTTAAACCTTTCTTAGCTTCATATTTATGTTTTATTTATTTTTATAATTTTTTCCAAATGTGATTAAACTTCCCAAATTCAAAACAAATATTCTCTTATATAAAATACTTCACAAGGTATTTTATATCTATCACTTATTACTTTAGCACAATACATAATTAAAAATTAGTCAATAGTATAGCTCAGCATTCTACATCACACATAGATTTTCATGCTTGATCAAGGAAGGGCCTAGGTGAAAGTTAATTATTACACATATCATTTGTGTTGATTATTAATGTTCCCTAAGGGAGAACTACATTTGATCTAAGACCCTAGCTTGAGGGTTAATGTAGGCAATGATTATGACAATAGGGGTTCTAGATCATGTGATCATATTTCCCCTAACCTAATTTTCCCCCTTTTGCTTTTGATGTATTTTTTATTTCATGTGTGTAGATAGATCTAAGGTTTTAAATATTAAAATATATCTATCAATATTTATGATCCAAAATTTCACAGGTAGGCTCATATAGGGATAGCAGGCAAAACCCAAAAAACATAGATTTTTGTGACCAATTTGGACAATAGTGGTAGGACCTAGACTATAGCATCAGACCTTGAAGTGTCTTGTTTTTTATTATCTTATATTTTCATTGAATTAAAGATAGATTTATATTCCTAACATCTTCCCAATAATATGCAACAGTTTTAGGTCTTGAAATAGTCATCTCAGTCTACTTTTCTAGATAAGTTACTTTTCTTCCCTATGTAATTATCCTGATCAAAATCTGTATTTTACCCTATTAAATTATATTTTTCTCCTTACTCTAGACCCTTTATTGTTTAGGAACTAAACACTAGTTTCCCTAAAATAATAAAATATTTAGTGAACCCAACTTATTTTGAACAAATCTTAAACCCTAGGTACACTTAGGGTTTTCCCTTCATATTTTGTGCAAAAATTCAATATACAATTTCTATTTTTATATAATTTTTTATGCATTTATTTTATTCAATTTTATTTTATAATTTAATTTATTGCATTAAATTTCAAAATTTCTAAAACCCCAACTCAGAACCCTACATTTCCAAACTAGGTCCTGAAAAACCAAGCCTCCCTTACAATTTTTAGATAAAAATTTTAGATTTTTTGCAAATTGTTTGGAGTGTCAAAAATATTTTCAAAATATCTATGTTGATGCTTATTTTGTGCAAAAAATAAATTTCTAATTTCTAATTTTTGTATAATTTTTTTGAAACAATTGTATTTAAATATTGTTTTAAAATTTAAATTATTGAAATAATTTTCAAAATTCTAAAACCCTAACCCAAAACCTTAGATTTCCAAACTAGGTCCTCAAACCCCAAGCCTTATTTCCTTGTAATTTTTAGAAAAATATTTTTGGATTTTTTGCAAATTGTTTATAGTGTCAAATATATTTTCAAAATCTTTATGTTATTAGTTATTATTACATTTATTTTATTAATAATACCTTTTGACATTCTCTTTGGTGAATGAAATAAAATGGCCACTAAGGCACTTCTTCCCTCTCATCCCATAGATCAATTTCTAAATTTTTATCATAATTATGACAATGAATGGACAAATTTTTAAAATTTCACACTATCAAAAAAAGTGGAAAATGATTTCATTTACAATGAAGATAATTATTATTATTGTAATGAGAAATGTGATGATACATATGAAAGTGATAGTGCAAAAAAATTAGATGCATCTTCTTCTCTCAAACCTATCTCTTTTACTCCCTCTTCTCAGAAAATAATTTTAATAAATGGGAAAGGTATTTTTCACCTCATTATCCTATGAAAAATACACCAAATGAAAAAATTAGTCATGCATTTCCAAGTGAACCTCTTATTGGTGAGAATTTACTTTCATGTGAGCCAAATCTCTCTCTCTCTCTCTCTCTATATATATATATATATATATATATATATATATATATATATAGTTCAAAATTCAACAATATAAATGCAAAAAAAATCAAATTTCCAATGCATAGTTTAAATGATCCAGCTCATACTCTCAACCCTACTCTATCAAAAGAATGTCTAAATGATAACTCTATTACTCTTACTTATCTTATTACAAATCAAAATAATGCATATAATCCATCCATGGATAACATAGATGCACATAATATTCCAATTCCACATAATAATTTATTGCATATTTGAAAATAATTAAATTCTTCTCTTACACCTTTCCCTAGCGATAATGGAAGTGATAATGAGTATGATAGTGAACATACAAATGAATATGAAAATGATAGTGACTATGAACAATATTTAAACTATTATAATGCATGGACTAATGATTATTGTTATGTACATAGTGAAGAAGAAAATTCATCTCATGTTTCTAACTCTTCTCTAACTCCTCTCAAACATAATGCACCACCAAATGTTGTTTCTAATTTTATGTATGATTATATCTCAAATTTTGCACATATTAATGATAACATCGCATCCTCTATGCAATTAGAATGTGATTCAATAAAACATACAAATACCAATGAATCTTCCAAACCAACCCCTACTATAGTAGCACCTATTCTCACTCTTCACCTAAAGAGAATGGTAGCCCACATCCCTCTACTAAGGTCCAAGTTACCATTCTTCCAAAGGTTCAAGTGAGCACACCCTCTCTTTATGATCAAATTGATAAATTCAACATTCCCATGGCCAAAATCAACGATCAAATTCAAAGATTAAATGAACCACTCCAAGATTCTAATATACCATCTTAGGATATTATTTTGTTGATGCATGTAGTTGATGAAATATAACACTAAGTACATCTACTTACCTTGGAAAACAAGGCTTATAATTATTGGAAGTATGTCAATGATTTATATGGTAACCCTCTTTCAAATACATTCATAAAAGCTTCATTTCCTAAGCATTTCTATATACCATCATTACCTCACTTTGATGGAATTGGAGATCCATTCATACACCTTCAAGCCTTTTAGAATCCTTTTCCATCTCATGTGAGTCCTTTGATTTTACTAAAGTTATTCCATCAAAAATTAGTGGGGGGCACATAATTGGTTCTTTCATCTACTCCTTGTCTTTTTACACACATATGATGATTTACAAGAGGAATTTCTTAGATATTACATAGTAAACACAGACCCTCACGTTAAATATTAGAAACTTGCCACATTACATCAAAATAGTTTAGATTCAGTTAGTGATTATATCTTATGATTCAAGATACACATGTTAAGATTGATCTATAAACTAATAGATTTATAAATTCATCATATATTTATTAAGGGGCTTCATTAACCTCTCCTCGAGCGTCTATTATATCAGACAAAATGTTATTTCAGGCACTTATGATATATAGTTCTAGCCTTGGAAAATAAATTTGGATTGATTGAGGTAGATTCAGTTGATCACATTACTTCAAATTTCATAGCAGTACTTCCATCTACAGTTCCTAGCATACATCATCCACCATGTCCTAAATAAGTTAGGATACCTCAACCAAAAAAGCAACTAATTAATAATAGAGAGCTAGTTTTCAAAACACAACCTATAGTATACACTACACATAATAGTAGTAAGGCACCACTACAATTTGATTTAGAGTGGGATAGCCCATGTGTCATATTATCAACACCACTAGATAGGAGGTTAATCACATTACTTTTTACCCATCAACGAGAACCACATCTCTTATAGAGATAGCCACATTGGCCCTTTTGTAACTATCATCATATCCATGGACATAGAGATAATGATTGTTATGGACTCAGGGATTGCATTAAGATATGTGTTGATAATGGCATCATAACATTTACATAGGGAGCACTAATATCTCCTCCATAATGGATTCTTAGACATCAGTCTTTCATGATTGAGTCATCCCAGGACATTCTTTCACTAGAATCATTAGTTATTTATCATGAGATTAATGTAACTTCTGAGATAGAGCCTCATAAGAGATATCCTATTCCACCTATTCAAAAGGTTTAGAAACTAGTATAGTGAAAATAGCCTACATATAGCACTATATTCAGAGGAGCACATAGTTCATTTCCATATACATATCCAGCATAGTCATAGGCACCATAGCATATTACTATTATAAAGAGATATTCACTATGATTGAGTTTTTTGGGTCCTATCTCATGTAGCAACCTGTTATAGTTTAGATTAGATGAACCCACATTATAGAGTACTTCCTTAGAGAGATATTCGCTATGGCCATGATTTCTAAGACCATTTTTCACATAGCAACCTATTACAATTGGGATTAGATAATCCACCATTATAGGTTTCAACTTCATCTCAATCTATTGCTCAGTCATATGCATCATAGTAGAGGCCACAAGTTATTATTTCATATAGCAATCCACTATAATTATGGATAGATGATCCTTCTTCATAGCACATAGCTTTAGTTACACATCTAATAAGGTTACATTTGGTAGAGTCTCCATGTATAACTATAGTTAGTGTATAATAGACAATATCAAATATAACATATGTTCTTACATAGCATGATCAGTATGGGCATTCATTCAGTTGGCCATCAAGGTTTAGATAGTGATACAATACACATTCAAATTGACTTTAGTTTATAGATTCACTTCATAGGGAAATGATGGATTGAAAGGTCTAGCCTTTTCATTATTGATCCACATACTTAGATGGATTAGACACACATTTCAAACATTTATTAACACACACATGATTACATAGCTTCATTTAGTGGGTGATGTTGGAGCCAAAGGGTCACCCTTTGCATTCTTGAGCCACTTTAGAGAATTAAGCACAAAATGCTCTCTTACATCCCCTTCTACTAACAACTATCATTCTTAGTTCCAAATAGCCATCCCCAACCAAAACAAATTATCCAACTCTCAACACTACCAATATCCTATTTTACCAAGCTTAAACCAGTTTACTTTATCAAAATAATTTACCAATTACAAAACTAATAATTTTTTTTCTCATATATGATTAAAAATCAAACCTAAAATCACACTTGAACATATCATGAACAATAAAATCACATCCCAAAATTCTATCTTACCAAACATATGCAACCTCAAAGTAATACCAAATCAACTATTTCTAATCAACCATTTACAACAAATATAACAATATATTTCAAATCCCAAAACACAATATGCATGAGTCAAAATCAAAATCAATATATATATATATATATATATATATATATATATATATATAATTTTTCAAAACATATACATCACATCAAATATAATCAATCATGAATAGGCATCATGCCCTCACTCTCAGTCTCACTCTCCCCACCAGTACTTGTCCCATAATCCACTCTAGCACTCAATGGCCTTAAACCTCCTCGATCTCCTAAATGCCTCTTATGATGACTATTTCATTCCATTAGTTGACAATGCTCCTCATGAAATTTTGCATATCACCTTTGAAGATCTATGTACTCATCTATAATCCTTGTACTCACTGATCTAAAATTAGGTGGGGAAATCCTATGCCTATCTAGCTTAGCCCTCAACTCATCTCTCTCTCCCAGTGCCCTAACATATGTATTTTTCACTATAGCAACCCTATCAAATAGATGAGCATGAATACCAACCATAACCATCAATCACTTTATCAATCCCTCTTCCATCACATCATCTTGAACATGTCATGTAAGCTCTTATAGTGTAGACTCAATGATGGTCTTCGAATATTCATAATCTCCACTCCACACTCCAACATGTGCCTTATCATTAGCACCTCCCACTCTACCTACACATAAACTATAACATTATGTTAGATATATACTTTCAAATCAAAATAAAGCACAAAATTATACACAATTCAAATATAATTATTGCTTACCTCTCATCATCTGGATTGGTACATGATCCTCATACTAAAGAGTATCCCCTACATCAACAAGATACAATGGATACCACCAATGCCTATCTCACCATGTGGTATACACCTCTATACATCTAACCTCATATATTTTAAAAATATCTATAGCCACATCTCATCCATCTAAAGGTAACAGTGCTAGCTCAACCTCCATGGGCCTCACACAAGCCTGTACCTTCACTGGTGCCTATGCACTCCTCACCCACACCCATGTTATAATGGGAACATATTATGTTACCAAAAACTATCTATTCATGTGTTCATATTAAAATCACTCATACACACCAACCCAGTAGTCATGTATCCAATAGATAACCCTCATATACTATACTTGCACTCCATTCTTAACCCACCTAGGAAATCCTATGTAAGACCTCCATATAATGTCACCATATACTAGTCGATCTAGTACCCACCTTTAATGATCCATCTTAGGGGATCAAATAGCCACTATACTCGTCCACCACTCCCTAAATGGCTATGGAGGTGTCACTCTCCATTGGTAATCCTATCGACTATACAATCTCTATGTGCTCATAAGCCCAATAATATAATAATGTTGTTATACTCAATCGACCACTAAATGCATCTTATGTAAACATGTAAGGATCCCTATATAGGTTGGAAATAATAGTCCTACCCCATGAGAACACAATGCCATATACCTCCACACTGCACACAATCCTATGCATCCTAATACAATTGACACTTCACTCACATCCATAATAATAAATGAGGCCAACAACATGGCCAACCACTTCTATAGGCATGGAACACTACACTATATTATAATTGGCAATAAAAAATAACTATCACTACCTATTTTATGTATACCTAAGGGCACACTAGCAAAATACAAGGATGCATGATCAATAGCATGACCACCCATGTCATCTTACAACATCACATGCTGTCCACTAATCAACAAATGTAAAATGTGATACACATCCTCTAATGTCACAGTAATCTCCCCTATAGGAAGATAAAAAGTACATGTATTTTCATTCCACCTCTAACATAAGGTGGTAATCAGATATCTATCCCACTTCACTATGCCTAGGTCACATGTTGACCCAACCCTACCCTATCTATGTCAGCTCTCTCATTAGAAGATAATGGTATCAACCTTAATATCTCCATAACCTAGCACCTATAAAGGTCTCTCATCCATATCTCACCTTATAAACACTAAAAAAATAGCATATATATTAGTCAATAATGCCAAATCACTAGCCAAGCAAAAAACAACAACAATTAACAAAGCAATAGCTCAAAAAATCCAACCTATAAGACAACAACATTAGGTATAGGATAAAAACACTAGATAGGGGCACTGTAACTTGGAAAAGATTGATATAACATTAAAAAAATATCATTGGATATAGGAAAAGAGTGTTATAAATAGTGAAATTTTCCCTATGACACTTAAATAACTCAAAACATCAAAAACAGGCTTCAAAACAGACAAAAATCAAATATTTTATCTCCTTACTAGGTTAACATCACCACTAGCCTGAACTTGGGCTACCAATTACTCAAACTAGGTCACATTAGGTGATCATATCCTTAGCATATTTCCTACTCCAGAGCTCCAATCTCAACCTAGTCAATACACAAATGAATCAAGAAAAAATCCAACTTCCTACATTACCCAACTTTCTCAATCCAAACAAAATACCATTTTACCTATAACTTGAACCCTGTAAATTTGTTTTTGAAACCATTTATTTAAGTAGAATCATGATAATGATACCTTAGGCATCATTCAAGATTCCCTCTCTTACTACTTAATTTACCTAATACAGCTGCACATCTCTATATTTCTCTTATACTCAGACATACATCTTAATTATCACCTATCAAAACTTGTTCCAATTTCAACAACTCAATATAATCAATAAAAATAAATTCTAAATCAAATTAAATTATACCAACCTTATTTATATCATTACAACACTAGAAATTAATTTTTTATCAACCTCCTCTATCACAAATTCCATCCCTCTCCCCAAAAGGGGGGCATCATTCTTACTATTCTTATTCCCACACTTACCTAGAATACCCATCCACTCTCAGAAGTGGATACACCATGGTTTGTACACATCCAATCATAAGATTATTAGATCATCTTAGATTGGTCAAAATATACAATGATTCAAATTACATCGGTTACTCAACATTACTTAAGACATTTAGAGGGATATACCTTCAGTTTATAGATACATAGACTATTAAGATACAATGGTTTAGATCACATGGATCCATAGTGATTTTAGATTACAAGTATAAAGACTATTTATATATAGTGGTTCATATTATATGAATTCATATGAACTTCAATATAAACTCAAACTTAGATTCTAGATTTGGGGGCATGTACATTACTACATGTCTCACACATATAGTT
>JARHVA010004729.1:1447500-1456953 GCA_037957365.1 Torreya grandis | reverse complement strand
AACATGAGTCATAGTAAGAACAAGGTAGGATATCTTATGGTAGATAATTCCATGTCCAATGTATTAAGTGTGATATTAGGCCCAATACCTAATAGGGATAAATGTAACACATAGGGCAACCTATTCACCTACAGGAATAATGATTGAGGATGAACAAGAAGAGGTCTTAAGATATATAAAATACAAGACCGAGATAAAAGGTATAAATAAAACATTTTGTATTATCATTCTTGAAAATATATTTAGATAAATATAAAATATGCATTGTATGTTGAGATAATTGGCATTAAAAAGTGAACAACTATTTAATTAGGCCTAGAAGGTCTAAATAAACCTACAATTGGGCCTATGTATAAATGCATAAGGCATGCTTACTTAAGAGGGAAAGTGTAATATTAATCACTTTAAAAAGGTTACAAGGGGTAAATTATGTCATAAAATACCTATTCAAGGTATCCATACCACTTATTATCTTCATTGAATATAAAGAAGTGAAATACACACCTACAACTGTGTCTTTGTATCATAATTGTTAATTGTGCATAGTGTGGTAAAGAAGTAAAATGGCTTCATCAAGGGAAATTAAAAATATCAAGGGTTTTAAATAATATATTTCAAATATAAATGTCATATTATATAAGTTTTTAAACCCTTTGACAATGATAAATAGCTTAAACATAGGATTTTATGCTTAGATTTGGTAGTTTGCCTACAAACCCTAGTATGGGCTAATGAAAGTTGAAAGAGGCATAAAAAATAATAAATGTTAAAATTAATAATTAAATAAGTCATAATAACTTATAAATACCTGAATATTTTATTTATAACTTAAAATAATCTCTAAAATAGCATTTTTCAGGCCCCAAATTCTCTTATAGACCTCCCTAACTTAGTTTGCTAGCTCAAGAGGATGTTTGAGATATTCATATCTCACAAGAAGATATGAATGGTTTAAAAATATCTTAGGTTTATTTAGTATTACTTATGACCTCCAAATTTTTTGTATTTTAACTCAATTTAATGGCCTCATCTTTATGAACCATTGCTAAGAGTGTAAGGCCCTCACAAGTTGCTAAGAAGCACTCCAATAACTCGATGAGAGATACTTTCCTTCAGGATGATATTAATGGATTAATTTTAATTTAAAATTACCTATGTGACCTTTACATGTCTCATGGAAATCAAAATAAACCATTTGTTTTCACATGCATAAAGTATATTGTATGAAATTACCCAAAACACATAGTTTTAGGCTTATTTAAGGATGCGCATGGTAAGGATTGGTTTCAAAATTAAGAAAATAGGCTTATAAATATTTTATAAAGGTTATATGATCATAGACACAAATTTTTAGGTCTGAAAAAGTGATACAACATCTCTTCAAGTCATCAACTAGGGTCACAACATGAGAAATGCACTATTTTACAAGTCAAGAAGTCTATCTAAAGAACTAAAAGTGCAATTAGAGAGCCTCTTATTAGTAGGATAAGTTTTATGATGATGTATTAGGCACTAAAAAAATATTTCCATGTTTTAAAACCTAAAAAATTTTGGTAAAATCACTTCTCATGCATGGATAAGCACCTAGACTAGGGTTTTGACCATTTCATGGTTCACACATCCATATAGGGTATTGGAATATGAAATTTGTCATGAATAATTGTGAAAGGAATTGTAAATTTAATCAAAAAAAATTATTAATTTTCACATGTGTGGAAGTTTTGTGGATCAAAAACTTAGTTTCTAGGCCTAGAGGCCTAATTGAATCCTAGTTAGAGAAAGAGATGAGATGAATAAATGTACTTCCATAAATAGTTAGGCCTTTAAATTTGATATAGAGATGTATGTAGATAATAGGTACTAAAAAAAATATTTATTTATCCAATATAATTTGTACATACTTCCCCATAAATATATTTGTGTGTTTTCAAGGTTACCAAGAATTTAGGCCAAGTGAGAGCTTAAGGTGCAAGATGAAATATTGGAGAGTTTTTATGGATCCAAATGAGTTTTTTCAAGTATAATATGACTAATATATGAAATATTTAAATATATAGCTCATTCATAAAGATAAAATCAATATTTTATCCATTTGGATGAGGAGAGGCATAATAAGACTAAAAGGGGGCTTCAAGACACCTGCGAGGTGTAATCATCATGGAGATGTATGTACAAGGAGATTATAAATTGATGAAAGGTGTAAATTAGAAGATAAATATAAATTTAATGTAACTCAAAAATCAAGAAGGCCACTTATCACTCTCTAAGCCAAGAGATCAGGTAGTTTTGAAGAAGAATGTAAGGTGTCAAGAAACTAGACAAACTCCTATGCCATTTGGAAGATGAAAGTATCTTCAGGAAAGAAAAAAATATAATTTGAGACCTGATGCAACTATTATTCAAATTTTTTGATTTTAAATCTCATTTAACACATGTCATGGCTCATTTCTACAACCCTCTCTCTTTTACTCTAATTTCACTATAGATTCAGCCTTGATTGGCATTGTGTTCATCCTCTACTTGGGTATGACAAAGCCTTACCCATTTTTATGCCTTTGATCAATGATTAAATATTATTTTTACATATTAATTTAACTATATTAAATATGTGTTAATGACTAGTTAATCTTGTAAAGTATTTTTCTTAGTCTTCCTTGGCATGTTATCCTTTTCTAGTACTCATGTAGTTTGAAATATTATTTGTAGGTCATGAACAGTGTCCAAGTGAAGTGTGAAGGTCAAGTGAGTTGTATATTAAATATTTTAATTACATGGCCTCTTTATTAGTCCTCCTAACCCAAAAATATTAGATGACTTCCATAATGAAGTGATGATGCAGAGACATAGATTAGGAGTAGTGTGTGTTTGGGTTAGTCACATGGTTGATGCGCACATGAAACTAGTTAGTAGTGGTCAAATTATTTTGGTTCATCATTTCCATTAGAGAAATCTTATCTCTCTTTTCCTAATAATTTGATATCTTAGTGAATTAACTGAAGTGATACATAAAGTAGATCTATCCCTATAACCTATAGATTTAATCCACCTAAAGGTCATCCACAACCTAGGATTATCTACATGTTACCCCCAAATTTGGAAGTCTTGAATAAAATTCCAAGGGTAAATATTTGGTTGATAACAGTTCTTGAAAGGAAAAGGCTGGTATTGAATCAATCCAAAACTTAGATATGCATTGAGTGAAATGTTTGGTGATTATTATTTAGCAAAATTGAATAGCCAAGAGGGATATAGTGTAGTGAATGGAAGTAGTTAGGTAGACTAATTTATGAAATAAATTTACATATGAGTTTTTTTATATATGACAGATAATGATGCACATTGATTATGGGCTCAAAAACTTGATAGGTGGAGTGATACACTAAGTAATGTGACAGATTCCCAAGATTTGTTGATAGGTGAACTTGTACCATGTTTATTATAATCACCTACAAGTTTTAATTATATGATGAGAGTATCACTTGAGCTAACGTATTCTTATTTTATCTCTAGAACTATCCTAGAGCCTTTGTCTCACTTTTTTAGTCATTGTGTAGACCACAAACCTCAATAATCAGCCAAAATATAGTCTTAGGATTATCTTATTAGATCCCAACCTAATTTTCTTAGTATTATACCAAGTAGACATTATCTCCACATTTTTGGGAAAATACAACCACATGGTGTTAGTGTCCATAACTAGGCATTATTATCCTTATCCATAGCTCTATCAAAAAGATACATTTCAAATGTGTTCCCCTCCTAAGGTTAGCCTAAGCACATTTTCTTGTCCACACAATATATATATATATATATATATAAACATAAGTCTATTTGATCGTTATTGACTAGATGGAAAATAGATGTAAAAGCACATTCAAACCAAAAACAAGTTGATCAAAATTAAAGGATTTGATCCCTATTCTACCCTACTTATACATACTACCATCTATAACAGCCCTAAGCCCATTTTTCAAAGATTTTAAAAATCAATAACATTCAAAGCATCTAATTCCACTCTCATTCTAGCATTCACTTGAACTTGCATCAAGCACTAGGTGGGAGAACTACATCAGGCTTGATCCATCTTTAGAGTATTGGTATGTAGGTAACTCTTTTAATATCAGGGTGTTGAGGATGTCCACCTTATACTACTAATTAACACATAATTATTTATCATGACATACTTGTAATGAGGATCAAGTTTTTCACACTAAATCAAGTTTTCCAAGCACAACATAGAACTCTAAGTTTAATGCACAAAAGAATAAGACCTAAAAACAAAGACACATGGTCTTTAAAAAAATAAGAATAGTCCCACAAAATGGGACACTATCACCACTTTGAGGACACTACAACAACATGGTGTTAGTATCTAGTGAGTAGACAGATCCCAAAATCCTATTGATGGTACTCAAAACTATCCAAAACTCAATTTTTAGAACCCAAATCATTCATGACAGTCACATTTTAGATAAGTTCATATTTAATCCCATTTATTAATAATTTTTGAAAGTGAAAGGAGGTCAAAAGATATAAAAAATCATTTCTTAATTATTACATATTATTTTACTAATTTACACATCTCAACCCTTTCACCAAACATAGGAATTACTTGTGTAAAACCTTAAAAGGATAAATCATTTGGTGAACCTCACTTACTTCCAATATTGATAAAAACCCTAGATTTCATTAATCTAATTTTTTGTCTAATACTTTAGGGTTGTATACTTCTAAATTTCTAGTGGTTTTTAGATAACCTAACTAATTAAATCAATTTAATATTAGGGTTTCAATTTAGTTTACATATAATTTAAATATATTTTAAAAAACCTTGGATTCAAAAAAACCTAGCCATAGATGATCTTAGGGTTTGTATCTTTTTTTCACCTATTTTTTGAATCTTCTATTAATTTTTCAAAATTCATATATTCTATTTTAGTAGCTTTATTTAAATTTTATTACTAAATGCCATCTAAAAATGTTATCTCTCTTCCATTAAGAAGAAGATCTAGACTAAGTGGTAATCCTATAGAGTGTATTTAGATTCCTTTTATCTAAGCCTTTAATAAGAATAAGGAACCTATTACAACTTGAAATATGAATCCTTCACACTTTGATTAAATGTAATTCAATGCAAATGCATCTAAATATGAATAATACAACCAAGAATAAGAAGAGGTACAGATTGATAATCAAGACACACTACATCAACTTAATAATAATGGAATAATTATGAATGATGATGAGGTATTATAAGGATTCATGTATATATTTCAAGAACAACCCCATGATCATGCACATATTCTACATGACATTGGAAATTAAGAATAAAATAGATAATGGTCAATATTCAACCCCTCTAGTTAATAATTATATTACACCTCCAATGGGACCAAATAAACTAACTCAAATATCACAACCTAATATTTTATTCAACCATCAGTGATAGATATAACATTTGTGGCTAGTTCTTCCACTCTGAATATACATTCCATTATGCATGAGATTCTTACTATGTAGTCTAAGGTGTTACATCTTGATAAGGGAGAAAATAGAACTTCACATGACTTGGATTCCAAAATTCTTTTACATACTTCTTTGGAACATCACACAGTGAAAACTTCTTTGCCATCTAGTTTCATGTCACCCAAGCTCACATTATATGATGGAAATGGTGACTGAGAGCATCAAGTCATAGCTTTTTCATGCAACATGCTTGGACTATGTGTCCAATGATTACCTTATTATGAAGCTATTTTCATACAGTCAAAATTATTATACCCTATAGTGGTTTTATGATTTACTAAATAAATATATCACGACATTAAATCCTTTAACTGACATGTTCCTAACACACTTCTCTATCAACATCAATGATAATATATCATATGCATAAGTGGAACAGTTAAATAAAAATTCCTATGAGCCTATCATATATTATTTCTTATGATAGAATATAATATTATCCAAATTAACTAGCCTCATGATAGATAGAAAGATTTAGGATATATTTAAATAGAGTATATTACCAACACTACATGAAGCTATCTTATTCAAGAAGTTTCCTACATTTACTTATTTGTGCCATGTAGACAAAAAGAGAGGTTAAGATCTTATCAATGGGAAAACTCAAGTAAACAAATGGATTATAATAAACTATTAATATTTTTAAAAAAAATCCATACAAGGTAAGGAATACACAAAACAAAAGTAATCAAAATTCCATAGTCAATTCAACTTCTGAGCCATCTCCTAGACTAATTTTATCTGCTTACTGAAAAGTCTTCACTAATCTTCTAGTGTCACTAACATGAGTACTAAAACAACTTTTATAATGAAATGTTATATCTCTCCCTCTAATTAAATAGGTTTATATGACATGTCCTCTTCCAAAGAGTTATGATTCTATTTCATTCTATGAGTATCACAAGGTACCATGCCACATGATAAACAAATGTAATATCCTATAACACAAGATACAAGATCTCATTGAAGCTAACATCACGAATGTGGGAATGGCCATAGAGGAGCCAAAATAACAAATAGAGGCTAATTAACTAATTATATTTTTAGATCCTTTACCAAAACATATCGTGAATGAGTTAGGGGGTACATCAAGTGTTCATTATATATATCGGGTACATCCATTACCTTATTCCTATCACATAGTTATAAAGAAGACAAATCTATTGCATAACATATTTGATATGTATCACAATATAATGACACCTAGACCACATATCACATTTTAAAAGTAGGATATTGTGTATGATGACAAATTTTGACATTCACTCTTTATATGAAACTACATAGACAATAATCATATTCATAATGTTATGATTGACAATGGTCAAGCATAAGCTTTTACATGATGACACTCTTACGACATTTGGGCTACACATAGTAGGATATATTCCCCATAAATATAGTAATTAGTGGTTTTAATGGCCATTTTTAGAGATATATCAAGGAAATTATGCTTTGGTTATAGGTTGGACCAACACACATAGCCACTTGATTCCTAGTAGTACCTAGTGAAGGTCTATTTGACATATTATTGGGTAGGCCATGGTTATAGTAGTTTTAAGCCATCCCATCTATAGTACATTGATACTAAAGTATATACATGTAAATCATGTGGTTAAGTTTTAGGGTGTCTCATATGAGTATCCTCTACCCATCCCACAAGTAGTTCCATCATAGTTTCTAACTATAATTTCAACATAGACACTAGTTACAATTTTAGTACCATTACCAAGTATTACACAGTTATTAGTTATAGTAGAGAGTATATCTAATAATCATACATCATAGTATTGATAATATGCATTAGAGTAGGCTAGGTCTACTACTATGGTACCTACATATACACATACTCTCCCATATATACCATTAATAGAGAGAATCCTACATTATAGATACATCTCATATTCTAGAGGAACTTCCACTACTTAGTTTACATTGAGATAAAATATAGTGGGTTCTAAGGGTTCTCATTACTAGGCACATACATCACCTATAGATTATTATTCTACTATATGGGTTCTTTAGACCCTTAAATTTCACATGGAATCATAATTACTGCCACAACATCATAGCATCACTACACAGGTAGATTCATACATAGATTATACAGCATATAATATAATGGGATCATAATTTCCCTTTCACACCACATACATGATCATAGTTCCCTTATTTAACATAGGTCATGGTGATAGTGAGTCTCCCATGATACTCATTGGCAAGAATGGTTCCTACTCTTTTACATAATTCCATATCTCTCTTTCCTTATACATAGATTATTTTAAATTCATTTTACATATCTTATAGTCAAAAACACAAAAATAATGTAACATTTCAAAATACAAAAACATTCAAACATTTTAAAAATATTAAAACTATAGATTATTTGCATTGATATTTTTACATTTCTACTAATTTCTTGATGTGTGAAATAAATTTATAAGTGATGAGAAATTAAATAATCTTAATCTAATATAAATTAACCTAATATAGATAAATAAACAAAGAAAATAAAAAACCCAAACTTTATGCTTCAAATGTGCAAGCTTTTTTCATTGTGATGTAAACTTGATTTGCTCTTCAAAAATGTGGTGATCACTCTTCCAATACAAATGATAATGGGAAATGTTTTGGTGTAAAAGGAGTTTTTATATGATTTGATTCACTTTTATTTTATTGTGAATATAAATAAATTAGAATAATTCAAGATTATTCAAGCTTCAATTTTGGGACTCTTGAAAATGAAGGTTTTGATGTTTATTTAGAGATATTTGGAGGAAGATCCAATGTTGGAAGATTATTTGCCTTTATTAAATTTTCCAAATAATTAATGGTGGTTAATGCATCCTCACCCTTGAGGATTAATACCTTTTCAAATAGTTTAGATAAGCATGGAACTGGTGAGTTGAGTTAGTAGGAATAAGTCAAACTTCTTGACAACTCAAGGGATGAGTAATAAGAGGTTGAAAAAGTTGTGGGTTTGGTTAAGATAAGAGAGGAAAAGGTGGAATATGTTTGGAAGAGCTGTAAAATATTGATTTTATATTTAAAATAAGGATTTAAAGTGTTCATAATTGATTAATTTGACTTATTCAATTATTTGAAATAGGAAGAAGACATGATGAATTATTTTAAGAAGAATTATTAAACATATTTTAAGTGCATTTCAACACTAAATGAAATTTGGGTGTCTACATTTTCCCCTTTTTAAAATAGTGTTGTGAAGCAATACTATTTTGAAGAAAATTAGAATAAGTAGAGTGTTGATGATTAAGAAGGAAAATTTTTCCCCAAATGAATGGAAATGAGTGTGATGATACCCCCCAAGGGTTTGTACAAGAAATGGATAAACTATTGAAATTGATGAAATGAGGAAATGGTCAAAGTGATGTGGATGAATGATAAATGAACTTACTATAGAATCAATGTCAAACTTGTAAGATATTGGTTATGTAAAAATGTTTCCCTTAGTTAATTAAAACTAGGTTATGAATTTGAAAAACAATAGTTTAACCATGCAGAGATTGCATCCTTAATGTTTTGATAATGACTTAGAGGTCAATCAAGCAGTTGTGATAACAATATATCATAGTGATAATAAGCTATGGATCTATAAATAGAAAAAATATATTAAAGTTTCAAGTGATTTATGTGTATTTCATGAAAATAGATTGTTGAAAGATTTTGAAACTAAATTCAAAATAAATTGATTTAATGTATCCATAAATTTAAAAACTAGATGAAGAATGAGTAGGATCAAGGGATGGCGAAAAAATAAGTAGAAAAAATGGGGTATATAAATTAATTTGTGAAAATTTTATTTTCAGAGTTATTTACTAAGAAAATTAATTTGTGAGTTTTGCTCTGAGACCTTGGAGGAAACATGGATCATATTCCACACCAAGAGCACTGAGTGGAGTGAGTGAG
>JARHVA010004729.1:1290000-1442500 GCA_037957365.1 Torreya grandis | reverse complement strand
ATTCAATATAAGTTAAATCTGTATTGACAATCCTTAATTCTTTATCAAATACAAAATGTTCAAAATTAATACTATGTGCATTAAAATTAATCTCAAAATCATGATCCAACTCGTTATAATGTCATTCTACTACTTTAGCATAATAAGTGTGCAACATGGGAGCTAAGATATTTTCTTGGATTATAATCAAGGGATCATTCCATGTTATTCCTTTCCTAGATAACTTAGTGTTTTCACTATTTTTAGTAATTGTCATCAAGAAATAGGGATCTAATTTATTTATCTACTGGTGTCTATTGATTGCTTTTTAGAGCTTTAAGCAATGTTTGTTGATGTATCATTTCTCTAAATGGGATGGTTTCATGGATTTGTATAGATTTTATAATAGATATGTTTCCATGGGATAAGTCTAATGAGATCTATTTCTATGTATTTTAGTTGACATGTGTTGGTAGTTTAATGCTAATGGGAAAAGGAATAATAGTGTTTATGAAAATGGGACATACTACTTTGATGTTACTAAGAAAATCTGTATTGATGTTGGATGAAGTTTCCTCCTTACCCATAGCATTATCGCTAACATTTTAAAACTTTTATATTGATAAAAACTATTATTAGGACCAAATTAGATATTGGAATTAATGGTGAACTTTCTTTTAATCCAAAAAATAAATTGTTTATCTGATTTTGATAACAAATCTGATCTTGGTCTGGATTCAGCCATAAGAAAGGCTTACTGAGGTGCTTTATTACCAAATTTATTTTTCTAAAAAAATTGGGTTTAAGATGAATAGATTTATGAAAATTTATAATCTTTGGTATTAGACTAAAGGTATATGATGATTCGATGATGGGTAGAGTAAATGATGTTTGGGTCAAGATAGGATGTTTGTAAAAAATGGTTATTTAGTCAAAAATAGTTAATTGGTTGACTATGGATGGGAGATTTTTATTTGGAAATGTGATGGCATGATTATGATTAGGAGACACATCTTGACATATGTTTAATTCAATATTTTAAAATACAAATAGATGTGGATTCATTTTGATGTACTTTGCATCAGATAACTCTTGGCTAGTGTAGTGAGGGATGTTGGAAATATAACTAGTAGATGGGAAACTTGATTGATTTTGGAAAATAGGGTCATTATTGATAGAATTAAGTTGTGAAAATTTTTGGGATTCATTATTAATGAAGTATACTAAATAAAAATATTTATTTTGAAAGGATGGGTTTGTTGGATTTGTGTTGAAAGTGGAAGTATGTGTGTTTTGTGAATTCATTAATGTATGGGGATTTGTGAAGAAGGTTTGATTTGAGTTTTGGGATAAATTAGATTAAAAATTAAATTGTTGATTTTGATGGTTATGGGAAGTTTGGTTTGATGGTTGTAGGAGTTGAAAGATTGATTTCAGTGGAACATAGTTGTATTTGTTTGAATCAGAGTTTGATTTGTGAATGTATTTTGATTCATATAAATATTTGAAAGTGATGGTGAACAAAATTTTTGATTTAAATTGATGTTATGGTTGGAACCATATGGATCTATGAATGTATTTTTTTATTTATAATTTGAGGCATTTGATATATGAATTGTGTAGGATTGGGAGAATAATTTAGATAATTTTGACTATCATAGCCTAAAAATTGATTTGATGTTGTCCATAAATTAAAATTTTGATTTTGTTCCATGGGTAAATATGAACAATTATTCAAGTTTATAAATTATTTATTGATGTTTGGGTTGAATTAGTTGGATAGGAAAATTGAATAACTACTCATGTTTAGATTTGATTGATTGATGTGTGAGGGTGAATACATATTCCAATTCAGATTTGGATTTATTAGATGATTGATTTTATATTGATGAAAATATTTGTTTGAATCAAAGTTGGTTGTATGAAATCCTAGGTTATAACATGGATTATTTGTATTTGGATTTATAACTAAATTGATCAAGTTATGGTTCCACATAGACATGCTTCTTATAATGGTTGATGTTATTAACAAAAGACTAAAAATATCAAAGTGACTAAAATTTTTAGTATAAAATAAAAACATTTGCAAATAAGGACATGTGATAAACATAATAAAAAAACAAACAAGATCTCTATTCTAAAAAATCAAGAAATTACATGTAAAAGGTGAAAAACTAGGATGAGTGTCTTAAACAACTATTGGGCCTTATGATGTCACTAACTCATTTGTACTCTCATTTTTGGCTTAATATTTAAAGGTACTAATCATGAAGGATGATATCATTCCCATGGCCCACTAAGTCTAGTTTTGAGGGTGTGTGGAAAGTAGCTTCTGAGTGTTAAATGCTAATCAATACACCAAATTCAAATGGAAAAAGAGGTTATCCTAGTCTAAAGGTCTACACAAGTTTATATAGGGGATTAATACTAGGGAAGAAATAGATAAAGTGGCTTCACACTATTGGGTCTTGTCCCAAAGTACCCAACATAACCATATGTGTCTTAATGTGTTAAAAATCAATGCTATCATATTTCAAGGCAACTATTGAAACCCTATGTATTAGAGAATGAAATCCCCTCACATCATGATGTGTTTAAAAAACATAATTACTTAGGTATTTTAAACAATTGGATATCAATTTATATACCCCACTGATAAATAGGGTTTGGCCTACTACATGGTGGAATCCATGGTTAATAGAGACCTCAAAAATAGAATAAAAACTAAGTATATATTTATGATTTCTAAGTATCATCATGAATGTTACACCAAGGAAAGAGCATATGTGGGTAATATTTGGGTAACACAAAATATTATTGAAATGTTTATTATTTAAATATTATTAAGGAAAGATCCAAGGTAAGAGCATATGTAATTTCCATAATCACAAATATAATACTAAAATAAAATGTGATGTAGTTACTAAAAATTTGAAAGAAAAATTGAAAGCATTTTTAAAAGAAATTGATTTTTATTTATCATTTTTACTGATTATACTTAATAAGCATTCTAGAAACAAGTTGTTATAATGTTTACTTAGGCTTGGAGAAAGGTAACCTAGAATAGAACAAGTAAAACCCATGAAAACAAAGTGAAAAACACCTCTCTATAATGAACTCCCAGTTACACAAAAAGATAGGAAAGCAAAATTATGACAAAATAAGCTTAGAAAAAAGATAAAATATAGAAAGAAGGAAAAAATAAACAAACTCATTCTTATATAATGATTTATCTACCAAAAATGATGAATTTACCACACAAAATGAAGAATTTTCTACCTAAAATGATGAATTCATTGCTAAGAAAGATGGCATCACTTCATAGAAAGATAATTTCACTACCAAGAATGAATATTTCACTACCAAGAGTGATGATTTCACTGCCAAGAGTGATGAATTCACTACCCAAAATTATGATTTCACTATTGTATAATGAATTTGATGTTAACCCTATAGATAAAGAAAAAAATCACAAAAAAAAAAATAGAATGATTTCTCTATGAAGCTCAATAATTTCACTACTAAGAACTAAAAATTTTCTATTGATGTTTATGAATTCATTTTTATGTAGTGGGCATACATAGCTAAATATAAAATGGTTGATAAAAACCTATAGATTATACTGACACTCAAAAATATAAGATTAAATGTATATGCAAATGCAAATAATAAAAATAAAATGAGAAAATGCTTCTTATATGCAAATATGATGATGAAAATATGAAAAAATGAGGGAATGTCCCACCAGGCATGCCAAAAATGTGTGAACTAAATTTAGAATTGGTAAGAAATGAACTAATCTTAATATAAGCTAAATTCAATCTAAGATAAAGTAAAAAACAAATAAACTATAAAACACAAACTTTATGCTTTAAATGTGCATGTTTTCTCCACTAAGATGTAAAATTGATTTTCTCTTAAAAAATGTCATGCTTACTCTTCTAATGTAAAGGAGAATAGGAAGTATTTTGGTGGAAAATGAGTTTTAGTATACTTTGATTAATTTGGATTTGCTTGTGAATATAACTATGATAGCATATGTCAAGATTCTTTAGGATTCAATTTTAGGACTCTTGAAATTGAAGGATTTCAAGTTTATTTATAGATTTTTAGAGGAAGATCCAATGGTGGAGGATTATTTGTTTATTAAATGATCCAAATAATCAATGGTGGATAATGAGTCCTCAACCATGTGGATTAAGACCATTTCAAATGGTTGAGATAATCATGGGATTGGTTAGTTGAGTCATAAATAATAAGTCAAACTTATTGAAAACTTAGGGGATGAGTCATAGGAGGTTGAGAAAGTTGTGGGTTTGGTTGTAATGAGGAAGAAAAAGGTGGAAGATGTATTTAAAATAAGTATTTAAAGTGTGCATAATTAAATAGCTTGATTTATTTAATTATTTAAATTTGGAGGGAGATGTGATGAATTATTTTAAGAAGAATTATTAAATATATTCTAGGTGCATTTAGACACTAAATGAAATTTAAGTGTCTACACCAGATATTACATATTTCTAGATATCCTAGTATAATTAGTTTTATAAAACACATGTGCTTTAGTTATTCTTGTTGAGTGCTTGTAGATTGCAAATTAGACTCCAATCTACTACATTGATCTAGACTTGTTATCATCTACCCATTGGGGGAAAATAAACTATTCTAAGTTTATAAATTTGATACATCTTCCCACTCAAGGGCATTTTTTACATAGTTGATACTACCAGGTTCTATCTTTACATACTATACATTCTAATTTACACATTGATTTATCTTCATATTGATCATTGTTACTCATTGCTAGATTTTTTTCCAAATATCACTAGTTAAACATAATATATATGCATCTTAGCATCTTCATAGATTTATACTACATAATTATACATGCTTTCATTTCTTTTTATCTTAAATTAGACTTTATTGTGTTCCTATGCTTATTCCATCTTTATGGGCATTTGAATATGCCATTATTATTTATCTCTATGCCACTTCTATGTTTGTATGCCTTAGACTTATGCCCATGTCCCTTGTGTGTGTTTTTATTATTTATATATGAAAACATTAGAACATGTCTTTTTATGTGGCTTTAAGCTAAATTACTTGTTTCTTGCATATGTGGACATTTGAACATGTCCTTGTATGTCTTCATTTTTAGAGTTAGTTACATGTGCCCATGTCCCTTGTATCATGTCCACTTGGCCTACCTTTTGCATCCCTCATGTGTTTATATGTATGATTTGTTATATGATTATACACCATGACACTTGTATTTTACTGTTACACATACTAGTTTTTGGATGCCATTAAGAACCTCATGCATCTACCCTTCCTACTTAGGTGTCATGATAAACATCATGCCCCATCCCCTATGTAGTTACTCAAATTTGTTTTTATACACATTGATTACATTTATATTGACACAATTTTGAAATATTAGATTACAAAATAAATATTACATTACCTACTTATGCTCAAATTAATTTACATTTAGATGTTAAGTTTGTACATTATGTTGGAATAGCATGCACATGCTTCAGTTAACACATTTTGCAAAGCTACTTATTTTGAGGTTAGTTCTTACACATATTTAAAAACTAACTTCAATAGAGGGAGGATTCACATGATTTTTTCATATATATTAGACTCCTATTTTACTTTTCATATATAAACTACATCACATAAGATGAGTTTCAAACATTAGACACGACAAAAAATAGAAAAAAGTAGAGACTCAGACGACATTTTAGATCAGATTTTAGACCAAGAAAATATTAATTCCCAAATTGGGATAATAATTTCCACTACATGGTGATAATATCCACTATAGGGAACTACTATCCAATATCCCTAGCTTAAATATAGTCTAGATTGGCTAGACCAGTACACTATGTAAAGTACAAATTTACATAGATATAATCCTATGTTTGACAGTTGTGTTCAAATTTTGCTTAGATAAATTAAATATAACTCAAATTCATACTATTTTCTCATATTTGGGGGTATCATACATTACATTATCAATCTAACCCTTAGTTTAGTTACATAGATTCAATTGTGACATACTCAATTCAAAATCAATATACTCAAATACCAGATTTGGGGCATGTGTGTGGCACATAGTTTTCATAGACTCAGCTATACATAGGTTGATTAGATGGAATGGAAAAATCCATGTCATTATATATGTTTAATATAATTTCTATCAAATTATTTTTTCCATCATATTCATGCCTTACACCATCTATAGTGGTTCGCATTTTTGAGTGACCTAGAGATGCCTAATATACCTAAGTAGGCACAACTCTGACATACATAGTTAGATTTTCTCAGTTATATTACTTTCAACACTTTAAATAGTTTAGTTATAGATACATTTACTTCACATGGGTGGGAAATTATGGATTCATAGACTAGTTGAGTGATTAATCTACCCACATGATAGAGTTAGACATACTTACAATCTTATCCATTATATTCATAGATTAAGATCCATTGAGCATGGGTGGGTAATTATGGAGTCAAAACCAAATTGATTTCCTGAGCCACCCATATGAGGATTGAGAAATCCATCATCCCAATCTAAGATATTCAACATTATGATCAATATGTACACTCACACAAATAGGTTATCACTAGGTTCATGCATTGGTTCTTGTACCTAATAAGGTGTATTTGTTCCTTTCCTCTCTCTTTACTTAGATTTACTAAGTACTTAATTTCATCATGGTATTTTACATTTGATCATGTCTTAAGTAAGTATTTAATTTTTCATGTTTCATTATAGGTCATTACTTAGGATCATGTTTCACATACGTAGACCCAAATTTACATACTCAGATGCATATACATGAGCTTCAATTCCAAGGTACATCTAGGTACACTTCTTTTTCCTTTATACTAGTCATTTCACTTTTTTACATTATTATCATAAATGTCATTGGACAAATGTAATCACCCAAAAGTGGTAATTAGATGTTAAAAGTGTCACTTGAGTAAACTATTCCTAACTTAGCCATAAACCTATCTTATATCATTTTCCTCATTTTTCCTATCATTTTGTAGACAAAATATCTCTAAAATAAGTTGAAACATAGTCTTAAGATTATCTTATAAAATCCCAACTCAACTTTCTCATTATTCTACCAAGTGGGCATTCATGCCACATTTGGGACACTACAGCCACATGGCACTAGTGTCCCCAATTGGGCACTATTTTTCTTAGACCTAACTCTCTCTAATGGATAATTTTTCAAATGTGTTCCCATATTAAGGTTATCCTAAGAACATTTTATTATTTATAAAATTTATTGATCTATATAAATACAAGTCAATTTGACCCTTATTGACTAGATGGAAAATATATGCAAAAGCACATTCAAACCAAAGAATAGTTGAGCAAAATTAAGTTATTTGATCCCTATTCTTCCCTACTTCTGAATATTACCATCTACAACAAGTCTAACCTATTTTTAAAATATTTCAAATCTCAATCACATTTAAGACATCCAATTCCACTCTCATTCTACCATTCACTTACAATTGCATCAAGCACTAGGTGGGAGAACTACATCAAGCTTGATCTCTCTTTGGAGTATTGGTATGTTGGAAACTCTCTTTACAATAGGGAGTTGAGGATGTCCATCATATCTTACTAATTAACACATAATTATTTAACATGTCACACATTTAAGTAATATTATATTTTTCACACTAAATCAAGTTTTTTAGGCACAACATAGAGCTCAAGGTTTTGTGCATGCAAGACTAGGACATAAAAACATAAGCATAGGTACTCCTAAAAAATAAGAATAATCACACAAAGGGGAAAATAGCGCCACTTTGAGGACACTATAGAAACATGACACTATTATCTAAATGTGGTGCTACTATTTAGTGAGCAATTAAATCCAATAATCTTTTTGATGACACTCAGAACTATATAAAACTTAGTTTTTAGAACCTAGATCATTTGTGATAGTCAATTTTTAGATAAATTCATATTTAATATTATTTTTATAATTGAAAAGGAGGCCAGAATCTATAATAAATTAGTTTTTAATTATTGCATATTAACTGACTTATTTAGACATCTTAGCCCTTTAACCAAACATAGGAATTACTTGTGTAAAACCATAAAAGGCTAAATAATAAATCATGGTGGATAAAGTAGCTAGAAGGAATATAAATTTTCATATATTAAATTCAAGTGGGATAATTATTAAGTGTGAATTCATTATTCATGAGTTACTATTCATAATCACTATTCATGTGATGAGGTGCTAGTGGTGAGTTGGTAATAACTATGTATGTGAGGTGGCATCTAGGTGATTTGGCATGGCCCATGGAGTACCTTTCATGTGGTTAATATTATAAGAGAGAAGGTGAGACAAATTTCTTATCTAGTATCATTATTTTATATTTGTGATAAGTAAAAATAGTTTTAGGACATATTATGGAAGCTTGTGTACACATAAGATAGTTCGAGACATTGTTACTATTCTATATTGAAGGTGAATGTGAAGTGGGGCATAACATTTTGGAAGAACATGGAAGAAGTCAAGGGGTATCATGAATATCCCATTTAATTTAGACCCTTGCACATTTTTCAACCATAATACTTATGATCTCTTTGGCCCACATGGATATGGGACACATTTTTCTCCATTCCTCTTAGTTTCTCTCCAACTCTTCTTATCTCTTATGTAAATGTCATAAAATCATATTTATATCATTTATTTAGAAAGTCAGGAAGTGAAGTGAAGGAATGTATTCTTGTATTCATTTTATTCTCATTGTAACCCTTTTAAAGGACTTGATGACTTGTGAAGTCTTAGATTCAAATCTTGGTAGAGAAATTATGGTAAGTTTGGTATTAGCTTAAAAAGGTGATATATGTGAATGTTTTTGAATCCTTTATGTGAAATTTTGGTAGTGATCTTATGTCAAGAATTTTTGAGATATTGGGAGTAAGGTTGGTTGTTATCTTACAAAGTTGCAGGGAGAGGTGAAGACTAGTTAAGTCTTTGGTAACAAGCTTGGTTAAAATCTTATGGGAAGCTTATGTGAAACATTTGGTTGTAATATTATTTGTAGCTTACAAAGGTACACAAAAAGAAATAGAGGAGAGAAAGGATAAAAATTTGTGATAGGGTGTTTTCATTATTTAATTATATAAGTATTGTCACAATAGAAGGTTGAGCATATTTATCTAGTGTATGTAGCCCATTGGGTTAACCCCATTATATTGGTGTCTCCTTTGTGCATGGTTTGTTTTATTGTGTAATTTTTTTATTTACATTTTACACAGATTTTCCTCTTCTATAATTTATGAGGATATTTCTATATTAAATATCCTAACAATTCCTATCACTACCATTGTTTGAGAAGCTAACCTTTGGTATTAGAACAAAATTTATTTTTACTAATGTGTAAATTATAGGAAGATAAGGATTTTAGATTGAGTGGGAGCTATGGTCAAGGAAAATAAATAAAATTTAGAGAAGTTATATGGAGATAAATTTGGATTAAAGTTACATATGGAGGTGGTTTCATAGGTTAACTTGAAGTTTTGTTCAACTTCAATGGGTGTTTATGGATGAAGACAAGTGTGACGAATTGATCAGTAGATGCAATAGCATAAAATTAAAGAGGCATACTAGTTATTGTGTGCTACTGAGGAATAAGTTATTTAAAGTGACCTAAGGTTGCATTGAAGATGAAGGCCATGTATTGGGACATGTAGTAGAGTATTATGCATCTTGATTTTAGACTCAAAAAATTAATAGGTGTAGTGATGCACTAAGTAATGAAGTGTCTTCCTAAGAGTTGTTGATAGATGAACTTGTGCCATGTTGAGCATGGTGGCTGAGATATCTAAAATGAATATACTTTTATATATATTTTTAGAGTAATTTCCTACTCTATGTCATATTCAATTACTTTCAGTCGAGCACTACAATTTTGGTTCTTTAGGCAAAGCGACAGAATTTTGAAGTAGAGGGCTGGTTCATTTTGCCTAAGTGTTGAGATGCAGTGGAAGCTACCAAGTGTCATCCTCTGAGTAGGTCTTTTTCCCCTTATTGTTTCCTTTGTCTCATTTTTTCCTAAGTTTTAGTTCAAGTAGATGCTACCAAGTGTCACTTTTTGGGAGATAAAACTGACAGTTGGCATTCCCTGAGTCCCCTTTTTGTAACCTTCAAGATCCACAAACCGTGCCACATACCCAGTATAAATTAAGCAAAACACACCACATGTCAACATCCACATCTCATATTGGAATCCACACTTCATTTAAAGACTTTCAACATAAGGTAGCAAAGAAGGTGGAAAGCACCAACTGGCAATTGCAGAGGCCCTAAAATACCTTTTTGAAGAGAAATCACAAGCCACCATGTGTCATCATCTGGGAGAATTTGGTCCAACAATTTATTTTAATGCATAAAGGCATCCTTTAATTTTACTCAAGTGCTAAGAGCAATGGAGGCTACCAAGTGTCACTCTCTGGTCACTTTTTACCCCATCCCCAAAAGGCAGCAGAAGGTCCCACGTACCTTTAGATGAAGAAGCAGAAGATGCCACGTATCTTCCCAAGAGCAGTAGAGATTTCCACGTGTCAAAATTTGAGGGATCATCCTCAAGTTTCATTGATAAATAAAGGTTGTGGTGGGCCTCAAGTGTTACTTCAAAATCCATGGAAGCTGCCAGGTGTTGCCATCCATAAGAACCTATTATGAGTCATGAATAAATCTACAACATAGCCAAGGAAAGGGAGAGGGCCACATGTCTTTGATTAACCCAAAAGAGAGAACCAAATGTCATTTTTTGATGCCTAAAGGAGAGTTTTTCATTAAATGGCTACGGGTCCTCTCCAATTACAAATAGATCAGAGTGCCCGTCTACCTGTTACAGTGAAAATGGAGGGAAATTCAGTGAGAGTTAATTTGAGTAGATGGAGCAGTGCACGAAGTAGATTTTTGGGGATTTCAAGCATTGAAGATGCCATCTATTTGTCTCCTAATAGTGGAGGTAGAATAGATAGTTGAGTGGCCCAGTAGGTGATGAAATTTGAAATTTAGGTGTGAAGAGAGGAACTAGTCAGGAATCACCATGTCACTGTTAAGGGCAGCCATTCTTCTCTAGCATGGATTTTCAAAGCATTGAATGTTCCAAAGTTCAAATTATTATTATTTTTTATTTACGTATCCGAGGCTATAAAAGAAGAAGAATTTTAAGATCTAAAAACGGGGGAATTCTCATAGTTTTAGACTTTTAGAGTTTTTGACCAATAATATTATTTGCTTTTGTTACATTTTCTTGAGTTGAAAGGTTTATATGACTAAGTGTGTTTTTTCATCTTTTAAATGACTGGAAGATTCAATAATAAAATTGAACACTATGCCCTTGTCGATGTTATCTGTGTCATTTGCAAAGTAGTCAATGCTGAAGATTTTCTAGTGTTGTGATTGGAAATCTTATTTGATTCTGTCCCATTTTATAGAGTCTAAAGTTCTACATAACTGTGTGTGACTTCTGTGCCTCTAATGTGATTGGAAGATTATATTAAGAAGATTAAACACTATGCCTTTATTGACAATTCTTGAATCTTAGCAAAAGACTCCCTTGTTGTGAGCCTTTGTTTCTGTTATTCCAATTTTTTACATTGATCATGCACTTGTCTACTCTTAAATGTAATAGAATCACATAATAGTTTCACTACACTTAGGTTAGGATTAGGATTACTCTCAGGTGCATCACCATAGTTAGGTTTTAATTCATACATTTTACATTTTTGTTTAGTCTCCTATCCCTTTTCCACAACACCTAATACAAAAGAAGAGACCAACTTCTTTAAAATTTGGAGGTTGTTTTCAAGCTGCATATCCCACGGCTTGAAACTTCCCATTGTTGTTGATTAAGATCTAGCATAATTTTAATACATAAATAGTTTTTGGCATGCCTGATGGGACCAATCTTTCAAAGAGTTGAAGAATTTTGGTGTATTCTTTAGCCAGTCTGCCTTTGGAGGTTTTTATCGAAACCAACAATGACTCTACATCACTAGCCAATGAAGCAGTATGATTAAGAAATCCCTTTGGTATGTATAACTCTATAACTCATAGCTATGATTCTTATTCTCCTTCAAATATATTTTATCAAGAACAAGCTTCTCCTAGAATCATGTTGAGTAATGAGGATGCATATTGTTATGAGCCACATCAGTCTTATGCCCAGTCCCCAAAATATGTCTCATCCCATGTTTAACCTAACCTTATTTTCACTTTCAAAAAAGCATTGTTGGGATTTAAAAAATATGTGTTAGAGCTTGACAGTAGAAGGGGATATGGCCAAGAGATTCCTTTTCATATCATCTATCAAGTAAGGGACACAATAGACTTGATTAAAAGTGAGTGAGATCCCATTGAGAGGGTGAATTGGCAAGAACTTACATATGAGATGTTAGAAGTGTGTGGATTGATTGTGTTCCTAGAAGAGAGACTAAGCATTCATGAGAACCAACCTTACCAAGTCTACCAAACTTCATACCCACCACCACAAATCCCATATTGAACATATGTCACCCCTATTCATGAACAAGGTCAAAATTGTCAAGGCCAATTCCCTAATAATGCAGAGTCTATGATAGCAGCAAGGGAAGAGTATCCCAAACTCTCACTTTCCCCTCAAAGTCCTTCCACCCTTACTCAAGAAGCTTCTTATTTTCCATCACAGCCTTCTTTCCCCCTTTTTGAAGAAGAATATATTATAAAGGAAGCAATTGAGTATGCAAAAGAATACACTCAATTCATGGCCAAACAAGAAGATTACATTAGTACAAAAGAGGAGGAGATCACCATAGACTCCCCTTTTGATGAGCAATAGGATAAGCTGCAAGCTTTTTCCTTAACTTCTGATGAGGAGGAGATCACTTCAAATTTTTTCCTCACTCTGCAAGAGGATATGAAGGAATATGGACACTCCCTCGACCAAGTCATTGAGATAGGAGGCACTGAGTTGGTTTTAGATGAAGAAGAAATCCCTGAGATTCAAATGAGTATGCAAAAGAGATGTCAAATTTTTAATTCACCCTTGTAAGAGGATGAAGTCATCAAAGAGCATGATGATGAAATAAAGCTAGAATATGAAGATGTGTCGAAAGATAATGGATATCAAAAGGCACAACATGAATAACCAATAGCCCATGATTTCTTGATGACACCTGACAACATGAAGAACCAATTTTCAATGGGCATTCAAGGATAAGAAGAGTTCATAGGTGTCGAATACACATTTTACTCAGACTCATTTGAGTGAAGGTAGACCTATGTGGCTAGGGCAGAGAACATTCCATTAACGATATATCCATTGTAATTAATTGTATGACAAGGCAAGTTGGCTTGTCATAAAGAGGATGTGGGAAAGTTTGTTTTCGATCCCAAAGGAAAATAAGGATTTGTAATTAATGTAGTTAGGTAGTTTCCATTCCCACATTGCTTTGTTTTGTTTTTTTCTTTCCCGCTTTTCCTTTAAAATAAGCATTTTAAATACAGAGTCGACGTCTTAGAAATTATTTAATTCTTTATTTTTTATCGCAATAAATGCTTCCCCAAATCTTTCAAAATCTCCAAGGTACCTTGCACCACATAATGTGTCTGCCTCACTATTTCCTGAAGATTGAGTAGGATTTGCCAACGGTCGCCTTAATTTATAATGCTATTTGGGACTTGATAGGCCCATAAAAATCCCTTAGCAAATTTTAAAATTTACAAACTGTCAAGCATTCTTGTGAAAATATCTTGCTCATTGTGATTATGGCACCTAGTGAAATTTATTATAGTAAGCATGTTTTTATCTTGTGAAAGGTTCATACCAAGTTATTATATAAGAGATTTAGAGATGGCGGGAACATCAAAAACACATAGGAAGAGAAGAAGGATGCAGTCCTAATTAGACCCAGAAGAGGAAGAACAACCTTCATAGTGCCTAGTGTAGAGCACTACAACTTCTCCTTAGGTAGGAATTACTCCCCCTCCTCCCTCTCAATCCATGCCTCCACCCAGCCAAATCACACCTCTTGCCACTGCTGCCATTCCCATTTCACAATTCACTTCATCCTTGATGCCTCAAGCCTTAACATTACCCTATTTTTCCCCCTCCATTCCTAGAAAATTGCCCCTTCAACTCACCCCTAGCTAGCCAATGGCTCTCCAATACAGCCTGCTGTAAGGATTTCCCTTTATAGGGGGATATATTGCATCCCCTTCCACTTTCTAGACATAGTTTGATGCCACAAGGAAGGCAAGAGAAGCCTGATTGGAGAAGAAGAGGAATAAAGTGAATAAAGTGCCAGCGATGCCACATTTGAGGTCACAATTTGAACCCATTCAACATCAGCTGATGGTGACCCATTTGTCACCCAACGTTGCCAAGTTGAGTGAACAAATGTAGCCAAAAGACTACACCATGAATGTAGTGGCCATCGACATGTCCCTATTCAGGCCTCAAGACAGAGTTGAGCTCATGATTGAATCCACTTCTACGGTCATAGAAGATTATTTGAGGATATCAAGGAGACTATAGAAGATGGAGGTGGACTTAGCCATGGAAAAGACAAATTGCAATAGTTTGGCCAAAAAATAAACTAGAAGGACAATGAGATAGCTAGTCTACAAAAATAGTTACAAGATACTATTTCCCTCTAAACTCAATGCGCAATTTAGGCCCCAAATGATTCTTTGAAAGTAGAGCTTGTACTTGCCAAGGATGTAGCAACATCTCTAAGATGGGAAAATGGAACATTGCAAGGAAGAGTTGAAGGAATCTAATTATAGGTTACCCAATCACAACAAAGGTTGCTAGAAGACCAGAACAAGGGTATGACTTTTCAAGCCCAGCTCTAAGCAAAGCAACAACAGACTACACAACTAGCAATTAAGCTGACCAATAGGCCAAGAGGTGTCAAAATGGTGTAGTTAATGAAGGAACTCTACAAGTTAGCATGGGAGAGAATCTCTTTGTAGATTCTCTAGCTTAGTCCACTTTTCACCTTCCTATGCCATGCACAGTAGCTATGTGAGATGGTCAAGAATCTGGTATAGAGCACTCTAGCCATGATCTCTTAGAGAGTTGCCGACTCTCATTCTTTACTGGAGAAGCTATACATCTCAAGGGATGTAACATTGGTAGCTATGGGGATTTGCAATAGAATGGCCACCATGAAATGGGTCAATGAGGAGCTTAGTCGTAATGCCATAGCCAATAATTATAAAAGCTATCTCAATGTCATCAAAGAAGGCATCAGTGAAATGAGGAAAAACATTGAAGATCTGGTGTAACTGGGTCTTCCTTCCCTATTTCTAGATGTGAGGATGGTGCTGATGGTGGACCAAATCTAACCATTGATGGTAGCTAGGCAAAGGGATCAAACAATTTTTTAGAGCTTGCAAGATGATTCTCCAACCTCTAAGGTTGAAGCTATTCTAATTCCTGTTTTCCTATTAGAATCCAAGCTAAAATACACTACCCAGGTCATGTAAACCTTCTCACACAAGGATCTCATTAGCTTGAATTTGGCTTTTGATTTGTTGTACAATAAGTAAAGATTATCTGACCATGAGTGGTCTATCTTCTAGATAGCTCTTTTGAAGCTGTAAATTTTGAAATTTTGATCAAGCAGGAGTCAGGTTCTTTTTGAGTAGGCTCAAAAGCCCTGATGGTCACTAATAACTATAGATTAATTTCCTACTCTACATTGTATTCAATTATTTTTAGTTGAGCACTGTAATTTTACTTCTTCGGGTGAAGCGATAGAATTTTAAAGCAGAGGGCTGGTTCATTTTGCCTAAGTGTTGAGATGCAGTGGAAGCTACCAAGTGTCACCCTCTGAGTAGGTCTTTTTCCCCTTCTTATTCCTTTGTCTCATTTTTACCTAAGTTTTAGTTCAAGCAGATGCTGCCAAGTGTCACTTTTTGGGAGACAAAACTGATAATTGGCATTCCCTGAGTGTCCTTTTTGTAACCTTTGAGATCTATGAACCATGCCACATACCTAGTAGTAGTTAAGTGGAATGCACCACGTGTCAGCATCCACGTCTCATATCGACATCCACACTTCATTCAAAGACTTTCAACATAAGGTAGCAGAGAAGGTGGAAAGCACCAAGTGGTAGTTGCGGAGGCCCTGAAATACCTTTTTAAAGAGAAATCACAAGCCACCACATGTCATCATCTGGGAGACTTTGGTCCAATGATTTAGTTCAATGCATAAATGCATTCTTTCATTTTTCTCAAGTTTTAAGAGTAGTAGAGGCTGCCAAGTGTCACTCTCTAATTGCTTTCTACCCCATCCCCAAAAGGTAGTAGAAGGCACCATGTACCTTTAGACAAAGAAGTGGAAGATGCCACGTATCTTCCCAAGAGTAGTGGAGATTTCCATGTGTCAACATATAAGTAATCATCCTCAAGTTTAATTGTTGAATAAAGGTTGTGGTGGGCCTCAGGTGTTACTTCAAAATCCATGGAAGCTACCAAGTGTCACCATTTGTAAGAGCTTATTATGAGTCCTGAATAAATCTACAGCATAGCCAAGGAAAGGGATACGGCCACATGTCTTTGATGAACCCAGCAGAGAGTGCCAAATGTCATTTTTTGATGCCTGAAGGATAGTTTTTCATAAATTGGCTAAGGGTCCTCTCCCATTACAAATAGAATAGAGTGCCCGTCTACTTGTTATAGCAAAAATGGAGGGAAGTTTGGTGAGAGTTAATTTGAGTAAATGGAGCAGTGCACTGAGTAGTTTTTTTGGGGGCTTGCAAGAATTAAAGATACTATCCATTTGTCTCCTAACAATAGAGGTAGAATAGATAGTTGAGCGGCCCAGTAGGTGATCAAATTTAAAATTCAGGTGTAAAGAGAGCAACTAGTCAAGAATCGCCATGCCACAGTTAAGGGCAGCCATTCTTCTCTAGCATGGCTTTTTGAAGCATTAAATGTGCCAAAGTTCAAATTATTATTATTATTATTTACATATCATGGGATATAAAAGAAGAAGAATTGTAAGATCTAAAGAAGGGGGAATTCTCATAGTTTTAGACTTTTAGAGTTTTTGACCAATAATATCATTTTCTTTTGTTACATTTTCCTGAGTTGAAAGGTTTATATGACTGTGTGTGTTTCTTCATCTTTTGTATGACTAGAAGATTCAATAAGAAAATTGAACACTATGCCCTTGTCAATGTTATTTGTGTCATTTGCAAAGTAGTCTATGCTGAAGATTTTCTAGTGTTGTGATTGGAAATGTTATTTGCTTCTGTCCCATTTTATGGTGTCTAAAGTTCTACATAACTGTGCATGACTTCTGCATCTCTAATGTGATTGTCATATTCTATTAAGAAGATTGAACACTATTTGTTTGTTGACAATTCTTGTATCTCAACAAAAGACTCCCCTGTTGTGAGCCTCTGTTTCTATAAATTCCAATCTTTTACATTGATCATGCACTTGTCTACTCTTAAATGTAATAGAATCACATAATAGTTTCACTGCACTCAGGTTAGGATTAGGATTACTCTCAAGTGCATCGCCATAGTTAGGTTTCAATTCCTACATTTTGCATTTTTGTTTAATCTCCTATCCCTTTTCCACAACACCCAATACAAAAGAAGAGACCAACTTCTTTAAAATCTAGAGGTTGTTTTCAAGCCGCATTGTCCCACAACTTGAAACTTTCCATTGTTGTTGATTAAGATCTAGCACAATTTTAAGACATCAACAATATTCACTTTAAGTGGGAAAATTTTTAACTGTGAAGTAATTAATCACAAACACTATTCACTATCACTATTCATGAGTTATTATTCATAGTCACCATTCATGTGATGAGGTTGTAATGGTGAGTTGGGAATGACTATGAGATGATGTGGCATGGCCCATGAAATTATTTTTAAGTGGTAAAGACTGTTAGAGAGAATTTAGCATGAATTTATTAGGTGCCCTCCTAGTTTTATATGTGAGAGAAGTCAAAAAGGTGTTGGGACATGTTTTGGAAGCTTGTGTGTACATGGGATAATAGGGGACATTATTTAATATTCCTTATTATAGGAACATCTAAATTGGGTTATAGCATTTTGGATGCATATGAAGGAATTTTAGGGGTATCATGAAGATACCATTTATTTTTTACCCTTGCACATGGTGTCAAACATGACATTCATAATCACTTTGGCCCACATGGATATGGGGTGTATTTTTAGCCCTTATTCTTAGTTTATCTCTCACACTTTTATCTCTCGTGTAAATGATATAAATCATATCTCTCTCATTTTATTTTGTAAGGTAATATATAAGAAATGAATTATTGCATTCTTTTTATTATCCTTATAAGCATTCTAAAGGCCTTAAGGACTTGTGAATTATTGGATGCAAAGCTTGGTAGAGAGCCTGTGGTAAGATTGATGTTAGCCTACAAAGGTGAAAAGTGTTAAAATTAGTTGAAGTCTTTGGTTGTAATCTTGGTGTAAGATTTTTGTAATCTTGGTTGATTTGCTTAAAAAGGAGATATGAAGAAGAGTTATTTATTTTGTAACAAGATTGGTTGAAAGTTTATGGGAAGCTTGTGCAAAATATTTGGTTGTAATCTTAATTGTACCTTGTAAAGGTTCATAGAACAGATGAGAGGAGACAAATGATAGAGAAGTGTGGCACGGTGTTGTCATGGATCTAATTCTGTAAGCATTTTTATAATAAAATCTTGAGAATATTTCTATAGTGAATGTATCCCATTGGACGAACCACATTTTATTTCCATCTCCTTTGTGCATGGTTTGATTTATTGTTCAATTTGTTTAATTCTATTTTACATATCTTCTCTTCTTTTATAATTTATGAGGATATTTCCACATTATATATCCAAACATTGGTTTGATACTTTTAGTGTAGATATGATGAGTAAATATGTTTAAATTAGTGTCATTCATGTCACTATACTCCAAAATGAAAGTTGTCTGGATTTTTAGTATATCAAAAACCTTGGTTTCATACTCATTATCCATCTAATTATTTATATTTAATATTTTCCTATTTGGACTTCTAGTTGTTTTATCACTAGATAAATAAAACTGACTTAACTAAATTCACTCATGAGAAAGTTCAAGGGGAAAGGATGAAACTACAATATGTGTAGAGTGGTTTCATATTTTAAGAAGGATTTTACCTCTTAAATTCAACCTATAAGTAGACAAGGGAAAAATGAAATAAATTTTTCCTAACTATTTTGTTCCTAATTAATAATTCTCTATTGGAGAAGTGTATGATAATATATTTTATTAGGAGTGACTTTAGAGTTCACCTGGTTACCCTTTAAATATGGTTTTTCACATTATAGTTTCAATCTGGTGGATGCCACAGATAGACTAGGCATCTCCAGTGTTAGACTAATGGGATGGAAAGTTAGACTATATTCATTGATGTATCTTGTCAACTCTTCTTCTAGTTCATTCAGATGATTTAAGACCACTACCATGACTAGAGGTAAGTTTGTTATTATTTTGTTCTAGTTCATCAACCCATAAGTGGTTTGAAAGATCTGGAGATGGTTTTTTATGTGGGTATATGTCAATTTTATTTACATTCAAACCATTTTAAATGGTCATATATATATATATATATATATATTTATAGTCTATGAGTGCTAAAACTATAGCAATTCATGGTCTCCTTAGTATCAATGGATAACCTAGTTATTGGCTCTTAGACTAGAGTATCATGAAATCTATGGCGTATTTTAAAGATTCTATTACTATTGAGACATCCTCTATGGTTCCCTTTTGTTTTTAAATACATGATCAACCATTTATAATATTGTATTGATAATTTCTAACCCATTTAGGGAGATAATTTTCATGGTGTCTAGTGTCATAACATTCATATAATCTCTTGAGTCCACTAACACATTGGGTATATCCTTTTCTGACATAGTGATAGTGATAATTGGATGTCCAAGGTCTCCATACTTAGGAAAAGGTATATTTTTATCTAATTAGTTAGTAAGTTTTCACTCTGCCTATATAATATTAGGGTATTGACTTATTCTCTGTAGAATTTTCATGCTTAAACCTTTGATGAATTTATTGAGGTTTTTAATGTCCCTAATTGCTTGTAGTAGAGTGATTTCTATGCTCAATTTCCTTAGCTCTTGGAATAAATCAAACTCATTTATAATCATTGATTCCTTAAGTCTTTTAGGGAAATTAATTGGTGAAGGAACACAAATTGATTCCTAAAGTTTTTATTTCTCTTGAGTTTTTTATTTTTCTATATAGACTCAATGGGAAAGATTGTTTTTTCTTTCTCATTTAATATGTTAGTGATGGTGATTCAAGGAATGTTCAGTGTTTTACTTGATCTAAGTTGAAAATGGTGGTTATGGTGAGGAAAAAAGTAATTAATTTTAACATAAAAATGTATGATCACACCCATACATAGTATAGGAATCATAGCTTGTGTTTAATTTTACCTCCTTAAGAAAGAATTTACCAAAACAATTCAATATTATTGAGTTTGAACAAGAAAGCATCATGACATTAAATGAGATTAAGAAAGAAGAAATTCTGAGTGTTTACACCTAAGACAACTAGTTTAATACCTTTGTGTCCAAACTCTCCTATGCACTCCACCCATTGCATCATGGTTAATGGTTCATTGGGTGGTTGTTTTCCCCTATCGATGCACCTTTGTGATGATGACAGTCATTAATACACAAGAGGCTCTTGAAGCCACATTGAAATCTAAAGAGAAAGAGGAATCGATTGTAGGTTAATTTTGACCCTAGAGGTACATATTTTTTAGATGAACTTGATGATGTATAATATGACTACCAATAATGCACATGAAATCCATAGTGGATTGTGGTTCCTAGACTATAAAATAGAGGGGCACACCTAGAGTAGTTTCCCTAAGCATTAATGTGTGTACCCTAATTCCTTATCGAAATATCTATGGGAAATTCCATGATGTGAAAAATTCCATGTAGTACCATTTGTAAATTAAACATAAACTTCACCCTATTTCAATATTTTTAACAAAACCAAGAGAAATATTAAGGATAATAGGAACTACAAACTAACCATATGATGGATATGGGTAGTAGCATAGAAATTAGTCTATGTGGGAGGAGGATATTTTGGAGGAATATTCCCACCATAAATGTATTCCATATGTAGATAACCAAATAATTTTTAGAGGTATTTTCCCATACACCTCACTTATGCTTATTATCACATTAAGCAGAAGGTTAAAGACTATCAAAACCTATATGAGAGTCTCACCACCAAGACAAGATATGAAAATGGAAGCAAAATGATTCAATGTGGATGAAAACCTAATAAGTGGGCCCCTAATTCCCCAATTATAAATAATTTTATCCCTAAGGTGATGTTAATAATGGTAAGTGACCTAAAAACATAGCCAATCACCATTCCCACTAAAAACATTTGGGTAGGATATAAACCAAGAAATAATTAGGTGCACTTGTAGCACCAGGACTCAAAAATGGTACCATACATTAATGGTATTTATAATAAGGTATTACTCTATGAGTCCATGTATTTCATCCCTAATCTAAAAGTGGAACTTCAACATGCCAACGAATTAAAGTAAAAATAAATAAAATCATCTTAGACCAAGTCACCAATGACACATGAGGAGATAATCATGCACACCTATTATCCTTCATTTTTTTTATGGGATGGTCCTAATGTAAAATAACCTTATCACTAAATATAAGGAAAATCACTGATATGATAGTCCCAAACATGGATAGAGAATGGGATTATTAGTCACCTTGATCTCAGGTTATAATAAAGAGTTATTTATGGATGCATATGTAAATCAGTTGTAGGTCCATGATATTATCTTATAAATGAGTGAAAATGTCAATATATTAACAAGGGATGATTTGGAAAAAATGTATATTTTCTCTTTACAACCATCCCCTTATGTGATGCTCATAGAGCATAAAACTAAGGCCTATCCTATGGGAATTCTTCCTAATTCTAACCTAAAGATATTAGGTGTGAATATCTAGGTAGATTTTGAATTACTTGAAGTTCTAAAGGATAATAATTATGTAGTACTATTGGGTAATCCATGGTACTATATTAATAATCTAGATATGTAATTCAATTAATGTGTTATGATTTTTGAAAAGGGAAGATTACATAGTTATCCCTCTACCATTAGAATCAGGGCCTTTGTATGTGTAAATTTATGATATCAAGGATTCAATTAGAAATATATAACATTATTGAACTAGGAGAGGAAAATTTAGTGTCTGATGTGGAAGTTGACTTACACTAGGATGATTCTTATCAAGTTATTGATGCTACTATTTTTACTTGTGAATAATGGGTAAAATAATATTATTAGGAGATTAAATGTAAGTCTGGCATCATAATAATAACTCTCATCCTTATTAAGCATAGGAAAACACTTGTAGAAAATCTTAGCCTAATCATGCAAGTAATAACTTTAGGGTGTCATACACTATGATGCATGCCAACCATGTTATAAGGATAATCAAAGGAAAACATACCAAAATAGCTCATTTAATAGGTTTAACTGAATTTAAACCATATGTGTTGGATCTAGAGGCATGAATCCCATCGGAGAAGGATCATATTAGTTCCCTAATGTATCCTTTACAAATAACTATTATGCATTGGTGGGCCACTCATAAACATAACCTTTTAGTGTGGACTAAAATCAAATATGACATAGATTCTAGATTTGACTAAATTAACCATCAGTCAAAAAATCCAAATTATATTACAAACTCCAACCCCCAACACAAATTTGTAAGCATGTAAAACTACCTAGGTAATAAACCCTTTTTCATACTATTTAAGCTATGGGTTCATGATCTTCTACTAGTCATTAAGAACTTGGGATCATACCTAGTATATTATGAATGAGAACCTTAGGGAAAAATTGTCTAGAATACTATTAAAAAATGTTCATACTTTCTCTTTGTCCTCTCTAGAATAATATCTATGTGATCATTTGTAAGTCATCCATTGTGCCATGTTTAAATATTATGCCATCATGAGGGATTGAGTAATGTATCTACATGGTGAAAAGGGGTTAGGCCTACCAAATTTATTTATGGAAAAAATTATGAACAATGATTCTAGTGAAAAATATGAGGTTGTGTGGATGCTAAACAAATAGAAATATATATATGAAAAGTATAATATCATGTGAAAAGTGGAATAATATTTAGATAACGGAGAACCTAATCACCTACATGTGTCAATAAGGGGAACACACATTAGTTAACACACCATTTTGGAAACACCATTGATACTATGAAACTTCTAATATGACCAAGGTAAATATTAGATTAGAGGAAGAACTCAAGATTAGTACTGTTGGTGACTATTGTTCATCTATAACTCACACACATCAATAATATCCTTCATGAATTATAGGATCTCTTTCCTACAAGCTACAAGTAAATGGCAGTAGTACATCCCTCAAGAAAGATGATTTTTTATCAAAGGTGTGTGACCCATAAATAAGTGGCCATAGCCTATGAATCCCAACCTACATGCTAAGATAAAAATTACAATTGATAAAATATTTTTTGGAAGTGTGAACTATCTATTGGAAGACTTAATTTATGGTGAAAAACATCATGTTAATGAATCAATGCTTTCATCTATTGTGAAGATCAATGTGGAAATAAACTAGTTTAATAGTAAGAGATATATGGAGCAAATATTGATCCGAAGATGTACATAAGGGTTTTTTAATATTTATGGAAATAATAATCAATATAAAAAACTTATAAGCATCGTCATATTTTAGAAATTAAATATTTTTTTAATATAAAATTGGAATCATATCTAATAGATATAATACAACCTATCCAGTTGAGTAAAGCTTATGAGAGAGGCAATATCTTGAAGCAAATATCTTGAGGCAATATGTATGTATATATATATATATATATATATATATATATATATATATATATATTTATATATATGTATGTATGTATATATATATATATATATATATATATACATATATATATATATGCATACATATATACATATATATACATATATACATATATACATACATATATACATATATATACATATATGTATATATGTATATATGTATGCATATATATATATATATATATATATATATATATATATATGCATACATATATACATATATATACATATATACATATATACATACATATATACATATATATACATATATGTATATATGTATATATGTATGTATATATGTATATATATGTATATATATATATGTATATATGTATGTATATATATATATATGTATATATATGTATATACATATATATATATATATATATATATGTATATATGTATGTATATATATATATGTATGTATATATGTATATATATACATATATATATACATATATATATATATATATATATATATATATGTATATATATATGTATATATATATATATAATTATATAATCAGCTTTAATGCCATGATAAATAAACAAAATTAAAATTAAAGTAACATAAAATATTGTAAAATAAATAAATAAATAAATAAAAGTGAAAATTGAATAAGGAGATGAAAATATCGACTAACATAACTAATAACTAAGAAACTAAGAATATAAATCTAATCACAAGCTAGTCAAGGAACATAAAAAAGATGCAAATTAAATATAAGATAATAAAAAAAAATTGCTAAACAAGAGTGAAATAAACAAAAAAGTATCAAAAATAACAATAAATTAAAACATAAATCTAAGACTAACAAGAAATAGCTTAAAAGAGAAAGAATTAATAGGCTTATCAAGAAAGAAAACAAAGACAAATAATCTAAGTAATCAATCATTAAATAAAAAAGTAGGAAAATTATTTGAAAGTAATAAATGATTATTTTAGAAAAATAACTAAATAATAAAATGAATCTAACTACAAAGATTAAACTACAATAACTATAAAAATTAAACTACAACTAATCAAGAATATAAATAAATCTAATATAATAATAGAAAGAAAACTAAACTAAACAAATAAGTAAATAAGTGTGAGACTTTGAAAAAGATCATCTTATGGATATGAAAATTTAACTTTAATGAGAAACAAATGGAATAAGTTTTATTAAAAATAGAATTTTCAAATGGAAATCAATATAAAATTGATAGATTAACGATTTGTCACAAAAATGCAAGGTATTCATCATTATTCAAGTAAAGTACATGAATTTTAATGCATATAATTGTGTACATGAAATCATTAATGAAATTAATACCTGATAATATTCATATAATAATCCATGAATAAATCAATAAACTTGGATATACTTACATTATTCTAGTAAATTACTTCACCATCAAAGAAAGCATTGTTTTATCTATATGGAAATGATTATTCTATATCATAGGTTGCTTACATATAATAAGAGAGAGATGAAAATATTTAAAACTTAATAACTCTTAATATCTATGTATTTCTCCCATTTTGTTATGTTCCTTCAATATCCTTATAAAGTAACTCTCCTTTGTGATAGTTATTATTCAAGTAATAACTAACGTTTGTTAGTTGTAGTTTATAAATTTAATTGAGGTTAAAATTCAATTAATTTATCATTATTTCACTTTATAAGTTATAAATTTTATAACTTAGCTTTATATCTTGAACTTAAAATAATTTCAAGAGTTTAAATAATAATATAGACCAATTTACAATATCTAATGGGTGGGGGGGGGCAGGGAATTTGAATTTTTTAATCATTATTTAGATAATTTTTTAGCTATGCATATAATAAATATTATATAAATACCATAAAGTATCATTTACCTAAATATATCAAATGATGAGAGTAAAGGATAAAAAATAATTCATTAATATACTAATTTCACTTTATACTCAAATTGATTAAAAAAACTAAAAAACATTAACATACTATCAAAACTACATCCATTTAAAATTTTCAAACTAAAAAACATACAAGGGTAACATTATAATAGTATATAAACAAAATAACAACTGAATCAACAAATGTGGTTCTCTTAAAACTAGGAGATGAAGGATTAAATCATTCAATCCACATAACAAGTTTTAAACTCCTACTTATAAATAAAAATTAGACAACTATTAAATGGCAAGCTTTGACCATGGTGTTCACACTCTAAAAGTTTATGCATTATAGTTTATAAATACTATTTGAATTATTTACTAGTCATCAGTCTTGATGGTAACTTGTAAGTAAGCCTATGTTAGGGGGAAGGATGTCTCATTGGTTGATTTGATTTCAAGAGTTTCAATTTAAGATCATTTTGAAACCTAGAAGATAATATTTGAGGCCAAACCATCTAAAATAAATACATAATATATAAGAAATAGAATAACTTCAAGATGAATCAAAGAATCCACATTTGTTTCATGTGTATAAAATCCATGAGAACATGGAAGACGTATCAGATTTTATAAAATAAGGGATATTTATTGCACACTATGTCAAAAGGGACAAAAGGCATTTGGTTACTAGATCCATCTCATTCATCATCATTAATGGCTTTTTAATTAAAAAAATGGGGAAAGATAATTTACTATTCAAAGTGGCTTTAGAGCATGAGTGACATCAACTTCTTGAGGAAGCACACCAAAGAATTGTAGGTGGACATTTTTTATGAGAATATACTACAAGGAAGATATTTTAAAGTGGTATGTGGTGGCCCAATATGTTTTAAGATGCACATCGAGTTTTAAAACACTATGATGCCTACCTAAGAATGGGAGAGCCTAATTAGAGATATGAGATGCCATTAAATCCTATGCTAGCAATGTATCCATTTAATAAACATGGAATCAAATTTGTAGGGCCAACTAATCCATCCAATAAGTGAAATAACACAAAATCCATCATTACTAAGATGAATTACTTCACTAAATGGGTGGAATATATTATAACACCAAGATACAATGCTAATGATGCAACCAAGTTCATATATGGAAATATCATAAAATATATTTGGGTGTCTGATTAAACTAGTTAGCAATAGAGTCATGCATTTCCTAATTAACACCATTAAGACTTCGATAGAAGAGTTTACGATATCACATTAAAAAAAAAACATATCATCTATAATAAAATGGATAAGTAGAGGCATCAAACAAAGTCCTTGGCAAGATGCTCACTAAAATATGTAATGTCTAAAGAGATGATTGGAAGGATTATATTGTTATGATCCTATGGGAATATATGACAAATGACAAACATGTGATGGGTTTCACACCATTTAATCTAGTCTATGGACTTGAAATAATAATGCCCATGGAATACATCATTCCTATTCTAAACATTATAATTATCATGATAGTAGGAGATCAAAATTCTCTATAAGAATGATTGATGGATTTAAAAAGAATGGAAGAAAATAGGAAAAGGGAACAATGAACTCAGGAATTTAACAAGCTAATTCAAAAAGTGTGGCATCATCACAAACTATGATCTAAAGAATTAATTCTATAAAAATAAATATTACTATATGATAGCATACTTAGATAATTATTAGGTAAATTGTGTATTATATGGAAGGTACCTTTCATAATTCATGATGTCTTGAATCAACGAATAATTGTCTTAAAATATCTTCAAGGAAGAATTCTACTACGACATGTAAATAACTATAGACTAAAGTTTTATCATCAATAATATCTATCAATTTTCATATAAAAATGGGATAGGGTGCTATATATCACCATGTAGTCAGTAATTTTTATTATTTTCCTATTTTAGTTCTAGGTTTGAATGTGTTTTTATAGTGTGATATCTAAATCATAGGACAATAGAACTAGGGGTTGAAAAGTTAATGTCAGAGTGTTATTTATGAACAAGTATATCATGAAGGGAAGATAGCTTGGAATAATTACATGTGGATCATTATGTTTGGGAATGAGGTTATGATATCTAACATATAAATAAAGAAAAATTAATGGTCGTTAAAAGACTATTAATTATGATATACTTAAAAGATTGCATCATTCCAAAAGTAGATCAAATGTCAGAATGAAAAGATCTACACTAAAGGAAAGAATATCAGTAATAAGTTAGTTGATCAGATAAACAAATATCACTATATGAATCAATGTTTTTAGATAAATAATAGCAAACATCACATCAATAATTATTAGATGACATTAAGGAACAAGTCATAGTCATATACAACCATCTCAACACATTCAAATCATTCTATTAGATGGATTTGAGTGGTAAAATATATATCAAAAGGATAAAAAAGAACACAAAGACATTAAAAATGATTGATATCAAGAGACCTCTATTATTTGAGTCTAATTTAGTCAATCATGTATTGACTCCTTAAAAATTTTGATATAGGCAAAAAAATTCTTTGAACATAACTGTAATAAATAACATAGATGATTTAAGAATATTAATCTCTCTTATATATACACAGAAGGAAGAAATGGGATTTCTTTGAAGTTCATAAAAACTAGATATCATAATCTATATCCATTTTACTTCATTAATGGTATAGAAGCTAATATATTTATCCATAGCCAACCAATAGAATCACAAATAAAACTGCTAACACTCTAACACCCTCTATGTGGATCTAATATCAAGTGGCTCATCAAGATTCCTAATTTTAGTTATTTAGATGAGATGATGCACACATTGATTAATATATATAATGAGGGTGGAATCCATATCTCATATGATGCCACCATTTTCATCATCCCAATAACCATGGCACAAACAACATGAATCATATCCTAGGGAATATATCTTATACCCCACAAAACCAAGGTTCCCTTAGTTCATTTAGATATAAAATAGAAGTATAATATGGTATTGAAGGGAATCCATTTTGAAATGGTAGATGATGTGTTAGTGTGCATTCTCTCTAAGTGTATCACAAAGCGGATCTGGTAAGCCACCAAAAGTGCATGATAGGTAACATAAGGGGTTATTAGAATTACCTACTAAATGACCAAGATGCAAAAGAAATTTAATTGAGTGATTTTTGGCTTTTAATCTCATAAAAATATTGATAACACCCTCGTTGGAACATTACAAGTTCCCTAATACTAGTTTTATGTGTTATTACTATGTTTTACATAGTGGAAATTTCTATAGGGTCTAGTCAACCCAAATGAATATTTTTATCACTCAAATTCAATTTCTAATCTTTCTTGGACTAAGATACAGAGATACTAAAATTAGTTCACTAGATTTAAAAAATGGTAGGTTGAGATCTAAGCCCCTATCAACTCACACCCCAAGGTACCCAAGAATGTTCTAAAATATCTAGGTTAGCATGTATCTTTTGTAAAGTTACGTGATGGGATTCACAACATATTACATAAACTACATAAGGTAGTCTACACTCAACTACCCTTATTTATTACCATACTAAATGCAAAGGTATTAGTTCTATTATAGAAATCCCTAGCTATCAAATCAAGGGAACCCTTAAATTTTATGTCTCTAGGTTCATAATATCCATTGGATACACAGTCCCAAAAAAAAGCACATACACCATCATAATAAAAATCATCTCCTTCATTGATTTCTAAGCATAAGTGGAAGGCACCAACATAGTGAACCTCACCACCACCACCAACAAAGATGACCCACAACACCAAATCTTGGATGGAAAATAATGTTTTCCAATAAATCACTACAGGATGGGATATTTTAGAGTTGGGTATTGAGGAAGAGGAATTTTTGTTTTCAATTTTAAAAAAAATAAGTAAGGATGTTTATGATCTAGGAAAAGATAAATAAATTTTATTTTTGAAGGTAATAATCCCTTGTCAAGTGCATAACATGATTTGAAAACACTTGTGGGTTAATATCACCCAACATCCTTTAATAATAATAAATACTTTAGGGAAGGAATCAAAACGTGTATGTCTTCAAGATGAGATATTTCTTATAAATCCAACTACAATATATTTTAGTGAACATGTAGAACACTCCCCATTATAGGAAAGTCCACTACTAGCTTTAGTGTGCATGTAAAGGAACCATTTTAATTTTATAACATCCATAACAATTAAGTAACATATGTTTTTATTTACATATCCATTTATGAAATTTGAAACATAGTAAGCCCAAGGACCCAAAAAATAGCCTCAATAGATGGTCTAGGATTATAAGACATTTAAAAATAATATAATTCTTCCACCATCATCTTGGAAAAATGTAGTAACACAAAGAGGCATTGTGATTGAATCAACCTTGTCGTATAATATGTAGTCACTTCTAGATTTTCCAAATCCTATTTAGGATTTGCTGAGGTCAACATACCACCATTTATAAAAATGGGGACCCATGAATTAAAATTTTCAATTTTTACCTTAAAAATAAAAATTCACTTTATTAAAGTGTTATTAATATGTCTACACATTATTAATATTTTAAGATCATCCACACCCTATTCTATTTGGTATTTTAATCATGGTTCTACTTCAACTTAGCCTAATGTGGCTAACAATGAATCTTCATGTTTCAAGCTACAAGTATAATGGAGCTCTCCCTGAACAGATTATGCTAAGATTTTGTAGTTCAATAATAACTTGAGTTCTTACTAGCCATTAGTCTATGGAAATCCAAGTGAAATCTATGTCCAATCTTCGTAAAACCCTTGTTCAAAAACAATAACTTAGATCCTTCGATTTAAATTCAAAATTTGGTAAGAGCAAAATTGGTAGGAAAACTTTAAAAGACCATGAACTCAAGATTTATTTTTACACTAAGGCTTAGCCATGTTTTTCAACACGACTAAACCATAGCCTATAAATTATATGCTTCGTCCCCTTTTTATATTGAGCCCTTCATTCTCGTTTAGCATGGTCTAACTTCATATTTACAAGGTTCTATTATAATCCTAGTTTGTTCAACTTTATTATTCATTATCTCCCTTGATATGAACTTAGACTAATGTCTTAGTCCAAAGTCCTCATTCATGTTTATTATCATGAATGAGACCTTAGTGCAAATAATTTAACCTAAGTCAATTTATTTCTCTAATCCTAACTTATTCTGTGTGCATGTTTATAAGATCAATGAATGATTTAATCAAGAAACATTAATGGAATGGATTAAGGTGGACCTGATGAATTGAAGACTATGATCCATGTATCTAATCTCACTTGATCACATTGATCATAATCAATTATTTATGGTTACTTATACAAAATCAGTTAAACAATGTGTACCAATTCAAAGTTCATATGGGACCTATTATTCATGGGGCTTTAATTTAATGTTCTTGTGCTCATCAATTGACATATGTAAGGTCATCATTGATGTATTTGAGGCCATAAAAATTTAGTACATATGGTTAGTTATGTGTTCTTAAAATTGACATTCTCTTCAAAGTTAATTGATGTCTGTGCGGCCATCAATGACATCTATGAGGATGCAAAATTTTAGCCCCTATGAATAATTATAAGAGATTAAATTTGATTTTATCATGACCATCAATTGATTTCCATGAGGTCATAATTGATGTCCACAAGACCATCAAATTCAAGCACAGGAATCAATCTCATTTAAATGATAATTGAGCTCTTTCTAATTCACTAATGGCCGATTTTAGAAAGAGCTCAATTATCATTTTAGAAGGTGCAGACTAATCTAGAGGCAATTTTTAGACCACTAGTTAGAAACATATAAATCTCTTAGTCATGGAGGCATGGAAGTAACATAGATATGGCATAGAGTTTTACTTTACCATAGATTTGAAAGGTCTTTAAAGACATAATATTTGATGTTATGGAATTGAACACTAGAAATAATGATTGGTCCAAGGTATTTTAGACAATTGAGGAATGACAACCCATAACAAGGGAGGATGAGAATATTTCATCCTTTAAGACAAGAGAGTATGACTTGGTTGTAGCACAAATGGTGAGCCTTCACAATACAACATCAAAACTAGAGGTAATTCACTATATGGATGTCCTCATCCATATTTTTAAAGAATGTAAAATTTAAAAAGATATGTTGATCAATGAATGTAATTGTAAGTGCCTTACCTATGTGTCTCCAATTGATTTTGAGAGCTATTCTAAGTTACCTAAGTCCCAAATACCCACACTTAATGAATAGGCTAAGATAAATGACCTCAAAGCCATCTAAGTCCCATGGTTATATTCTAGAAACCATGTGTTTTCTTACCTTTGTGAAAACATTCTCATTAGCTAATTTTGACAAAGAATTAGGATGATAATGACCTTAATAAACAAGATATGTGGAAACCACATTACCAATTATGTTGACACCATATCGGTATCCCTGGTTTACTTTATGATTGAGAATAATCTCACCCCTCCCATTGGTGAAGTTATCAACTCATGTTTATGTAGGAAAATCTCTATAATTAAGAAATGATATAGGAAAAACTTCTACATGATGTATTATCTCATGGATACCCTTCTTGTCACATTAAGATCCTTAACTTTAGGGGATGGTCACCTAAAAAGACACAGACAGTGTCCCAGTTCTATTCAAAATTACATATCTTCAAGTATAGAGACCATATTCAATTTATCTAAGATTTCATGTAGCCTACCTTGAATGAGGCTATAACAAGATTCCCTATGACAAGAGTGAACCCATTAAAAAATAAACCCATTGAGTCCTTCGGGAACATTTTGTTTTATTTTAACTATATAATCATCAAGATTGATGGAACACAGTGCACTCCACTAGTAATACTAGTCCATGTTCCAAATAGATTATCTGACTAAGAAGTTACATTCTAAATATGTAATGGTATAGAATGGTTTTATAGAGGCAAAAGGAAAGAACCATTTTATCCTCAAACATTGGTTATTACCAAAATTTTCTTCTAGCATTGGGACAACATTGAAGATGCTACTAGACATAGATCATCTTTCAAGTTGTAACATGATGAATTAAGAGAGTGGGACCCCAATGATAGAGTTTCAAAACATTTTAAGGCCAAGTAGATAAATTTAATCTATGAATATCAACCACGATTATATGACTCAATATACACCAAGGTTATATCCCTTACAGTGGTATTGGTAAGGTTGAATAAGTGTGGCATCAACCTATAAATTATATTGATGATGGACTAAAAAGGGAGTGATGACATATGAAAACTTAGTCTGAGGCAATACCACTTGCTAGGAGGTAAATCCTCTCAACCTCCTCCCATGTATCCACAATCACAAGTTATAGTGCCAAAGCCTAAAGTGTAAGTGGAATAAAGGCTTGAATAAAGGACCCCTAAGGAGGGGATGTGATCTTCAGCCCAACCCAATGAACTATGATCTCTAATTTAGTACATTGATGTGGTGGAATTGGACCTAGGTGAGATAGTGTAAGATGCATTATACATGTTGTCTAGAGCTTATCAATCTGATGAAGAGGAAATGTAGATGGAGGAACCTTAGCCCCAAAATGAAGAGTTAGAGATATAAAAATGGAATTAATTAGCTTTGAGTCTAGTCTTAGTTATTCCCCCACAAAAGAGAAAGGCTAAACTTGCATTGGCTCTAGCAGGAACAAAGAGAACCAAACTAACCTTCACTCACCCTTTGAGTGAGGTCAATGTATTTAGTGAATAAAATGTGATACAAGGACAAAATATACCTAAATGGTTCATCTATGATAATTTTTAAAATATTATTACTCTATAAAATTATTTGGCCATGACCAAGTTAGTAGACATAATTGTTCATGATGAGCTTAAGCATTGGATAATTGCCCTGATGAAAGAGGAAGAAAAATATGGGTGTTTTGCCTTAGGGATTCAAGTGGCACATAGATGGATACTCATATTATTTCAAGTAAGACACAAGTGGAGACTCCATATCCTCCTCAAATAACTTAATCATTAGTTGGAGTCTAGTTCAATCGAAAAACCATGGGTTTAGAGAGGGTGACTGAAAAGAGAGCCATGGTTGTTTTATAAGAATTGATTTTTTAGAAAGTGGAACCATTTTTTATTTTAAATCTAGTACGAGGTCAAAATTAAAGTGAAGACCTCATATTTTAAGAAGATATACATGTAGTAACCCAATCTCAATCATCCTAGCTACAAATTGGCATCAAGGGCATGAAACAACAAATAGAGAATCTCAAGAAGCAAAAGGAAAATATAAAGAGGCAAGATATTTTATCTATTGTAAATATTATGATAAATATGTTTTAGGTATCCTTTTATGACATGTTTAATTCTTTCAAGGTAACAAAATCAAGACAAGGTGTATTGGGTCATCAATATACAATAGCTAGGGGTTTAATTACTCAATCATGGAGTTCAAAAGATAAGATGAAGGATTTAATAATCATCTTGACATGGAATAAAATCCTAGGTTTCAAGACCATCAAACTTGCCCATCTCAACATAGTCATGGGACTAATTTTAGATAAAATTTAGGGATTGATCATGCATTTCAAGAGCTTGGAAAGATAACTCAAAGATGATAAAGAGTTACTCGATAGGATAGAGAATTTCCTTAACTCCATGGGCATTATTAAAGATGATGAATTCAATCATAAGACAAATTTGGTCATGTAAGAGGTAAAGAGGAACAACCAAGGTATGTCTAGGGCTGACAATAGTAGGATCATGGATATGATCCTAATGGTAGATGAAAAGATCTCCAAGGCAAGGAACATTAAGGAGGCTTTGGAAAGAAATAATAGAGATATTGAATACTTAGATAAGCAATAGGATAAATTCTTCCTTAAAATTATAGCTAATTTGAGATTTATTGATGAGCAACATCGAAAGGTAATAAGGCTACTTAAGTAGAACCAAGGGACTTCATTAGCATATGGTCCACTAGTTAGTTAGGAATATTCTCTTTTATTAAATCATTGTAAATTTTTAAAATGGTATATTCTTTTGTAAAGGCATATGTATTTTTTTGGAACATTTTCCTATTGGTCAGTTCATTTTTGAAAGACTAGTGGATTCTAAATTTTTTTTTAGAAAGGATAGATGTCCTTTACATTTGTACACTTGTAATTTAGTACAACTGATTAACATACTTCCTTATTTATATAAAAGGAGTATTTTATACTAAAAGGGGGAGAAATATTTGGGCCAAAACATGTATAATTTTGAGCTATTAATGGAAGCAGAATTATAAAAATACTGTCTAAATTTGTTTACATCATTTTCTATATGGTTTCCCTCTCAATTTTTTGTTCTAGATCTTAGGTTTGAATTGTTCTTCTAAATCATTGGCATTTACCTTTTGAATGTAGAATTTTTAACTTGTGCATATGCTAGGTTAATTGAAGGTTTCTTAGTTTACTTCATTATATTTTCTCTACATTTGTAGATGTGCATCATCTATCTGCTTGTAAGAGTAAACCTTTAAAGTAAATGTGGTTCTTATTTACATTATTTTGTATCTTCCTTATAATTTTTCCTAATATGTGTTGTGATTTGACCTTAAGTTGTTATACTTCATATACTAGTTTTAAATGCATACCTAGGAAACACTTGAACTTTGTCATGATGTTTGAGATGAATATCAACAATACTTTTCTTCTCTACCTTACCATTCCTTTTTTCAACTTTTTTTAACCAAATCACTTTAGTTTAAAAGTCATTGTAAATATTCACATATATTAGTATTTAGACTTAGAATTTGATCACAATTCATTGATATTAGTAAAAATTACTTCACTTTGCAAAGATAGTGCCATTGTGGCTCCCAACCACAAAACTAATATAAATATTGTGGAATAGTTTACTTGCTCTACCACTATTTCATCACAACTAACCATATTACCACAACCCAATACTCATGTTCTAAATTATTCAAATTCTAAAATTAGAAGTGCTCATTAAAAAAAAGAGTAGTTGTGATACACTTAGAGCCATCAACATGTAGAGCTCCACTAACGTTAGAAGCAGGGCCCAATTCTTTGGTAGATTTATAGGATCTTTGTTGGTTTTGGTATATTTTGATCAAATATCACTCTATTCATTGCATATTTTTGTTCCTTTTGGCATAATTGTGTAAATCTTGGTGATCTTCATTGTTTTAGACCATCTTTGTGCTTATTTAAACAAAGATTAACATTATTTGAAGACAAGCTAAATTATGGTTAAGATAGCTTTAGAATTATGGATTCAATAGGTTTGACGTTAGTAATAACTATTTTGATCAAGATTAATAAATAATTTATATATCTAAGATTATTTGAATTTAGATTTGTAAATATCATTCATACTTACATATTTGGACACTTATCTGAGCTAATTTAGTTAAAGATTGTTGTCCTTTATTGTTATTTATATGAATATTTGTAAAATTTGCTTAATGTGTAATTCTATTCACTATTATTTATAAATATTGATTTGACACATCTTATTTCAAACAAAATTTGAAATTCTCAAGCTGGAACTACAACAAATCAAAACAAGATCTTGTTCAGAGACCAAGGAATCTCTGCTAGATTTAAAATTCCATAGAAGAGATAGGTGGGACAAAGGTAAGAATAGGCTTTTAAAGTCTTTGATAACTCCCCCAATTTATGGTGCTCATGTATTAAAACCTAATTAAGGTATGGCTTGGCTAGGTGGATCTTCTATCAATATACAAAGTGTGGTACATGACCTTCCCTATAACCCTATAAAATATTTGCCAACATTTAGTCTTACTAGTATTGTAACTATAGAGGAACATATTAAGTCATTCAAAGCTAAATTAAGATTAATAAATGTATTCCATAAGGATGTAGCATGCATTCTATTTCCTTTCAATTTTGAAAATGCTACATATAAATGGTTTTTAAATTTACTTAAGAATTATATTAATAGTTGGGATTGCTTTAACAATGTTTTGATTAACCAATTTCAAAAAAATATTAGTCCTTGTGTCTTGTACCAATAATTCACCATGGTAAAAAGGGATGAAAATGAACCCATTATATATTTCAACACTAGGTTCCAAAATATGTTTGATATGACTATATCTCCATATAGACTAGATGAGGCTTTAGCCTTGGAAATCTATAAAGATGCATTGGATCCCATGACCTCTATTTTCATAAAGAAAGTTGTTGGGCCTATGAATACTCTAGATTTAGCCTATTCTTAATCAGTGGCCATCAATGATCAAATACAATCCCAAGGTTAGATGGCTTATTATATTCCCAACATCAACCCATATTATCCCACTCTAAATGTGAGCCTTGAATCAAATACCAACTTTAAACTAATTACCTCTAAGTCATGCTCATCTTACTCAAAACTTAAGATTCTTGAACACCACTATAAATGGATTTAATCCAAGTAATCAAAAGGATTTAGTACCAACTAATGATACTAATAGCAATCAAGTTCATAAATTTGAGGCTCCCAAAATTTAAAATGACTCTGTCTTAAAAATGGTCGAAAAGTTAAGCACTAATTTTCTTCAACTAAAAAAAGAAGTTGTTAATATTAGAGAGAGTTCAGGTAGAAACTTTTCTTTCCAAAGATTTAATAGGCCCAATAATAGGTTCCATAATAATATTTATAATAACAATAATGGTAATGAGTCTTTTGTTAAGAAAATAATTGACATAAATCTTATTAGTATTGCTTTTCCTCATTATTATAGGATACATTTCACTTTTAGGCATGGTGAGATAGACTTTATTGAATTTTGTAAAGATTTTGAAGCCTTTCAAGAGAAGTTATATATATTCTAGGTAGTTTATAAAAAATATAATGTGCATGTACATTATGATATAAACATACTGACCAAGCCTTTATGGTGGAGATGTTTGACATCCCTTTCCAGGAGGATAATGAAATTGATGATATTATTAAATAAGTACATAATTTTCAACATTTCCTAAAGAAGACCTACCCTCTAATAAATAGAGAGAAGAAGTAGCCATTGACTAACTCAACACCTCCCAAAATCTTTTCCACTCCTTTAGATACTACCATAAATAATAACCCAAAGCCTCTAAAAGGAAGTACTTCTAAACTTAGTACTAATGCATTTAATTCTTCTAATAAAAACTCTTATGATATTGTGGAATACATGAAGAAAATTAAGGCTAATATTACATGTTATGAATTGACACAAATAACTAAATAAATGGACCTGTTATTTGAGTCCTTGTCTAAGAAACCTAGCAAGCCATCCAAGACTGACAATGCCAATGTTGTTATGTATAAATCTAAGATAGAATCCCCACCTTCTCTACTTACTATCAAAATGTTTGGTAAGAATCTACATTAATGTTTGTTGGATTCTGGTGCATCCACCAACATTATGCTACTAGGTATTTATAAATAGCTTGGCTTGATTCCTATCAAATATGATAGAGTCATTACTCAATTAGATAAGTCTAAAGTCAAGCTAGTTGATCAATTATTGAATTTGAACATGCAGCTTGCCTTTGAGGCTAGAGTCTAGCACTTTATTGATATCTAGGTGGTAGACATTCTTGATGCTTATGGTTTACTATTAAGTAAGGAATGGACAAAGGCACTAAATGGATATATGTCCACTGACTATTCTCATTTTTGGCTACCATGGAAAGGATTCCCAAATTAGATCAGAGTGGGAAAAGAGCCTCAGATGAAGCACATGATCACAAAATATAATGTTATGAATGAAAAGGTGAACACAGTTGAATTTGATATAGGATTTTTCACTTTTAAAACTATCAAGGCATGTGAGTCTAATATTTATCATACTATTCTTGGATTATGTAAGCTACATTTTTACATGATAGATGTAAGTCTGGGTTTGAAGTAGGAGTTTTCATAACCAAACTTGTTAGTAAGGAATATCATGCTTCCTATAGGATCCAATTTACATGCACCAATAATCTCTTAGAATACAAAGCATTGATCTTAGGTTTATAATTTGCCATCAAATACAAATTCAAAGAACTATTAATTCATGGTGATTTATAACTTGTAGTCAATAAAGTTAGGAGTAGGTACTTTATCATATCTCAAGAGATATAAGTTTAGAGTCTGGGATTTACTAGAATATTTTGATGCATTCAACATTGTCTTCATCCCTAGGGATGAAAAAAAGGATACTAATGAGCTTACCTCAACTACAACCAATATTATGCCAAATTATGACTCTCAAAACTTTAACATTAAACTAGTTCTATGCCCTTTAGTCCTAGATAATGTAACCCATCTATAGGTTTTTAGTGATGAGTAATAAATCTTAGATTTCATGACCAATGTAGGAGTCTTTGAGGACCATGTCATAGATGAGACAAATGATAATACTCTTGAAGAGGATGGTATATTTTATAAAAAATTCATTTAACTGAATAACAACAAAATTTTAAAAGGCATGATTGCCTTGGAGATGTTATTTGACTAGAATAAACCAGCTGAGAACACCAAGATTCCCAAAGTGAGTGGGAAGGATTACAAGGAGGTTGATATTGAACCTCAAGATCAACCTCAACTAATTAATGTTATAATAACATGTATGAGCATTTAATATAAATAAATCCAAAGACTTGTTGATAAACTATAAGGACATAATAACATGGTCCTATGATGACTTGAAGATTTTTTGATCTAAATGTCATCACTATACCATACCCTTGTAAAAATACTAAAAAATGTTCAAACAAAATCAAAGGAATATCAACCCTATTTTAAAGCCTATGATTTTTAAAGAAGTCAAAAAGTTGTTAGATGCCAAAATTGTATTTTTCATTAGGCACTCTACCTAGGTTGCCAATTTGGTACTGGTTAGGGAAATGAATGGTGAAATAAGACTATGTATTGACTTTAGGAATCTAAATAAATCATTTAAAAAGGAAAACTACCCTTTTATTTCTCTAAATCAAGTTATACAAAGCATTTCTAGTTCTGCTATGATGTCCTTTCTTGATGTGTTTTTATGGTATAACTAGGTATTGGTGAATCATGAAGATAAGATAAAAACTACTTTTACTACCAAGTGGGGCACTTTTTCATACAAGAAGATGTCATTAAAGCTAATAAATTCTAGAGAAACATTCCAAAGGGCCATGAATCATTATTTCCAAGGATTGGTAGGTAAATGCATCATTATATACATGAATGATCTATCTTTTTTTAAATAGGGAAGACCACATCATGTATTTACAATAGGTATTTGAAAGGTGTAGAAGGTATGGTATTTACCTCAATCCAAAGAAGAGTATTTTATGTGTTACTAGTGGAATTTTTCTAATCCATGTCATTAATAAAGAGGTAATCTCTATATATCTTAAAATATTATAAGCTATATAAAAGATAGAGCCTCCTAATAGTAGGAAATAGCTGAAATCATTCTTTAGAAAAATTAACTTTATAAGAAAGTTTATTTTAGACTTTAGAGAAATTATCAAACCATTGAATGACATGTTAAAAAAGGATGCCAAAATCACTTGGAATGAGGAAACCAAGATTTCCTTTAAGGACATCAAGGAGGTAATTGGTCAATCTCTAGTCTTGATAAGTCCAAATTTCTCCAAGGATTTTTAACTTTACTCCTTTACTTCTAATCTTACTATTACTACAATCTTAACTTAAAAAACTGATTGATGTGATCATATAATTTATTTTATGAGCACAAATTTCAAAAATATTGAGTTAAATTATTCTTTAATTGATAAACAAGCATGTGCATTAATAAAGGTAGTGAAAAATTCAAGCACTGCATTATTAGGAATAAGGTGCATGCTATCTTACCAAACCCTGCTACACAGCTCATGCTGAGCCAAAATAAACTAGGAGAAAGGAGAGGTAAGTAGATGTCATTGATAAAGTAATATGACATTAAACTAAATACTACAAAATTATTAAGATGTTAAGGTTTGATTTAGATGATTACCAATGCTAACCCCAAGCTTAGTGTCATGCAGGTTGAACAACAAAGTTTTCAATCCAATGATTGATATGATCCTATTTTCCATCTCCTAAGAAATGTCACTTATCTTATAGGGTTAACTAAGGAGAAAATAAGATCCCTAATACTCAAGTCATCCCAATACCTTATTAATGATGGAGTGTTGTACAAAAACAACTTAAAATTCATTTACATAAGGTGGGTAACTAAAGAAGAAGGAGATGAGATCATGAGCACTTTTCATGAGAAGCTAGAAAGTGGAAATCCATCTAGAAGGACAAAATCTCACAAAATCCTTAGATATTGTTATTATCGGCCCACTACCTTCTAGAATACTGATAAGAATGTGAGAGAATTTCACTCATGTCAAGTATTTAGCATAGAAGAACCCAAGGTGGCCATGTCACTTCAACTGATGATGATTAATAAACCATTTTCTCAATAGGGGTTAGATTTTTTAGGGGCAATTAATACTAATTCATTAGAAGGTCATAGATACAGTCTAACTAATACTGACTATTTCATTAGATGGATTGAGGTAGTGGCTACTAAATAGTGTAGAATTGAATAAGTTATCAAGTTTTTAGAAGAAAACATATGCACTAGACTTGGGACTTCGGTCTCTCTAGTATGTAACAATGGATCTGATTTCATATCCATTGAAATGATAGAACGGGCATATGATAATAGTAATATTATCAAGTTCTCATCCAACCATTATCTTCATGGTAATGGTGTATCTAAATCTAACATTAAGAACTTGATGAAAGCAATAAAGAAGTCTACTACAGACAAACATAAAACATGGCACAAGCTTCTCAAATATTCCCTATGGGAAGATAGAGAGAAAGTCAAGTAGGCTCTAAAAGAATCACCATTCCTATTGGTTTATGGCCAAGAACCCATCTTCCCTATCACCCTTAAGTTACTTACATAAAGGTTCATTTAGTAATATATGGAGGAAGATTAGGAAGTTACAAAATCAGTATTGTTGGACATTATTCAAGTGGAGAATGCATGATAAGAGGATTTAGCCAACTTTTATAGGCACCAAATCATATTTAAAAGGTGGTTTGAGAAGTGATAAAAGCTAAATGTGTTTAGGAAAGGATACCTAATTCTTCTTTAGGACAAGGCATCTGAGCCTAAGGGTAAACATGAGAAGTTCACACCTTTGTGGATAGGTCCCTATCAGATTACTGAGACACTTAGAAATAACACCTTCAAATTGAAAGACCTATAAGTATCTAAATTCACTTTACCCACCAATGGGTAGTAGCTTAAGAATTACTTTTCTTCTAATCCCCCTAGGGTCATTATGGAGAAAACTGTAAGAATAGTTAGAAATAGAATAGGTAGGCAAGCTTAATTTCTTGTTGCTCTTTCCTTCCTATCCCTTGTTTGTATATTTACTTTTATATATTTGTTTGATTTTCTCTACTTTCCTACTTTCCTTGCTTTTTATTCTATGTTTTCTAGTTTATTTCATTCCTTACTTCTAATAAGTCATTTGAGATAACCTTTAGCTCAAATTTCATCTTAAGTACTCAAGAACTCCATAGTTCAAAAATGCAAGTATGAATCTCAAGCATTTGATGATCATGCATTTTAAATATAAGCCCATGTTATAGTTTAAATAAACTAGTAAGGACTGGGAGATAGATTAACTATTACTTGAAAATTTAAACATTGTTTGGATCTAAAATTGGTTTCAATAATAATTGCACATATGGGATGAAATCTTGAATTATTAAGACACAGTCATATTTGTACTTGACAAATATCCTTGTTTATGACAAAGTTACAACCATTTGTGATTTTTTAAAGATCAAACATTTGACCAAATCCCTAAACATGGATAAATTGGCTCCCAATATTTGTTATAAAGCCTAAAAGATCTAAAAAAAATAAGATCTTAGTGAAAAATGAAAAGTTTTCGAAGCAAAGGTGATTTTGGTAATCTCCACTAGGGATATGGAGGCCTAGTTGGTAGTGGAGTAAGGCCTTGAGTCGAGCCAAAGGCATCTATGTTAGGGTTATGGATTCTTGGCTAGTAGTAGATCAATTCCCAAGCCTTCCCTTAAACTAAAACATGGTTCCTAATGAATATCAAAACATGCTACAAGTCAATGTTTAAAGGCATTAAATTGGGAAGTTATTCCCTCAATCTCATGACAAAAAATAAGTTGAATAAAAACACACACACAACATGGATAGATTTTTATGTTTGATCCTAATTATACATAAGCAATGTTTGTCTTAACCACAAACTAATCTTGATAATGGTATAGATTAGATAGAATAAGTAATCTAGTTATTTTTCTAAACTAGAGTCAATGAATTCTAACATATTGCTATGTTTACATTGGAAGTTTCCATTTCTTGAGGTCAATATACCCATTTTTATAAAAATTGGGGACCCATGTGTTAAATAATGTAATTTATAAATTAAATTTAAAAATTCACTTGATCAGACTATTATTAATATTTCTACACATTATTCATATTTTAATATCATCCACACCCTATTCTAGTTGGTCTTTTATTGGTTCTACTTCATGTTTCAAGTTTTAGGTATAATGGAGCCCTCCTTGAATAGATTATGCTGGGATTTTGGATTTTCAATCTCAAATTGATTTTTTACTAGCCTTTGATCTATGGAAAACCAAGTTAAATCTATGTCTAAGCTTCTTGAAACCCTCATTTAGAAACCCTATTTTAGATTCTTTGATTTAAATTCAAATTTTGGTAAGTGTAAAATTGGTGAGAATAGTTTAAATGACCATGAATTCAAACTTAATTTTTAAACTAAGGCTTAGTAATGTTTTTCAACATGACCAAACCATAGCATATATATTATATGCTTGATCCCATTTATATCTCAAGCCCTTCTTTCCCTTTTAGCATAGTCTAACTTCATGTTTACATGGTCCTTTTGTTATGTTCCTAGCTTATTCAACTTTATTATTCATGATCCCCCTTGTTATGAACTTAGATTCATGTCCTAGACCTAAGGTTCTATTAATGTTTACTAAAATGAATGAGACCTTAGTCCTAGGATTATACCCTAAGTCCCTTTATGTCTCTGATCCTAACTTAAAATGTGTGTATGTTTACATGATCAACAAACCACATATAATCAGGCAACATTGATTAAATGGAGTGAGGTGGATTTGATGAATCAAAGACTTTGATCCATGGAGCCATTTTCATTTGATAACATATATTGTAATTAATGATCCATAGATTCTCATATAAAATTAATCAATTGATGTGTAATAATTCAAGTTTATAATTGACCTAATATTCATGAGCCTTAAATTTGATGTTGTCATGCCTATCAAGTAACATCCATGAGGTCATAATGGATGTCTACAAGGCCATAAATTTTAATACCCATGATTATTTATGCAAGGTTAAAATTGAAATTCTCATGAACATCAATTAATTTTCTTTTTAATGTCAATTTATGTCTATGAGGCCGTCATTGACATCCATGAAGCCATCAAATTTTATCCCCTATGACTAATTATATGAGCTCAAGTTTGACATTCTCATGACCATCAATTAACATCTACAAGGCCATCATTTAGTCTATGAGACCATCAAATTCAAGATCAAAAATGAATCTAATTTAGATGAATGCATGTGTTAAGTATTTTTAAGGCTTGTTTCTTATGTTGTAGGATCAATGGAGACCCATTTGGAGAATAAGCATGTTTAGAGTTTTGTGCTTTGATGATAAAATCAGCCTTTTATTTATCCATTAACCCATCATAGACCAAGTTAAAATTTTCATGAGATTGATTAAAAATACCATGAACCTATCTCAAATTTTATCCTAAAGTGTGGTCATGTTTCTAAACATTTGACTAAACATTGGTCTAAAATACCATGCTTGTTTCCCATATTTCCCATGATCTTATTTAGGTCTACTCTATCGACTTAACCTAATAAATGAAATGCCCCATTATTAAAAACTTAACTTAGTACTTTTTACCCTAAATTTTATATCATGTTTATTAACATGAAATAAACCATAGTCTAAAGTCTTTAACCTAAGTTCTTATATGTCCCAATGTTAACTTAAACATCATGCACCTTTATAGGATCTATGGCTCACATGTGATCAGAATAACATGATCAAATAGAGAAATATATTTATGGACTATTCAATGAAATCCATAAGGACCCATAAGACTACCATATGTCAAACATGTACCAGCTAATGGAGCTGATAAGGTGCAGAGATCAGGAATCCCTGTGGGACTACCAAGTGGCATAACTATGGGGACTAGTCTAAAAAATAACTAATGGCATGAAACTCATAAGATTGATATCAATAGCTCATGTTGATCTATGCAATATGATCTAATGGAGTGATACCAAAGAATATTTTCAAAGGGAAATGGTCATTTTTTTAACATTAAAGGACAAAGTGTTGTGAAAGTGCCAACTAGATGCCACCTAAGTAGTAAATGGCAAAACCAAAAAAATTTATGGTCATTAAAAAAAAAATTTAAAGGTAGAAGTCTATATCAAATCCAAGGCACCAAATTCACTTATGTCTAAAAACTCATAACCATTAAATCCTAGAAAAAACCTACAAAAACCCCTATCATCTACAAAGCCCTAAAGTGATCTCAAATTCACCATTATTGAACTAGAAAGAGATTAATTATCATATGAGAAAGTGAAAATTAATCTAGAGGTAATTTTTAGACCAGTAGTGATAAATATATAAATGTCATAGTCATGGTGACATTGAATCAACATAGAGATGACACAAATCTTTACTTGACTGTAAATTCAAAGGAAGGGTCTTTAAGGACATATGATTTTATATTGTGGCATTAAACACTAGAGATAATAATTGGTCTAAGATCTTTTGGACAACTGATTAATTACAACCCATAAAAAGGGAAGATGATAATATTTCATCTTTGAATAAAAGATAATATGACCTAGTTGTAGTATAAATGGTAAGCTTTCACCACAAAACAAAAAATAACTATAGGTGCTTCACTGTATGGATGTCATCCAACCTATTTTTGAATAATGTAAAATTGAAAAAGGTATGTTGATCAATTAACATGCTCATAAGTGCCTTGCCTATGTGTCTCCCATTGATTTTTAGATATATTATAAGTTACCCAAACCCCATGTAGATATACCCACACTTAATGAATTAGTTAAGAAAAATGACCTCAAATCCATCTTGGTCTCATGGTTGTATTCTAAAAACCATGTCTTTTCTAACCTTAGTGAAAATATTCTCATTAGCTAATTTTGACTTGAAATTAGGATGATAATGACCTTAATAAATAGGCTATGTGGAAACCCCACTACCACTTATGTTGATAGCATGTTGGTACCCCTAGTATACTTTATGATTGAGAAGGAGCTCACCCCTCCCATTGGAGAAGTTATCAAGTCATTTTTATGTAGACAGATCTCCATAATCAAGAAAGGATTTAGGAAAAACTTCTACATGATATCTTATCTCTTGTATGCCATGATTGACATAATTGAGATCCCTAAATTTGAGGGATGGTCACCTAAAAATACATAGATAATGTCCCAGTTTTATTCAAAATTTCATATTTTGAAGTATAGAGACCATATTTAATTTATATATGATTGCATCTATCATACCTTGAATGAGGATGTAACTAGATATCCAATGCCAAGAGTAAATCCATTGGAAAAGAAATCCATTGATTCTATTGGGGACATCTAGTTTTATCTAGATTACACAATCATCAAGATTGAGGGAACACAATACACTAAACTGAAATTGCCAGTCCATGTTCAAAACAGATTGGCTAAGTAAGAAGTTACATTCTAAATATGTAATGGTATAGATGGATTTTGTAGAGGCAAAAAGAAAGGACTATTGTATCCTCCACCCTTGGCTATTGGTATAAACCTCTTCCAACATTGGGATAACATTTAAGATGCTACTATATATAGAGCCTCTTTTAAGTTGCAATATGATGAATTAAGAGAGTAGGACCCCAATGATAGAGTTTCAAAACTTTTGAAGGCCAAACAGATAAGTTTGACCAATAAATATCATCCAAGAGTGTATGACTCAATATACACCAACGTTGCATCGTTTATAATATTATAAAGGTAAAATAAATGTGAAATCAACCTAGAAGCTAGACTGATGAGGGACTAAAAAGGGATTGATGACATATGCTAACTTGGTTTGAGGCAATACCACTTACTAGGAGGTCAATCCTCTCAACCTCCTCCCATATATCTAAAATCACAAGTGAAAGTCCCAAAACCTAAAGTAAAAGTGGAATAGAGACCTAAAGAAAGGATACTTAGGGAGGGGATGTGATCTTTAGTCTAAACCAATGAAAAGGATCTCCAATTGAGTACATTGATGTGGTGGCATTAGACTTGGGTGAGATAGTGGAAGATGTATTATATATGTTTTCCACTAATTAGAAGTTTTATGAAGAGGAAATGTAGATGGAGGAGCCCTAACCTCAAAATAAAGAGGTGGAGATATAAAAAGGGAAGGAATTATCTTTTAGTCTAGTTTTATTTATTCTCCCACAAAAGAGAAAGGTTGAACTTCCATTAGTTCTAGTAAGAACAAAGAGACCCAAACTAACCTTCACTCACCCTTTCAGTGAGGTCAATGTATTTTGTCAATAAAATGTGATACAAGGATAAAACATCCCTAAATGGTTCATCTATGGCAAGTTTTAAAAGGTTCCTACTCTGTAACACACTTGGGCCATGACCAAGTTAGTAAATATAACTATTTATGATGAGCTTAAGCCATGGATAAATTCCCTAATGAAAGAGGAGAAACAAATATGGGTGATTTACCTTAAGAAGTCAAGTGGCAGAAAAATGGATACTCTTAGGACTTCAAGTGAGACATAAGTAGAGACTCTAGAGCCTTGTAAAATAACTCAATCATTAGTCAGAGTCTAGTTTAATCCAAAAACTATGGGTTTGGAAAGGGTGACTAAAAATAGAGCCATGGTTGTTGGTGAAGAATTCATTTTTCATAAGGTGGAACCATTAATTGGTTTAACTCTAGTAGGATGTAATAAATAGGGTGAATATGCCATCTTTGAAGAAGATATACTTGGATTATCCCAATCTCAATCAACTGAGATACAAACTAACATCAAGGGCATGAAATAACAAGTAAATAATCTAAAGAATCAAAGGGAAAATATAGAGAGGTAGGATATTATATCTATCCTATATAATATGATAGATCTATTTGAGGTATCCTTTTATTACATGTTTAATTCTCTTAAGGTAAAAAAACCAAGATAAGGGGTGTTGGGTCAACAAGATGCATTAGCTAGTGGTTTAATTACTCAATTGTAGAGTTACAAATTTAATATGAAGGATTTAATCAACATATTTATAGGGGATATAATCCCATGTTTCAATACCATTAGCCTTTCCCATCTCAACATAGTGATGGGACTAATTTTAGATAAAATTTAGGGATTAAGCATGTGGTACAAGATCTTGGAAAGACTCCTCAAATATGACAAAGCGTTACTAAATAGGATATAAATATTCTTTAAGACCATGATTGCTAAACATAAAACACTCAGCTCCATGGGCATCATTAAAAATGAAGAACTCAAGCATAGGACCACATTGGTCATGCAAGAGGTTAAGATCAAGAGCCAAAGCAAGTCTAGGGATGATACTACTAGGATCATGGATAAGATCCTAATAGAAGAAGAAAATATGGTTGCGGCAAAGAACATTAAGGTGGCTTTGGAAATAAATAATAAATATCTTGAATACTTAGCTAAGCAATAGGATGAACTCTTCATTGAGCCTATAGTTAATTTAAGGCTTATTGATGAGAAACATCAAAAGGCAGTAAGGCTTATTTAGTAGAACCAAGGGACTTCATCAGCATAGGATTCACCAATTAGTTAAGAATATTCTCTTTTATTAAATCGTTATAAGTTTTTAAAATTGGATATTCTTTTGTAAAGGCATATTACTTTTATTAGCACATTTGCCTATAGGATAGTTCATTTTGGAAAGACTAGTGTATTCTAGAAACTTTGTATAAATGACAACTATCCTGTACATTTATACACTTGTAAGTTAATACAATTGATCGACATACTTCCTTATTTCTATAAAAGGAGTACTGTCTACTGAAAGAAGGAGAGAGTTTTGAGATAAAACTTGTATACATTTTAGTTATTAATGTGAGAAAGTAATTTTGAAAATATTTTCTAGATATTTTTCATCATTTTCTATATGGTTTCTCTCTCAATTATTTGTTTTAGATCTTAGATTTGAATATTTATTTTGAATCCTTGGCATAGACCTTTTGAGTGCATAATTGTTAACTTGTGAATATGGTAGGTTAATTTAAGGTTCCTTAGTTTACTTCATTTTATTTACTCTACATTTGTAGATGTGTTTCAGCTATCTTATTAAAAAATTAAACCTTTAAAGTAAATGTGGTTTTTATTTGTATTATTTCTTATCTTCCTTAGAAGTTTCCCTGATATATGTTGTGATTTGAGCTTAATTTGTTCTACTTCATTTATTGGTTTTAAGTGCATACCTAGGAAACACTTGAACTTTGTCATGATGTCTAAGATTAATATCAACAACTCTTTCTTCTCTACCTTACCCTAACTTTTTACTTATTTTTTCAACCAGATCACTTTAGTTTAAAAATCATTGTAAATATTGACATAGATTAGTCTTTAGACTTAGAATTTGATCATGATTAACTTATATTAGCACAAATTACTTCACTTTTCAAATATAGTGCCAAGGTGGATCCCACCCACCAAATTAATATAAATATTATGGAATAGTTTGCTTGCTCTACTACCTATTTCATCATAGGTAACCAAATTACCATAACCTAATACTCATGATCAGAATTCTTCAAATTATAAAATGAGAAGTGTTATTTAAACACTAAGATCACTAGTGATATACTTAGAGGCATCAATAATATTTATAAGAGATAAGTTTACCATAGCCCAAGTAGAAAGCTAAATAAATATATATCACAACACAAGAACATGATACCATGGTGTAGTAAAGAGAAGAAAGTGTGTATCAGGAAGCTATGAATAAGTATTAAAAGGTATAGGGGAAGAAAAATGAGGAAGAGGAAAAACACAAAACTAATAAGTATGAGTAGTGGAAAAAATAGGAAAGTAAGGAAAAGTATGAGGAAGTTGAGAAAGAAATGATATGGACCAAATAAGTGGATGCAAAAAATAGTGAAGAAAAATAAGAATAAGAAGAATCAACAAGGAAGTAACAAGAAACATAAAATCAAGAAGCATATGCATCATATAAGAAAGGTGTATTTTACGCAGCAATAGAGGTGAAAGAAGAGGAGAAGGAAAAATAATCACTATGCATTCAAGAGGAGAAAACAAAGAACTAGGCCTAGGAACATGAAACCAATAATAATGTTGAGGTATATGCCAAATCCAAGGTTTAATTAGATGGAAAAAGTAAATAATAAATTGCATCAAAATAGGAAAAAGAAGCTGCCAAGATGGTTGGGATACATGAGACCCATCAACCATCATTCATATCATAGGACTCAGGTTATACCTAGTGGGTAAGCATATTCTCTAGGCAATGGTTATGTGATATCCTTTCACCCTCCATGTATCACACAAAATTTTCTCTACCTATGACATACATTAATAAATTCCTTGTGAGGAATGCATATTTGACTTTATCCATAGCTACATCAGTTCAAGAGGCATCACTTGATGTGTTTTAGCTACATTTATCTAAGCAAAGTGAGGGAGTAGCTAATTTTCAAGAATCCATCAAGTAGAGGGAATCTACCTTGGAGAAAGAGGTAATACAACTTAGGAAGGATGATTCATATCTAAACCTCTATTTCAAAAAATCTCATAAGTTTATTGATGTAAAAACCCCATTGGGTTTTACCAAAATAGAGTAATTGTTTTATTTTAAAAAAATTAATTACACATATTCATCCAATAGATTTCACCACAATAAATATAAGTGGTATTTAACTAAATTTATTATTTTAGCTAACACCAAAAATCTTATACTTAATCAATTTAGTTAGTGATAACTAGGATAATGATATAACAAAACATTAACAATTTTTAATAAAAAATGAAGACTCCATTTATTTCATTAAAGTAATAATATAATTTAGTCCACAACTGATATAATATTACATCCACTGATGTATATGTATAAATAAATAAATATTACAATTTTAACAATAAATAATGTCTCAAATAATAATACTAATAATAATAATAATAATAATAATAATAATAATAATAATAATAAAGATACAAATCTCCACTGAGCATGAGTCCCCATGACTCAAGAGTCTCCAAGATTTGAGGATCTATCTATAATCTCAACTGTAGTCTCTAGTTTAGTACTACTATAGGGAGGGAGTGCATCATCCAAGTGATTTTCCACACCATCCATGGAACTTTGATTCCCCACACTATATCCCAACAAGGGAATGGCCCTCCCTTCATCGAGGAATAAATAATCATAGTACAAGAATATAAAGTGACAAACTAGAACCTGTATGTTGTAAGATAATTAATACATGATGTGTACCATAAATAAAACCATTTTAACATGATATTACACAAACATGTAGACTATATCAAACACATGAAATGACAATGTTTAACTATAAAGATAACTTTCACCAAATTTATCAAATAGTTAATGATCTCTAAGATCAGTCAGTTTCATTCACACCACTCAATTACATTACACGTCATCTTATATTGATGGCATTAATTAAGCGAGTGGAATCCATCCACTATTTATTTAGTGTCATAAATAAAATATTTGGTTAACTATTTAATATATAAAAACTAATAGATTCAATCAAAAATATTCCCTATTAGCATTTATAGATATGCTAAGTATGGAAATATTAAATACATACATTGAGTCCATCAAATGTAATGTAATGAATCTAATATCATCTAGTTTATTACATAATTATAAATAGTATAAAATAATAGTCTTTAATATAAATGTACTATCTTGGTAAGAATTATATCCAAACTATACGTTACTTAATTTCACAAAGTAACTTGAATGTTATTTCATCTATAAAACAAGACATTAATCATTGCTTATTTATTTTTTCATATTCCACAAATATTAAAAAAACCCAATCCTATATAAATTAATAAGATTTGTATTTAAATAAATAATTAATTTATTTTAATGCCTCATCTAAACATTAAATATATAATAAAGTACCCATTTTACCCTATTATAATAATAATTTGCATAAGATTATCACAATTGTGTACATCTATATATCGTATATCTATTCTTATATTTATAACATGATAACAAATCACATGTTTATATCATGTATATATGTAATAATTTTTAAAATCTCATTTCAACCACCAATATGATAATGTATATGTTATACCCTAAGTAGAACATCCACTTTCCATGATATTAGATTATATCATATACACTCAGTATACATTTAGGCTACAATAAAGTGTCTAAATACCTTTAATATACCAATTTAGTTGTTTTGACTAAAAATGTATAGAATATAAGTGATTAGTAATTGTATACATATCCAACTATTGAATTATAATTCCATTATTTAAAAATACACAAATCAATCAATTCATAGTACTATTTGAATTGCTTGCATATAAAGTGATCAAAGATTATATACTTAGTCGACTATGTTTAGATATTGAGAATTTTGTGCTAATATAACTCAGACTTATCATTTACATAATACATAATAAATAACATAATAGGTTCAATTGATAATCATATAACTCAACCTTATTAGAATATACTGTCTGAATTGATTTGTATAGAGACTAAACAATTCATATATGCCTATGAATATTGTGAATTAAATCTTCCATCTAAGACTTATAATTGCCTCATATAAGTAACTATACAAAAAAATGTCCATAGATATAACATAAACTTATCCAAATTACTATTAATATTTTATATATAAGTCTATGGATAAATTTGAATACACAGACAACTATTTATAATTATACCTAAGTAATTATCTACCATAGGCATCATTACCTAGTTTTAAGACTTTATATATTTATAGATTAACCCCAATCCCATATACATAGTTATGTATGGTAAAATATTTAATAACATAGACTAAATATGTTTAATTTAAAACATACACCTTAAATCAGTTTGAAACCAATACATACATATTTCATTTGAAAATCCCTAACCTTTGAAGTACATCATCAACCTATAAAATATGATTATAGTACCAAGGAAGTCAAATTTGTCTTCACAACTTAGCTTTAATACCCTTTGTCCACTTATTCATAATACATAGATGTATTTAATTCCTTCACATGCCTCTCCTCACTTGTTTTTATTCTCCTCCATACCCTTACTCATCCCAATAATCTCTCCCCTTTACTTGATAGACAAATAATGACTAAAATAATGAATGACATGAATAACTCAACTGAACAGTAGTCCACCACCATTTTTCATGCAAAAAACTACCAAATTGCATAATGTTTTGGTTAAAATGATTATTAACTCAAGTTAAAATAGATTAGAAACCCTAATCATCTTCAACCTTCCCCATAACAATTAAAATAATTATTTTTTAATCCTTATCAATATGTGTGCTCATTTACCCTGATAAACATCTATGCATTTAACTTTATAAAAGTCATCAAAAATTATCATTCCATGCAATGTCAACTTAACTATAAGTCTACTTAACATAATGACCATATGATAAATTAAATGTAGCATATGACTATTTAAAAGACCATCAGCAATGGTACCAATTAATCCAAGAATCAAACAAAATAATGTCCATATAATCATTAAACAATGCTCTTATCTTTATTACTTTGCATAAAATTAGACTTATTTCCTAAGGAGTAAGCCTTTATATAAGTCTTAGGTAAATAAAATTTATTTTATTTTATCATGCCAAATTAGGGTCATTTGTTAATGCTTACAAGGAATTAAAATTCATTAATGTCTTATTGCAGGTTCATTCAACTATTATAAATGATAATAATAACCTTATAAGCATCTAATCACTTAACAACCCAATCAAGCTCAGTATTTGAATCCATATAATACCTACAATATGAGTCCAAACAAGCACTATACATAATATACATAGCTATATCCTAAACAATGGTAAGTCACAACAAGATAGGTACAAATTAATTTAATCAACACAACTATAACAACAATAGCTATTAGTATAGTAACACAACTAAATTAATTGAAGCACATAATCAAAACAACATGATTATCAAATGATAATAAGATCACAAAAAACATGTATAAAAAAGATCAAAACATATTAATGTTATCTATTTCAAATAATAATCACAAAACATGTTAATCTACTATGGTGTGTTTGTGGGTTTCCAAATTTTCTCTTTATCATCCCCCAAAGCCTCTATCTACACCATCCTCTCTAATGATTCCCTCCCTCCATCACACTCTAAGGGATGGATTTTTATTTCATCCACCTCAAAATAATGAAGGTAGTTATCCCAAAACATTATAAAATCCATAAATTATTAATGTATAAACTAATAAACATGATCATAATGTATAGAATATAAAAGTAAAACTATCTTATAAAAAAATAATTGTGAAAATTAAGGAACATATATTTATCCAATAATCATCATATGATATAAAGCTCAATTAAATAATAGTTAATCAGCTAATAAACATAAAATTACATGGAATAAAAGGTTATTAGGCTTGGAGATAAATTAGGATGTGATATCCTTCCCCCCTAAAGTTGGTCATCATCTTGATGACACTTATTCAAACACATGTTCTAAATTTAAAAAATTATTCAATAGAAAATATTATAATATACAACAACAAATCAAGCAAACAAATATGGGAACATCTTGTAAAACTCATCATAGTCCTCACTTGTGGAACTATCTTTATAATACTGGTCCCACTAGACTTTACTCTATGACACTTCTCTATTATGAAAACTAAGTTTAGGAGTGTGAATTATTTTGATTGGTTCTACCATGACCACCCTAGGATCCATAACTTGTAAAACATTTCAATCCAACACATGTGAGGATACACAACATAATTTTTAAGATAAAACATATGGAAGACATTATGAAAAAGAGATAGAACTGGTGGAAATGTAAGCCTATATGATATAAGATTGACCACTTCCAAAACCTTTAATGGTCCCACATATCTTAGTGAAAATTTCATTTACTTTCAAAATTTAATTGATCTTTTCTAAGGCTTAACCCATATAAACACTTTATCACCTATAGAAAACCATCTTGCTATTCGCTTTAGATTAACATAACATTTATTTCTATTAATGGCCTCAACCAACCTTTGCCTAATTATCCTGACTCGCTATTCTATTTATAAAAGCATCTCAAGTATAAAGACTACCCTTTCTTCTAACTTATTCCAACTCACTGGTATTATACATCTCCTTCCATATAATGCCTCAAATAGAGCCATATTTAATGCTAACTGGTATGATTTTTTTTAATCAAACTCAACTAATGGAAGGTACTCCTCCCACTTGTATTATTTATCCATGTAATGCATATGAAGGAGATATTATAAAATTTGGTTAACTCACTTTATCTATCTATCAATTTCTAGGTGATAAGTAGTAATGAAATTTAATTCCATACGCAAAGCTGAATTCAGATTCAACCAAAATATATAGGTCATCCTCAGATCTCGATCTAAAATGATCTTCTTTGGAAAACCATGAAATTAATATACCTCTTTTATTAATCTCTTCACAAGCATAGGTGCATCATTTGTCAAGTTGCTTGGTATGAAGTGGGATACCTTGGTTAGTTTCTCAACTATAACCAAGATCATATCATGTCAGTTATGTGATAAAGATAATACTTGGATAATGTCCATTCTAATCACATTAAAATTCCATTCTAATATATGATGTGAATATAACATTCCTACTGGATGCACATGTTCAACATTTACATGCTGACATTCCAAATAATAAGACATAAAATACATTACATCTTTCTTGATTCCTTTCCAAAAATAGAGTCATTTTAGCTTAGCCATGAGCTTGATTACTCTTGGATGTCATGAATATGGGGTATTATGTAGTTTTTTTAACATTGTGCTACTCACATTCTCTATATTAGGTATATACATCTTACCATTATACCACAAAATACCACCACTCTCTAGCTTAAATCCTTTAAGCATAAGATTATGATCATTATTAGATAATGATTTCTTGAATTGATCATAGAATTCATCTCTTAGAGAGAAGTTAATTACTTGATCTTAGAAATTACTCTTGATAGTGGCCATGGTATTTATGTACCTTATACTTTTTAGAGAATTAGTTACTATGTTCTCCTTACCATTGATATAATTAATATCAAAATCACAATTAGATAATAACTCTAACCATCATCTCTAATGATCATTTAGGTTCAGTTGGGTGAAAATGTACTTGAGTCCCAAATTATCAGTCTTGAGCTCAAATGGTTTATCCAATAGATAATACCTCCAAACATAGAAGTAATGAACACTTTTCACATGTTCCAAATCATGAGGGGAATAACTCACCTCATATGAATTTATTTGCCTAGACTCATAGACTATAACTGGGCCATCCTACATAATGACTCCTCCTTGTCCATCCCCAAATGCATTGATGATCACTAAGAATTGTCCATTAGCATTGGGAAATATTAGGATGGGTACTAAAATAAGCCTCCTTTTTATCTCTTGAAATGCTATCTCACACTTTTTTTGACCATACAAAACTATGATTTTTCTATTGAAGATATGTAATTAGATTAGATATCCTAGACAAATTTGGAATGAATTTTCTATAATATCACATTAATCCCATGAAACTCCTTACCTCATGCATATTATTTATCACTAATCAATCAAATATGGCTCATATCTTTATTACATCTACTAAAATACCATATACAGAGATAATATATCCTAAATATTACATTTTATTTGTGAAAAATGCACAATTAAATAACTTTCTATACAACCTATACTTTCACAACCACTACAAAACTAGTTTTAGATGTTTCAAATTCTCTTACTCATACTTGGAATAAATGAGGATGTCATTAAAAAAAACCAAAATGAAATGATCTAGATAATATCTAAACACACTATTCATAAGATTCATGAATGTTATAGGAGCATTTGTCAACACAAATGGTAACACTATGAACTCATATTGCCCATATCATGTTCTAAATTATATTTTTATAATATCCTCATCATGGATTATTAATTGATGATACCTTACTCTAAAATCAATATTTGAAAATATTGTTTCACCTTGTATTAGATTAAAGAGGTCATCAAAACATGGCAATGGATATTTGTTCTTGATCATCTCTTTATTCAACATCTTATAATTAATACACAGGTGAAGATTACCATCCTTATTCTTGACAAAGACACCTGATGCAATCCATGGTGAGACACTTGGTCTAATCAACCCTTTCAAAAAAATCCTAAATTTGGTCCTTTAACTCAACCAATTTAGTGGTTTTCATTATGTATGGTGCATTAGACTATAGTTCCAATCCAGGTATGATATCAATTACGAAATAAAACTCTCACTTGGTTGGAATTCATGGTAATTATTCTATAAACACATCTTGAAAGTTACTTATAAAATTATAATCATTGATGGATGGTTCCTTAGATTCATCCATCTCATTTATATTAATGATAAATGCCTAACATCCCTTTCTCTGAGCTTTATTGAGTTGAATTATATAAATCTAATTTAACTTTAACTCTCTTTCTCAACCTAAATTTTTGTCTAATTTCTAAAATCATCTTGACACATAACCTCCTTCAGATAACATTCAACCTTAGCTTTATGATCTGCAAGTCAACTAACTCCTAGGATCACATCATATGGTCCTAATGATGCATCATAAATATCCACTACTATATTTAATTTAGGCAACCTAATCCCAAATTCAATGAAAAACTTATCAAATTTAACCTTAGACTCATTCCCATGATGTACTGACCAATGCATTTTCCATAATGATAGCTTTTATAGATAATTTACTAAGCATTTTAGGTGAAATGAAAGATTTTTTAGCTCTCATGCCATTAAAAATAGAAACCAAATCATTAAATAAAATGCCTAACTATTCTATGGGTAAAACTTGATACTTATCCTAATGATTGTCCATAGTTGCATGAATCTACTACTAAAATGTACCCTATTAAAGAGAATAACCTTTATTCTTCAACTTGTCCTAATGATATTCTTGAGCATAATGGTCACCTCTAAAAATGAAGTAACTTGCTACTAGTAATTTCTTCTTAGACTATTAGTTTCCTTTGAAACCATTATCGAGTTTCCTATTCCCTAAATCACTATTAAATTTGGCATTCTAATTCTTAAACTAAATCTTAGATTCTACACTTTTCTACTTATAGCTATTCTTTTTGAAAGTTGGTCTAGAACTTCTAAACTTCTTATTGAACTTATCTCTAACTTGGGCAAGATATTTCAACTTGTGTTCCTTGTTGACTACCTTATCAAAATCTTAATCTATGGTAGATGGCCCATGCACATCTAATTCATAACTAATTTGTTTTTTTAATCCCATGATAAATTTGCTTATCATGAATCTCTCATCCACCTAATATTGAGACACATACTTAAGTATCTTATTGAAATCCTCCTAATATTCATTCATTGATAGGTTTCCTTATTTAAGATTTTAAAAATATGTAAGCTTCTAATCAAATTACAACTATGGAACCCATCATGACCTATAAAATGTCAAAAATTATTCCAAAGTGGTGGTGGTGGTAGAGTCGAGTTTCATTTCAATATTATTATTTACCCACCAAGTTGTTGTTTCACTATCAAGTTGATATGCTCTCAAGACTAGTTTTGTGACTTCAGAGTAATTCTAAATCTCAAAACATTTCTCCATCTATATTAATGATGCTTCAGATCCATATCCTAATACATGTCAATCAAATTTGGGTAGATTGACATTTTTTATGTCTCATACAAATTCTATATCTACTCAAACTCTCACATCCTATGATACTTCCTCATACCCATACTCTTGAGGATGTTATATTGGCATAGTATTATCATTGATTCCAAAGTGTCATAAGGTGTTTGTAAAAATATGAAATCATGATGTGCATTTTCATTTGGTCAAAGATGTATTTATGGGTGTTTACCATTACTTCAAGTCTTTAAGGTCAAAAATAAGGTTATAAGGAGTCCATAAATTCTTTGATGGAGTTCTAGTCATTACTAGTGATTATTTTGAGAGAGAAAAATGCATCCTCAATCTTAATAAGAACCAGCCCATCACAAACTATCACACAAGCATATATGTACTAATAAGTGTGTGTATTTATTAAAGGTACTCATAAACTTGACCCTAGTCAAACTATAACATGGAGATTATGTACTTAGTGCTCAAAATGTTCCCTACAATTTTGGTTTTATGAGGAGTTGTCCTCTTCAAGATATAGGCTTGCAAAGATCATCTAATAATTTGTGACGTGTAAAATGATATCAATTTTAGGCTACAATAAATATCCATTGAAGTTAAAAAATATGAATGTTGGATTTCAAATGACTGTGTATGAAATTAGGACCCAAGAGGAAAGAAGATGTTGTAGAAGCCATGAATATTATCTAATCAAATTGATATGGAATGCAAAGTTTGAGTAGAAAAGGAGTGGAACACCCTCAAAGTTAACTTTTTCATAATTATATATACACATGAATTTATTACCCAATAAATTAGATTTTTTCAAACTATTGAATTATGTCATTAACTCTTTGAAGAACATGTTTGTGTATTTGGTTAAAAATCAAAATGTTATTTTGTAAGAGAATCATCTCAAGATATGACTATGTCCTAAAGGTACTTATCATTTATAAATAATGTAAATTGAAGAGATGTTTTGGTTATTTTTATCATCAAAATTAATACTCATAATTTTTGAGAATGCTCTCAATGCCATTTATCTCTCATAGGTGTGTTATATATGCCTTGTATGTGTCATATGAATAAAGGTAAGATAAAGACAAGATTAGAAACTATGATGAGGGTTTCAAGACAGTAAACCATAAAAAGTATCCTTTATGAAGTGGATGAACTTGTATGAGGTTAAAAATACCAATGAGTATTAGTTGGTCTATGTACATGGTACTACTTGAAAGTTATCATGTCTTGAAGGTATGAAATGCTTGTCTAAGCACAAGACTAGGTCTATAAGTCTAAAATAAAATAGGAACAACATAAGAGTAATTGAATTGGTCTAAAATAACAATATGGTCATGAAGGTTATATGACAAATTTTTTTACTAAGGTACATGGCATGAAAATGGAGTGTTCTTCATGAGTGAAGACAATAAACTATTGACAAAGTTATTTAAAAGTTGACATTATGCCTATTATGCTTGAACTTGACAAGGTCACCAGGCTAGGATATTACATATGATCTAAGATATCATGTTTACATATATATTATAAAATGACAATATAGGTTTGAATATGTTCATTTAACAAATAAGACTATATGCAGGATACAATGAACAAGGGAAACTTGTGAAGGTGATGTCAAAGTTATTTGGTGAATCTAGCTATGAATTAGAATGTCTCATATGCATGAATATAATCTTAGTTTCATTATGATCAAAACAACATATTACTTTTTCTTAGAAGAAGATCACAATAGTACTTCACAGTGAGTTATTGACTTAGTAGGTAGAGTGCACCAATAAGGGTGTTATGATCTTGTCCAAGATATAATGTATTTTTAACCACAAATAATATGAATGATGCATAAAAAACCTTTTTATATTACCATATGAACATAGAGTATAATATTTGTGGTATATCATGAATATTCAAAAGTATAATAGAGATGTGTTGCAGTAGACAAGGTCTCACAGACCTTGTGAGCAAAGTATGGCAAGGATGTTATGATAATATGACTTGAAGAAAGTGTTGACTTGTGTAAGTTATAGAGGACTAAGATAAGGCTTGAATAATATCATATGGGATGAAATATACTTGATGAATATTATTCTTAGATGGAGAAATCATATTGTTTATATAGGAATAATGCTCATAAAGTTGCATGTAAACCTACTTGGTTAAGGTGTTCTATTGAAGGTTCCATGAGTTGAGTCAAGCCCTAATGAATTGAGGAGTCTATTTTAGACCTGGGGAGCATGAGGAATGATTTATGTGATCTTAAGAGGATTTTTCTCAAGAATAATCCATTCATTTTTAGAAGGTATTTTTGTTTCCTTGAAACCATATCTATGGTTGAAAATTCCTAATGAGGAATAGGCCTATATGAGGTCTTATATGCAATGTTAGTGAGTTTCATGGTTTCATGTGTATTTTTTAATAATCATGGTGCATGGATACATGTGTAATGACATGAGGTTAATTTTAGATCTAACCTAAAGATAAAAAGGTCTCTATAAGGCATATTACTGAGTAAGGGTAGTGTTATGAATTAGGTTTTCATAGGACCTATTAAGAAGGGTAAGAGATAAAAAATGGTTTGAATGACCTATATGGTCAATTTTGATCAATTAGAACATATGTAAGAAGGCATAATAACTAAGACATGTGTTTTAGCTAACTAAGGAGGTAAATTGTAGAAGAACCACTATATATGTAAGATACATTTTTGATCATTTAGTGTGTGTATAAGTGTGGAATTGGATATCCAAGAGTGGTCATAGTAGAGGTAATATTGTGGGAATGGATTTTAAGCCATGAAAAATCACCATATGTTTAAAATATTTGATGAATCATCATTAAAGGTCTACAAGTAAGGTAAACATCTAATTTCCTATATTGCTAGACATAACATGAAGATAAGAAGGGTTCCAAGTTCATGAACATGACATAAGTTTATTAAGGGCATAAGAAGCTGATAAGAATGAAGTTATAGATCTTATAAATGATAGATAGTAGGTGGATGAGGTCTTTTCATTGAGATTGAGGACTGAGTATGACCTAGATGTCATAAAAAGTAGAAGATCATCATGTATTGATGTGTGTGTGTGTGTGTGTGTGTGTGTGAGAGAGAGAGAGAGAGAGAGAGGAGAGAGAGAGAGAGAGAGAGAGAGAGAGAGAGAGAGAGAGAGAGAGAGAGAGAGAGAGAGAGAGAGAGAGAGAGAGAGAGAGAGAGAGAGGAGAGAGAGAGAGAGAGAGAATATGTTTACATAATCAGTTAAAAAATAGCAAAAAGAGTAAGGTGGAGAGTTTTAGATTGTTTATGTAGTGGTTTCTTGATCAATAAGTGGGTTGGTTCCTCGTAGTAAGTTGGTTCTTGTCAAATCTAAGCATGTTATTGGTAAATTAGGGGTTCATGTTACCTACTAGGTTGGTGCTCAGCCAAAGATTGGTCATTGATTTATAGGATAAGTAATCAATGAATTATTCTAGTGGGTTTTATTCCTCATGAGTGTTTCCCACCTATGAGATGTGTTATAGTTTTCATGCTTACTTTATTGATGCTATCTATTTGCTTGTGTTTACTAGATTGCTTGAGAATTGCTAATGGTTTACTAATGAAGTTTAATACAAGTGAAAGTAATTGAAAACCACTAATTCACTCCCCCTCTCAATAGTTTTTCCTCTAAGAATTGGTATCAGAGTAGGTCCTTTTGATTAGTCTTGATAGTTTAAAGGTGATCCTAGAATCAAAAGATGACTAAGAAACTAAGGAAAGAAAATCAATAATTTAAATCAGTGGTCAAAGGTATTAAAGAGAAGATTAATATTTTTGAGACAAGGTGGAATAACATTAACTCAAAGGGAGATGAATATGAGATGGTCCTTAAGAATCTATAGAACATGCCAAGTCACTTATGGAATGTGAAGGAGAGATGAGTCATCTTCAAACTTAGTTTGAGGAAATAATTTAAGTAGTTAAATAAGATAATAATATCATTAAGAATATCAAGATTCAACTAAATAATTTAAAGGCATGTCTAAGTACAAAAGAGGAATAATGTTCAAAATTGAGGACTGAGCTATGTTCTTTGAAGATTGTGCATGAGTAACTCATAGACAAGATAAACAAGGTAAAGAGACAGTTTCAACCAAAAAGGTTGAGAAGAACATAGATCATCTTAGTGAAGACAAGAAGGTCAATATGAATAAAATATATATTAGATATTCAAATTTTATAAGGTATATAATTTCATTTCATGGTCATTACTTTGCATTTAATCTTTTTGGTCATAGAGATAGAGATTGTAGAAGAAAGAGTAGTTAGTTAGTAAGAGTTATGGATAATGTGGCCTACTATAGTTATAATAACATGGGACATATATATATTCTACCATATAATGTATGTGAATGATCCAACATGGATATGGAGACAAAAGGTAATCAATGATAATAACACTAGTCTAGAGGATGTGGCAATCAAAAGAAAGGATGATGAAAGAGTTATAACTAGTCATATTGAGACTATGAACCAAGGTGGATTGTTCACCAAAATATAGGAGTATTTATTATCAGCCTATGTGGTCATTAATAAAAAAAATTCTCAAGAGGGTTGTGTTTTACATTAGATAAAGGAGAATAATAAAGAAGATGTTTAGGATATTCAGTTAAATGAGAATGTCAATCCAAATAGGGTTCTTGAGAAGAACATTCAGTCTTATCTTAGGGACTAGTGTGATCCATTATTCGAAAGCTTATAAGTGGTGAGGTTTCTCTTTTAGGATTATTATAGACACTCTTAAATTAATGAGAAGATGGTAACATCGAGGTAGAACAAGGTATGATCATTTATTGCTCATCAAATTGTATACAATTCAACTTGATATCAACTAATATGTTTAGTTGAGTAAGCATGAGAAACTAGTAAAGTACAAAGTTTGAAATAACTATATTTGAGTTAAATATGGCTATAAATATTCCTTGCTATGTGTGGATATTTTTTCTTTACCATAGAGATAGGGGGTCTAACTCAAGAGGCTTGAAAAATGTAGAAACAAGGTCTTAACTATGTGTATATAGAGTATATGATAGAGATGTCTAATGAGGCATGGTCTTAATATGTTTATGACATCATAATATCTTACATAATCAAAGTAACTAGTTTCACATACTTTAAATAAATATCAAAATTCTATGTTCTGAGCTTTGTTCTTACAGTAAGACTATGAATGCATAGTAAATTAGTAAGAGTAAAATTGTAGAAGTTGGTCACTATGTAAGTTGTCCAGTTTTAAGATGATTATTTGGTGATAAATTAATCACACACACCCTATATGGTCTAAATATGTTTAAAACCAAAGGTGTAATTCATTTATTCCATGAGTACACATGCCATGAAGACCAAGGGGGAGTTGATCAAATGCTTTAGTTGTTCCTAGAGCAGACTAGACCAGTCAAGGTGCTAGGTTAAGCAATCAAGAAGGCAATTTATTTATTGAGAATAAAAAATGAGGTGTATTTAAGGTGATGCACTAATAACGGTAAAATTTTTATTTAAAATATCATATTATTCAAAGACAAGGACAAGTAGTTACATGTGATCATGGTGATAAGAGGAGACTATTTGAGTTACTTCAGATATGTATGGCATGGTTTGTTGAAGAGTAGGTATAAGGATCAATTGGCATGCTTATATAAGACCATTTTTCATTAGTGTCAAAAGGGGGAGATCAAAATGAAGGAGTTTTAAATGTGTAAGAATATATTTTGAGGGTGTTTTCCATCAATGATAAATGAGGAGATTGTTGGCATAGTGTTGTCATTGATGTCAAAGTGATGAAAACATGATGTGCATGTTTATTTAGTCAAAGATGTATTGATGGGTGTTTCCCATGATTTCAAGTCTTCAAAGTCAAAAATAAGGTTGTAAGGAGTTCATAAATTATTTTATGGGGTTATTGTCATTACTAGTGATCATTTTGAGAGAGAAAATTGCATCCTCTAGCTTAAGAAGGACCAAACCATCATAGATTGTCACACAAGTATGCATATAATAATAATTTTATGCATTTATTTTAGATACTTATAAATTAAAACTTGGTAAAATTAAAACATGGAGATGATGTAATTAGTGCCCAGAAGGTGACCTATAATTTTGGTGTCTTGAGGAGTTGTCCTATTCAAGATATAATTTTGCAAAGATCATCTAGCAATCTGTGAAGTGCGAAACGATGTCAATTTTAGGCTATAAGAAATAGCCATTAATTATTAAACATATGAACATTGGATTAAGAAAGACTATGTATGAAATGAGGACCTGAGAGGAGAGAAGATGTTGTAAAAGCCATGAATATGATCTAATCAAATTGGTATGAAAAGTAATTTTTGAGTATAAAAGGAGTGGAACAACCTCAAAGTTGTTTTTTATCATAATTATCCATACACATGAATTTTTTTCCCAACAAAGTGTATATTTGTAGACTATTATTGTTTGTCACTAACTCCTTGAAAAACATGTCTATGCATTTGGTTAAGAATATGAAGATTATTTTGTAAGAGAATCATCTCAAAATATGACTGTCCTTAAGGTACTTATCATTTGTAAATAAGGTAAATTGAAGAGGTGTTTTTTTGCTTTTTGTCATCAAAATGAATACTTAGAATGTTTGAGAATATTATTAAGGTCATTTATATCTCACAGGTGTGTTTCATATGCTTTATATGTGCTCTATGAAGGAATGCAAGCTTAAGGAAAGCTTGGAAAATTTGATGAGGGTTTGAAGACAACAAACCCAATGAGGGATCCTTTATGAAGTGGATGAACTTATGAGAGGTTGAAAATACTAGTGATGATTAGTTGGTCTATGTGCATGGTACTAATAAGTATTTGTCATGCTTTGAAGGTATGTAATGCTTTTATAATCACAAGACTACGTCTATAAGTCCGAGATAAAATAAGAACAACATAAGAGTAAGTGAATATGTCTACAAGACTAATATGGTCATGAAAATTGTATGACATAATTATTGACTAATGTATATGGCATGAAGATGGAGTTTTATTCATGAGTGAAGATAACATGGTATTGATAGATTTATTTAGAATCATTGTATGTATTATGCTTGAACTTGATAAGGTGATCAGTCTAGGATGTTACATATGATTTGAGATAAAATCTTTACATATTGATTATATTATGAAAAAAGGCTAAAAGAGATCTGAACATGTGTGTTGAAGAAAGAATACTATATGTAAGATACAATCAACAAGGGAAACCAATGAAGGTGATATTAGATTTGTTTGGTGAATCTAGCTATGAAGTGGAATGTCCTATGTGCATGAATTTAATATTAAGTTCATCATGAGAAAGCTAACATGTTACATTTTCCTAAAATAAGATCACAGTAGTCCTTCATAGTGAGTTGTTGACTCAGTAGGTAGAGTGCAGCAAGAAGGGTGTTATGATATTTTCAAAGATATGATGGCTTGTTAACCATAACAAAATATATAATGATTCATAAATAACCTTTTTCTATTAACATATAGATATAATGTTTAATCTATATGGTACATCATGAATATCCAAAAGTATAATAGAGATGTGTTGCAATATACAATGTCTCACAAACCTAGTGAGCAGAGTATGGAGAGGATCATGTGATGAGATGACTTGAAGAAAGTGTTGACTTATGGAATTTATATAAGACTAAGATAAGTATTAAATAATATCATATGGATGAAATATACCTGATGAATATTATGCTCAAATGAATAAATCATATTGTTTCTATATGAATAATGCTTGTAATGTTTTATGTAGACCTAGTTGGTTGAGGTGATCTATTAAAGGTGCCATGAGCTGAGTCAAGCCCTAATGACTAAAGGAGTCTATTTGAGACCTGTGTAGTATGAGAAATGGTGTATGTGATCATAAGAGTCTTTTTATCAATAGTAATCCATTCATTTATAGAAGGAAATTCTATTGCCTTGAATCCATATTTGTGGTTGAGTAGTCCTAATGAGAAATAGCCCTATATGAGGTATTATATGGAATATTAGTGAGTTACATAGTTCCATGAGGATGTTTTAAGACTCATTGTGTAAGGAAACGTGTGTGATGAGATGAAGGTCATTTTTTATCTAACCTAAAGAGAAATAAGTTTCCATAAGGCTTATTATTCAATGAGTAAGGGAAGAGTTATGAATTAGGTCTTCATGGGACCTATATGTAAGGGTAAGAGCTAAAACATGGTGTGGCTGACCTATATGGTCTATTTTTATCAATTCTAGAATATGTAAGAAGGCATACAAACTAATACATGTGCTTTGTCTAACTAAGGATGTAAAGTGAAGAAGAACCACTATATATGAAATATCTATTTTTGATTATTTAGTGTGTGTATAAGTGTAAAACTAGATATCCAACAAGGAGTAGAGTAGAGGTAGGATTGTGGGAATGGATTCTAATACATGACTAGTGACCATATGTTTATAATATATGATGAATCATCATTAGAAGGTATTTAAATAAGTTAAACATTTGATTTACTATCTAGCTAGGTAGAGCATGAAGAGAAGAAGGTTTACAAGATCATGAACATGGCATAACTATCTTAAGGGCATAAGAACTTGATAAGAATGAATTTGTAGATATGAAGAATAATAGAGATTATGTGTATGAGGTCTTTTGACTAAGATTTAGGACTAATTATAACCTATATTTCATAGAGATTAGAATATCATTATGTGTTGATGTGAGAGAGAGAGAGAGAGAGAGAGAGAGAGAGAGAGAGAGAGAGAGAGAGAGAGAGAGAGAGAGAGAGAGGTCCATCATCAATTGAGAAAGAGTAATAATATAAAGAAATAGAGTTTTATAGTGTTTATTGAGTGGGTTATTGATCAACAAAGGGGTTGGTGCTTCATATGAAGTTGGTGCTTTCTAAATCTAAGTGCGTGCTTGGTAAATTAGGGGTTATTTCTCCTTGCTAGATTGGTGTTAACCTAAAGATTGGTCATTGTTTTATATAACAAGTAGTCCATGAATTATTCTAATGGTTTTTATTCCCCACGAGGATTTCCCACTTATGAGATGTGTTAGGGTGTTCATGCCTTCCTTGTTGATGATATCTAGTTTCTTGTGCTTATGTGATTTCTTGAGAATTATTAATGGTTAATTATTGAATTTAAATGAAATTTAAAGTAATTATCAACCACTAATTCACCCCCCTCTTAGGGGCTATGATTCGAACATGTTCCTACTTAGTAAGATGTTCTTCATTTTCCTGTCAAGCATTCTCCTCTACATGGCCATGCACTTCCTATTCTAGGTCTATGATTCGGTCCCTAGTCTCTTCCATGGTTATGAGGATTTGATACAAATACATAGTTTGCTCAGTGTTGAACTAATTTAGACCAATAAAGGGGTTGGTATTCAATGTAACCTCACTTCTTAGTCTATATTTCACTATTATTCTTCATGGTTAAATGGACAATAAGTTTGCATTAGGAAACACATTAAGTCTTAGAGTTTTATCCTTTGATCTAATACCATAATGTAATAACCCACCATGTTTCACCAAAATAAAGTAAATTTAAAAAAAAAATACATTCATCCAAAATATTTCACCATGAGAAATATAACTAAGTGATATTTAAGTAAATGTATTATTTTAGTTAACTCCACATGAATTCTATCTAATCCATTTAGCTAATAATCACAAAGATATTGATATAACTTTTATAGGCTCAATTTGCACCTTTGGAGAGGGTTCTTCAGGTTCTCTCCAATTGAGCCTATAAAAATGGGAAACCCCAGGATATGGATCACCTATGTTGGGGCTATACCTCTAGATTATGCCAGCTTCCTCTTGGCTTAAGAACATCTTCAAAGAGGCAAGTAGAAAGACAAAAAGTAGGAAGAATATCCTTCATGAATTTACCATACATAAGCATACTAAACACTAGTTAAAGATAAGACATGCAAATAGTTGATATTATTTATTCAAAAGGTAATTTTTAAAATATTTTGATAGGGTTTAACCTTATCAAATGAGCACACTTTTATAAGAGTCTCAATGAGTATCCTTGTCTCAAAGAAAATTTTATAAAATTTCCAAAATCTAAGAAACCCTCCCAAGGGAATGAGACTAGGATATATAAAAGAAGAGAGACTACCCAAAATAATGGGCAAACATGCTATCAAAAAAAGAACACCTATCCTAGGTCATTAAATGAACCTGAGCCATCACCTTTTTCTCCTTATCAAATGCAACATTACCCCTCTTTTGATCAATAAGAATGCTTTATATGACTTGTTGAGTGATAATGTTTCCAAAAGCCTTAAGTGTGCATTAATTAATCCTAGCCATAGTTACCAATACTAGATATTTTATTTTATTCTTCAAACCAACTCTTACTTGAAGATAAACATTTATGTTCATGAACCTGACTAAAACATGATTTAGTGACTTTTACGTGGCTACTTATTAAGACAAAAGCCATGCTAAAAATTGAAGATCCTTCACATTAATTTCACTCTACTTTATCTTCATTATTGGATCATAGGTCTATCTATAAATAAAATACCAATTTGAGACTATTGATTTTCTTATTATTTACATATTAGTATAGACCTATAGAAAATATAGAACTTCTCTATATTATTATAGGTTTATAAGACCCATCATTTATTTGTAGGAACCTAAACCCATATGTGTATATATGAATCGTCTTGAAAATGTTGAACATTATTTTAATAATAACTTTGATCAAGAAAAAATATGAACCAAAAGTCCATATTTTAACCTTAATGGTGATCCTTATGTTTTCCTTTCATCTCATTGCATTACCTGGGCCACTTCACAACATTTAAACCATATCCAATGGTATTAAAAAACCTTGTACAACCCTATGTTTTATGGTCAAAAATAGATTCTCAATCCTCATGGAGAATCTTGGGCCTACCTTTAATTTAATTGGTTGTCAAAAATCAACATGACTCTCTGATAAGTTCACTCAACTTACTCTATTGATTTCAATTTATATGAAATCCAATGGATGATTGATTTCTTTCCAATTAAATGTGCCCTTGATAATTGGCATGTATACATTTTCCTTTGAGATTCACAGACTCTTTGATCAATGCTTTCCATTAGATCCAAATGTATGATGCAACATAAACCATAAATATATCAAGACCCACTGTTTGAAAACTAATGGCTAGTTCATAGTCTTGAAGTTGAGATCCACACTCCTATCGAATGACACTCACATAACCATCATTGATAGTTTTATGATTGTCAAATTGAATCTTAGAAGGGTTATCTTATTTTATCATTAAATTTGACATTGGAATGAACATCTCACATTGTAGGTATATTTTCAAAGGATCATAACTTAAAGATCAAAAGTACCAAAAGCTTCAAACTTTTAGGAGATTTTCCTAATGTCAAGAATGATAAACCCATTTGATCCACTAATCTTGTGAGATTTTTAGGTGAAGTTATTAAATGCCCAAGCTGATGGGTCCATTTATATTCCATGTGACATCCTAGTGATGGTTTATATCTTTTTAATAAGTATGGTAAAGTTAGTGAAAGCTAATTGAAGAGATAACTTTACACATGCATAACTTTATTTGCGCTTCGGTGGAAGAACTAGGATTTAGTGCGTATGATCTTGGCACAAAAGTAAACAAACCTGTATGACATATTCTTATTGATTCATAAACACATGTGAGATATGGATTTATAAAATTCATTAATTGTGTTTTGTGTGTGCTTCATCAAACCATGCAATAATTTTATGTGGGCCAAAATGGCCAACATCTTTGGTGACTCATAGGGAAGCATGTTTGCTATGCTTTGAGAACCTAGACCATTATCTTATCCAGTCTATTAGGTATGGATTAATTATCTTTTAAAATAAATAAGAACCTATCTTTTGAATAAACAAGTATCAAAATAAATAAAACACAAAAAAATACTTGAGTCACTTTGGAAAAGAAAATAATAGAACAAAAAATGAAAGTGCACAAGACACCTAAAAGAAAGCAAAACATAATCTAATATGTATAATATTTTATAATGGATGTAATGTTATTCAATAATAGAGATTCAAATAAATTACTTTAACTAGGATGGGTATTACCTCTCCATCTAGTTGGGCAAGCTAGAAGGCATTGTGTTCCTTACATCCATAGATCAAATAAGGATAACTCTACAAGCTATAAAACTTGGTATGGTTACCTAGATTAGCCTTATTCAAATCCCATTTGAAGACTAGGTCCCTTTCCTCATAACTACTTGATGTAGCTATTTTTTCAAAATCCTTATTGACTTTAGATTTATGTGATTCTAAATTTTTCATAACAAGGTCTCTGGTCTCTTCTAGCTCCATGAGTTCTACCATCCTCAAATTAATTGTCTCATCCTCTATCAACTCAAGCTAATGAACTATCTTTAATATAAATATCTCAAGGAAGATAATCAATTTGGCCTCCCTTTCACACATAAGAACATATAGATAATTACCAATAGTAGTTTTAGGAGTCACCCTATCAGCCCACAAGGCTATCTTTATCTTAGTGTGCCATTATCTCTAATTTTCTTCCATGATCCTCCTGATGATCCTCGACAAATTATTTTTTATGGACTTTGTTAGTCTATTTCCTTGAGGATAGTAATTTGAAGAAGTGTTGAGGTAGATTCCCAAATTGAAATCCCATTCACTTATCTTCATACCAAGTAATGACAATAAATCATCAAAAATTATGGTGGTTGGGACACCCAACCTAGTTGCAAGGTTGTCATAGAAATCCAAAACTACAACCTCACTATCTTCATTTAATGCAATGGATTCCACCCATGTCGTGAAGTAATAATTTGTAGTGAGCACCCATTTATTACCTAAAATTTATGGTGGACTGATCATCCCTATGAATTCTAACCCCCATTGTATGAAGGGTTGTTCCACCTGAATAGGATTGAGTGGAAGAGCAGCTACTTTTTGTTTTCCTACAAAGAAGGAACACTTCTAGAACTTTATAACCCATGCATGAGCATATTTTAAAAGGTTAGGTTATTAATAAATATCCATCATCACTTTTTATTCATTGGTTTTGGGTTCAAAATGGCCTCTTACAGGTCCATCATGGAACTGCTCCAAGAGTTTGGTTACCTGGTCATCATCTATAAATCTAAGGAGCACCCCATTGAGGTCCTTTCTAAAAATGATGCCATAAATTAATGTATAAGGTATATATTTGAGCCTTAAATACCTTATTTTGGATCTATCCAAACCTTGGGGGAATTCTCCTATTGCCAATAATTTAGCCACATCTTAAATCCAACTCTTCTAAGGTGGGAGTGCACCTACCTGTGAGTTATCTTAGCTTACCAAAATAACTTCCTTATATTTTTAGAGGCTATTAACCATGTTATCACATAATACCATACCCTTGACCACCTTTGTGACCTTTATTTATATGTCATATTCCATGACCTTTATGATCTAGCCTAATCTTCTCACTTAAATCTTTGTTAAGGAGGAATAGGATGAGACACCATTAGATGGATCCTAATGTTGGAGAGCATGGGCCTAATTTATTATGTATTTTAAAGGCTATAAGAACTTGTTTCTCAATGAAAGTTTACCTCACCTCATATCATTCTAGTCCTTGATTGAAAAAAGTAATTGGCTAATCTATTACTTCACTAATCTTTTGCATCAACATAGATGATATATTATCAATCTTAGTAAAGGTGTACAGAATGAAGTATTTGGATAAATTATTATTTAAAATTTATGGTGCTTGGATAATGGCATACTTGATGGATTTGAAATTTTTTATGCCTTCATCAAACCAAGCAAACATTTATCTCTTCTTTAACATGGTGGTGATAGGTTTGACTAGGTTTGACTAGGTTTGCAAAACTAGGTATGAACCTTTTCACAAAGCTAATATTCCGAAGGAAGCTCTAGATCCCCTTTTTGTGATTTGGTATGGATAAGGATAAGAAAACACTTATTATATCAGGGTCAATGGATAAACCCTCTTTTGAAACAATATGCCCTATCAATTTTCCTTCATTAATAGAGAACACACCTTTTTTGGGTTTTAAATAGTTCCCATACTCTCTACATATTTGGAAACCTAGCCTTAGATGGTCTATGTGCTTACTAATGTTCTTGGAGAAGACTATAATGTCATCCAAGTTGACCAACACCATTTGATTTAGTAATGCTTGGAAGGCTATGTCCATTGCCCCTTGAAAAGTTCCCCCAAGATTGGATAATCCAAAATTAATCTTTTAATAATCAAAATTCCCCCACTTGGTGGTGAAGGTATTATTTTACTAGTCTTCTTCTCTCACTAGCACTTGGATATAGCCTAATTATCCATCTAGGAGAGAGAAACATTATAAACTAGGAGTTTCTCCATGGATGGTAGAGGGTAATGGACCTTTAAAGAGACCCTATTAAGATCTCTAAAGTCCATACACGATCTAATCTCCCCACTCTTGTTTCAAATAGGTACTAGATTAGCTACCCATGAGGATTTTTTATTAAAAAGATGATCTTAGACTCCACAAGATTGATCAATTCCTTTCTCATGAGATCTTCAATCTTGGGATTAATGGGCCTTTGCTTCTACCTGACAAACTTGGAATCAACCTCTATCTGTATTGTGTGTTGGGTTAGATTAGGAAAAAATCCCTTTTGATTGCTATATTTTTAACTAAAGATATATGCATACTCCTTAGAAATCTCTATGAAATCATGCCTTTCAACTTTAGTGCTTACCTTTCCAAACTTGAAAGCTTGTCCTCAAAGATAATAAATCTCTCATATTTCTCCTCATTGGTTGACATCATTTATTTATCCTTCCTCATATGATCCCATTCATGAAAGATAACTTGTAGGGTGACTAGCCCCTTAGTAAGCTTAGTGTACCTTAATTTGAGAATCTTCTCCCCATACTAGTGCTACAACTTTTCTTGATTGAGGGAGGATAATTTTGCTTCTTACTATAGGAAACATGCAATTTATTTGTATTTTTCAAAGATATTTTAGTGATATTTATTATATTTCACTAATTTTATTATTACCACTTTGATGTGTGGTTAAACTTGGTTCTTTTCAATTCATTGGGGATGTTAAAATGAGCCCCCATAGATGCTAGCCTATTAGCATGCTAGTTTTAGCCTCTCATCATTAATTGGATGTTAAAAGCCTCATAGTACTTAATGAGGTCCCACAGTTTATGTTTTTAGGAGTTCATTATAGGGTTATTAGTGGAATTATAACCTTTAAATTGGTGCATAACCAATTCACTTTCCACATAGACTTGTAACTACTTGATCTTTCTCTTAGTGGCCCATTGAAGGTCATGGATGAGACCCTAATATTCTGATGTATTATAGGAGAAGTTGAATTAGAACTTGTATGAAGATAAGTATTTATCATTTTAAGGGGAAATTATCATGGCACCTACGCCCATCCTATGCTTGCTCCTGGATCCATCAAAGAACAATGTCCTTAAACCACTAGAATATTATTAAGGCCTTATGGGGGATGGAATAGGATATTCTTCTTCATACAAATAGAAAACACCCAAGTATCTTTATTCAACACCTTATAAGGGGTCCACTAACCGATTATCATTCCACAACTCATCTAGCAACATGTCTAGTACATCTTCTAGATGAGTTTTCAAATCTCACCCCATTACAAATTCATCTTCATAAATGATGGTGTAATTAATGTTTATACTATCTATCCCATAAGGTTCTATATGGAACTACATAATGGTCTCAACCTTGATTGGCACCTTGTCCTAAAGGCCATAGAGTACTAGTATGTTATAAGGTAGCCCCTATCTTTGTTATGAATTATCTAGAGATCCATAGTGCAAAGTGTGGAGGAACATACAAAACCAACACATCTTAGGACATCGAGACACTAATATGAACCTTCAAGGTTATATTCGGGTCTTTGATTATACCAGCTAGTTTAAGAGAATAATCATCAAGTTACATCACTCCTTTGGACAATGGCTCATAATTTAACCAAGCTAATTAGTTATGGAATTTAGCATCACTGAGGTACTAGCCCCATGATCCACTAAACAATTATGCACCAGAGAGTTTCTAAGGATTATTGAAATATATAAGCGAGGGGGCTTGGTTGTTTTATTTGATTTCCCTTCCTCTAGCCCTTTTACTACATTGATGAGAAGTTCATTCACCTTGAGTTTGTCTGTAACATTTTCACCATTAACCTTGGACAAACCCTCATAAATAATGTCCTTGACTAGGAATGGAGAGCATATTCGATATGGCTACACTCATATTTGAATTATTCATATGTTCAACAATGTTAGTGCATGAACCACTAACCTTTGCTTAGGCTTTGGGAGCCACCACTATTATTTGTTGAACTTATGAGCCTTTGGGGAGCAAAAAGATTTCTTTGGCTCTAATATTTTTGAGGTATCCAAACCTTGGGAGTGATAGATGGTTACCTAAGCCTTGTTAGTTAAGGATAAATAGTAGGAATATCTTTGAATACTTCATGGTTACCATCCATATTCCTTTTTAAAAATCTTGTGTTTGCTGACATTAGACTATAGGCCTAGCTAGAAGTAGATTGTTGGCTAGTTGCATATCACTCTCCTTATTTATAGTTCATCATTATATCATCTAGATGAATCAGTCCCTATTTATACCCTTGACCCTATGGATATTATTTTAGTCTAGTCATCATAGGCACCTCTACATTTTTTGCAATAAGAGCTTAGTTGTACCAAAAGTTAGCAACTTACTACCATTGATCATTGAAGGCTTAATTAAGGTCAATATTTAATATCATATGTTGACCTAAGGATTGGTTTTAAGGCATGTAAACCTCTACTTCTTGAGCCACATTATTTTTAACTAAGACCAATGATTTTGAATTACTAGTAACTTTAGAGTTAAAGTTACCTTGCCTATTATAGCTATGTTATCCTTGTCCCTAGTTATGACCTTAGCTCTGGTAGTTTCCCTTATATTGAGGTCTATTTATTTGAAAATCCTAATGATAAGGCTGATATGAATTTTAATAAGGCCTAATGAAGGCATGTCTCCTTTTGGTGTTTACTATCTCATTCCCCAAAGATTGAAAGATGCTTTTGAGCTCTTAAAAGTTTTTTGTTCTAGTGAATCGCTAGATCCACTAGTAAAAGCTTTATCTTGATTTTGTTGAGGGGTTAAAATAGTCATTGGTATAAGGATAATGATGTCCAATGGGGGGATAGAAATGAGATATGGTCTAATATTAGGAAATAAGGGCATCGTTGGGTTGGGTGTAAGTTTGTGAACTTGAACCATACAATTCTCTACCTTAATGTCCACCTCATATGCAACTAGAAGTATATTTCTTCCCATAGATTAGATCATCACTATTATGCCACTATTTAAAGTATTTTAATAATATAGGAAAGAAAGTTTAGGTATTGGTTTAACTGTAACTTGGATTCTATCACAAGTTTTTTGGAACCTTATGTTGAAGTCTTGAATGACTTCATGAGGATCTCTTTTAATTATAGTTAGTTATTTTTCAAGTGATAAATGGTCACTTCTATCCTCAAATATTTTACACAAGGCTTCTCATAATTACTCCCATGTCTAAATGTAATTTTTACTAAGGGCTCTATACCAATATAGGGCCCTTCCTTTGAAAGAGGTAGCTAGTAGCCTAATAAAGATACTTTCCTCTATGATATTATGTATATTTTAAAAGTTTGTTATGTCCATGAGGTGTTCAAAAAGTGTTATATCTTGGTCTCAAGTGTAACAGAGAACACTTTTGAGGGTTAAAAATGGGATATGATCATAATGAAAAAGGGATAGAGGGATTTGGACATTAAAATCCAAAAAATATCTAGGGACTACCATGGTTATGCAAGGGTTTAATAAGTGTCCTCTTGAAAGGATAGGACTTGAAGATGACCTAGGAGAAAAGTTTCCCTAATATGGATGATTATTTGTAAACCTTAGTATTTTTTATAAATTTAAAGGTAGTTTAACAAACTCAAAAGTAATGCCTCTTAAATTTGACCTCATTATCACCTTTGGCATGAGATGGAGCTACTATTTTTCACCAGACAATTGATTATTCCTTTCGAATTCACTAGATGATATTATTTAGAGCTTAACTACTATAAATTTGATCAAATTTGCATCAACTTTGATCAATTTTTATTTTAAAATAAGTGTGTCCCACTAAGCATGCTAGAAACTATTATAGGCTCAATTTTCACCTTTGGAGAGGGTTCTTAAAGTTCTCTCTAATTGAGCCTATAAAATTGGGATAACCCCAGGCTATGAATCACCTATGTTGGGGATGAACCTCTATATCAAGATGGTTTTCTCTTTTATGCTCACATAAGACTAAAACTAAGCCTAATGATTCATGGGAAAAAGTTTAGAAAGATATTAAGAGATCGCAAGAAAACTAAAATGGTGATACACCAAAGTTAAGTGGATATTCACATAAGTTTGAACCCATAGTAGATCCAAAAAAATATAATTGTGACTTATTCAATCTCACAATCTCACCAATTGCATAAATATTTCATAAAAGAGGTACCAAATATAACACTTATCCAAACCTAAAAATTTCCTTGAGAACATATTCAAAGAGGCAAGTAGAAGGTTAATAAATTAGGAAGAATCTCCTTCATGAATTTACCATACACAAGCATACTAAACACTTGTTAAAGATAAGAGATAGGAAAATAATTGATCTTATTGATTAAAAAGGTAATTCTTACAATATTTTTATAGGGTTTAACCTTATCAAATGAACACACTTTTAAAAGAGTCTCAATGAGTATCCTTGTCTTAGAGAAAAAATACTAGAATTTTCAAACATTGAGAACCCCTCCTAAGGGAATGAGACCAGTATATAGAGAAGAAGAGAGACCACTAAAAATAATGGGTGAGCATGATATAATAAAAATAACACCTATCATGGGTCATTAAATGAACCTAAGCCATCACCTTTTACACCTTACCCAATGGAACATTGCCTTTCTTTTGATCAATCAAAATGTTATATATGACTTGTTAAGTGAGAAGGTTCCCAAACACCTCAAGGGTAAATTTAATGATCTTAGCCATACTTCCCAATACTATACCTTCTCTTTGATCCTTCAATATAACTCTTGTTTTAATATGAAACCTTATGATCATAGACCTGACTAAACCATGGTTTAGTGCATTTTAGGTGGCTTCCTGTCAAGACAATAGCCATGCTAAAGATTGAATATCCTTTAATTTAATTGCACCTATAATTTATATTTATAATTTTATAGTAGGTATATCTATATGTGTAAATCCAATTTAGGACTATTGGTTTTCCTATAGTTTTGATATTAGTATATACCTATGGAAAATAAAGTACTTCTCTATATTATAATAGGTTTAAAAGACCCATCCTTTATCTGTAAGAACCCAAACCTATATGTGAATAAATGAAACCTCATAAAAACATCGACAATTGTTATAAGAATAACTTTGATTGATTAAAAATATGAACCAAAAGTCCATATTTTAACCTTAATAGTGATCCATACATTTTTCTTACATCTCATTGTATTACTTGGGCCACTTCATAGCATTTGAACAAACTCTTATGGCATCAAAATACCTTATAGAACCCTATGTTTTATGGTAAAAAATAGATTCCCAATCCTCATCTATATCTTGGTCCTAATTTTAATCTAATTAGTTGTCAAAATTTGACTTGGCTCTCTGATAAGTTGACTCAACTCATTCCATTGATTTTAATTTATATGAAGGCTCATAAATCGTTGATCTTATGGTAGTTCAACATGCCCTTGAAATTTGTCATGTATACATTCACCTTTGAGATTTATTTAATCTTTGATTGATTCTCACCATTAGATCTAAATGTATGATGTAATGTGGATTGTTGATCTACCAAGACCCACTATTGGAAAACCAATAGCTAGTTCATAGTCTTAAATTGGATGTCTTCACTCCCATCAAATGATACTCACGTGACCATCATTGATGGTTACATGACCATAAAATTTAAGCTTATAAATGTTTTCTTATTCTATCCTTAAATTTTATGTTGGTATGAATGTCTCAAATTGTAGGTCTATTTTCAAAGGCTCATAACTTGAAGAGAAAAAGTCCCAAAAGCCTCAAACATTTAGGAGATGTTCCTACAGTCAAGGACAAACCCATTTGATCTATTAGTCCTATAATATTTTTAGGTCAAGGTAATAAATGCCTAAACTAATAGATCTATATCTATTCCATGTGACATCTTAGAGATGATTGAGATCTTTTGGCTAATTATGGGAAAATTAGTGAAAACTGATTGAAGAGCCAACTTTTCACATGCATAACTTAATTTATGATTTGGAAGAAGACCTGGGATTTGGTGCATATGATCTTGGCATAATATTAAATAAAACCACATGACTAATTATTCTTGGCTCATCCACACGTGTGAGATCTAGCTTCAACAAACTACCTACTTGTGTATTTTTCATGCTTCATCAACCATGTAAGAATTTTCTATATGGGCCAAAATGGCCAATAATAACAAAACATGAATAATGATAAATAAACAATAAATACGACATTTATTTCATTAAACTAATAAATAATTGTATCCATAGATGATACAACATTACAACCACTATTGTAGGTGTATAAATTAATAAATATTTAAATTTTAAAAATAAATAATGTCTCAAACAATAATAAAAATAAAGATACAAATATTTGTGGAGCATGAGTCTTATCACTCAAGTATCTATCTATAATCTCAAGTGGTCTCTAGTGTAGTAATTTTGTATGGAGGGAGAGCATCATGTGAGTGATTTTACACACCAACCACATACCGTTTATCCCCCACACTATCTCTCAACAAGGTAATTTCCCTCCCTTCATGGATGAGTAGATATTGATGGTGTGGGAGTTCAAAGTGACAAATTAGAACCCATGTGGTATAAGATAACTAGTACCTAATGTGTGCCATAAATAAATCCATTCTAACATGATAGTACACAATCATCTAAACTATATCAAACACATGAAATGATAATGTTTAACTATAAACATTACTTTGGCCAAAGTCATCAAATAGTTAATTATCTCTAGGATTAGTCAATTTCATACACACCACTTAATTAGATTACACCTCATTTTGTATTTATGGTGATAATTAATCTACTAGATTCTATCCACTATTTATTTAGTGTCATAAATTTGATATTTGGTTATTTATATATCAATATAAAAACTAATAGATTCAATTTTAATATTCCCTATTAGTAAGTATAAATATCCTAAGTATGGAATTATCAAATACATGCATTTAGTCCATCAAATGTAATGAAATGAGTATAATATCATCTATTTTATTATAGAATAATAAATAGAATAAAAAGCAATATTTAATATAAATACACCATCTAAGTAAGAATTATATCCAAACTATAAGTTACTCAATTTCAACAAATAACTTGAAATGTTATTTCATCCATGAAACACCACATTAATCATAGCTTATTTATTTGTTCATATTCCAAAAATATAACAAAATCTAGTCCTATAATAACTTAATAAGATATGTATTTAAATAAATAAATGCTTTATTTTAATTCCTTATCTAAACATTAAATATATAACAAAGTACCCATTTTACCCTGTTATAATAATAATGTTCATAAGCTTATCATAGTTGTATACATCTATATATGGTCTTTCTATTCTTAGATTTATAATCTATGGATAAATAGTATGCTTATATCATGTATATATGTACTAATTTTCAAAATCTAATATTAAATTTATATAAGGCACTAATATGATAATGTATATGTCTTACTATAAGTAGACAATCCATTATCCATGATCTTAGAGTATCTAGTATAGTCTCGATATATATTAAGGCTACAATAAATTGCCTCAATAGATTAAATATACTAAATAATTACCAATTTATTTGTTTTTACTAAAAATGCACATAATATATGTGATTATCAATTTGATACATAGCCAAACAATGATTTACCAATTCTGTTATTTTAAAATACACAAATCAATTAATTCATAGTACTATTTGAATTGTTTGCATATAAAATGATCAAATATTATATACACATCTAACTATCACTAGATATTGAGAACCCTATGATAATAAAACTAAGCCTTATCATTTACACAGTCCATAAGATATTACATAATAGGTTCAATTGATAATCATATAACTCAGCCTTATTATAATATGTTGTCCAAATTGATTTGTATAAAGACCAAGCAATTCATATATGCCTATGAATATTGTGACTTAAATCTTTTCTCTAAGACTTATAATTTCCTCATACAAGTAATTATATAAATGAATGTCCAAACAGATAACATAAACTTAGCCAAATCAATATTTACCTTTTATATATAATTTTATGCATAACTATGAATAAAACTTTTGAATATATATATATATATATATATATATATATATATATATATATATATATATATATATATATATATATATATATATAGAGAGAGAGAGAGAGAGAGAGAGACACACACACACACACACACACACACACACACACACACACACACACACACACACACACACACACACACACACACACATCTGTGTGTGTGTGTGTACATTTCTATACATAGTCAAATTTGTTAAAAAACTATAACATCCTTACCCAAATTAAAAGTTAGGTATTATCACATTTGAATCTTTCATAACCAATATAGATTTTTATCTATATTTGAGCATTAATGTTTATATCCACAAACTAGTTTGACAACTAAAAGTGAGTCAAAGATCCTACCCAATCTAGATATAAATACTCTTAAATGAAATAACCATACAATGAATTCATAGAGTTTACAAATTAAAAATTAATTAATAAAGAGATTTCATTTTGGTAATATAAACATGGATAAAATCCTATATCTCTAACCATTTTAGTTAAGGTTAATCTGGGTTGGATGTAGGGTTTTGTAGATGGGTGAGTCATCCACAAGGCCCTACATTCAACTCATTATTTTTATAATTTCAAAAAATAATTGAAACCAGTAAATCGTTTGTCATTTCTTTTCCAAAAATCCATCAAACTATAACACAAGAATTTAAAGTACATCACCAACCTATAAAAGATGATTATAATGCCAATGAAGTAGAATTTGTCTTCATTTATTATATTGAATACCATTTGTCTACTTATACCTTTTATGCCCATTTATGTCATGCCCTCACATGACTCTTTCAACTTCCTTTAATTTTATTCCATGCCCTTACTCATCCCAAAAAATTCTACCCATTACACAGCAGATAAATAATGACTAAAACAATCAATGCCATGAATGAAAACTGAATAATATTCTTCCACCATTTCTCATGAAAAATAATGCCAACTCTCATAATGGTTTTGTTAAAGTTATTATTAAATCAAGTCAAAATATATTATAAACCCTAATCATCTTGAGCCTTTCATATAACAGTTAAAATAATAATTTTTTAATCCTTATAAATATGCATTCGACTTTATAAAAGTCATCAAATATTATCATTCCATGAAATGTAGACTAAATGACAAGTCCGATTAACATAATAACCATATGAAAAAGTAAATATAACATATGAAAATTTAAAAATCCATCAATAATGTTACCATGTCATCCAAGAATTAAACACAATGATGTCCACGTAATGATTCAACAATGCTCTTATTTTTATTACTTTGTATAGCACTATGTTTATTGCATAAGAACTAAGGATTTATAAAAGTCTTAGGTAAATAACATTAATTTCATTTTATCATTCCAAATTAGGGTCATTTATTAATGCTTATAAGGAATTATAATTTAGTAATGTGTTATTATAGGTTTATGAAACTATTATAAATGATAATAGTAACCTTATAAGCATTCAAACAATTAAGAACCCAATCAAGCTTAGTATTTGAATCCATCTAATACCTATATCTATGAATCCAAACAAACATTATTCATAATATAAATATTTATATCCTATATATTTGCATGTCACAAAAAGATATGTACAAATTCATTCAATCAACCCAAACATAACATAAACATATATTAATGCAGTAACACAACTAAATTAGTGAAATGACACAATCAAAATAACATGATCATTGAACAACAACACCATCAGAACAAACATATATAATAGAAATCAAAACATACTATACCTATATAACTCAAACAATAATCATAAAAAATGTTAATCTACTATGATGTGTGTGTGGGTTTCTAAATTTTATCTCTATCATGCCCCAACGCCTCCATCTACAACATCTTACCTGATGATGCTTTTCATCCATCACACTTTGACTGATGAACTTGTCTTGCATCCACCTCAAAAAAACAAAGTTATTTAGCCTAAAACATTATGAAATCAATAAATTACTATTGTATAAACTAAAAATTATGATCATTATATGTAAAATATAAAATTAAAACTATATTCTATCAAATCAATCATGTAAATTAAGCAACATATAACTATCCCATAAACAACATATGGCATAAAACTTAATTAAATAGTATTTAATCAACTAACAACCTTAAAAATCTATGTCAAAAGGTTATTCAACTTTGAGATAAATTGGGATGTGAAAATTGATGCTACATGTCATATCTTGGTCACTCAAGTTTTAGGTGACCAAGTCATGTCAAAACACAATTGATTCACATCCCTTAATTTTGACTTAAAAAATGGTAGCTTGTTATGTAAAAGTTTTATTAATTTCACTCTCAATGCTATAATCACAAGGTTATAACAACATCCATTTTTTAGATTCTTGAGAAATACGAACAAGTCCTTGAAATTGTTACACACCAAACTCAAAGCATAGCTCAAAACATACTCAACTAAAAGCATCAATTGTCTAACACATGGATGGATGACAATCCAAATTTTACTAAGTCTTATCAATCCAAACATACCATGGAAAACCATTCTTCTACCTTGTATGTACTAGATATCAAACTCAATAAATTTCTTAAATCTAGAGATAGTGTCATGTTGAAGATGGAGACATGAAAAAAACAATGTTGTATAATACATTTATCCATATTAAAATGAGGAGTCGTGTAGATAATATGGAGGAGATATCCTAAGATATTCAACTCAAAGTATCTAATGTTTAGGCTATGATCGTAATTATGGAATATGAGGACATCTATAATTTGGTTGAGTTTCAAGTTCCACTACACACTAAAATTAATATGGTCACATAATATATCATAGATTAGACATTGTTCGCAAAGGACACATCTGATTTGGATATATCTATTATATATATCATCCACAAGATTTAATTTATTCTAATAAATAAAATCCAATATGAAATATTATTGAAAAAGGTTTTTATAGTTATGTAACATGTGATTCAATCATAATAACCACCTCCACCAATATGTTTTGAAACAAAAACTTCTTCAAAATATCAAGTAAAACCCTATTTGTAGCATCCTCTAGCTCAACCAATATAGTCCATGCTTCCACCTTCATTGTAGGTATAGTGCACACTCTATTTTGCATTTTTGAAAGACTTTTGTAGTAGAAATGCCTTGAATAAAAAGAGTAGGGATAATTTGGTTGACAATACATAAAGGGAAACCAACTAATTATGATAATCTATTTAAAACTCCAAAGGTTAGTATATTATTATTCTACTTAGCTGAAAACTTAAAAGGGTAGATAAGTAGTGTTTAAGAGGTGAAAACTAGTAAATGACACCTTAAGTGATTATTATAAATTATGATTTTAGTTTAGTTCCGTAGAGGAGGTATAGATTTTAGCTTCAACATAAGGCACACTTTACACTTCCTATGACTTTGTCTCCAGATGAGAAAACTACTCAATTATAGGAAAGTGTTGGTAATACATAGAAATATATAATTATAGAGTATAATTGTTAGACACGTGTGTGAATCACACAATTTTGTATTCTGTATCCTTTTTATATGTATTCAACACTCTAAAGCATTTAGAGAGTCTTAAAAATCTAAATAATATTTATTTTATTTGTAAGGAAAGGTTTTGATAAGAAGTGAAAACACCTTGTAAAATGTATCTATATATATCACTTAGGTTTATCATAAAAGAGTTTAGATGTGATAGAGATTAATATAAAGTTTTGTAATACTTTTTCTTGAATTTCTTTTATCATTGATTTGTGCACAATGAAAGGTTTGTTTTTCTAAATGTTTTTAATCATGTAGATTAATACTGAATGTTTTATTCTTAGTCAAGATGTAGTCATCTAGAATGTCATTTTAGTGAAATCGTGTCACTTGAGACCACCTTGTCCTTAGCTTAGGCCTAGACCTATCTTAAGGCCTCATTTGATTATTTTCAAGCTTTTATGAGTCTAACCCATTCTTAAATATTCTAAAAAACACCACTAATCCTTCATTTAAGTATTGAAGTCCCTTTTTATCCCATTCTTATCACCTAGACATTAACATAGCCCTTTGGACTATAATACACTATAATATTAGTAGAGGGGTATTGTTAATATCATCTTTCTCTTTTCACCTAAAACAAATATATTTCCATTCATCAAAGCACATTAGAGTCAACCTAAACCCATTTCATGTCCTAACAAGCACCATAATCCTATATATAGACCACTTTAATTCATTTATCCCTTAGATGGAAATCAAATGCAAATACTCACAAGTAAACTTAAAAACAATTATATAAATCAAGTTCATTGATCCCTATATACCCTACTTATAGATACACACATCTACAATATCCCAAATCTCAAATTACTTAAATTTATTATCTTAAGTCACACTCAGAGAATTAAAATTAGCACTCGTACTAGTATTCATTTGAACTTGTGTTATCACTTAGATAGGGATAAGTAAATTGATCTTGACCCCATTTTTGGGTATTAGTATGTAGGAAACACTCAACACATGGGGTGTTGAGGTCACATCCAACCTAACTTACCAGCTACAATTTTTTTATACTTGTTCTCCTCAAATAACCTAAAAATAATGGAGGTTTAGGTTTTCATATTAAAATTATTCAAAAAAATAATAAGAAATGATCCAACTTTTAGTCAAATACACATAATTATTTTAGAACCAGTCAAAGTAATACTCATAAACTTAATGTATCTTCTACATATGGACATTAGTATGACACATAGGACTATTAGAGGTACAATCACTAAGAGGGGGGTGAATAAATGGTGCAATATATTTCATATTTCACTTTAAATCCTTTCGAACTCTTAATTTATGACCACAAGAATTCATAAATCATACAAGATATTCATAAAATTGAATAAGAAAGATGATGCAAGATCACACATATAACACAAGATCTATGTAGGAAAAATTCATAGGGTATAAAACCCACTCTCAATCCTACAAACACATGGGCTACTTATCCTATAAGATGATCACAAACATGATAATTTTTAATGAAGCACCCACTTCATAAGGAGAACCCACCCCTAAGTATGAACAAGCACCCACTTGTTCTAGATGTTGAGAACCCACACACCACGTATGAAAAAAATGACTCTAGAACTTTTATTGCATTATAATTTTATTGGATAAATAATGTATAACACCTCTCTTTCAACTCATCATACACAATAAAACTTGCTCATGTAGGCAATGCATCCAAAAACGTTTTTGGATCACTCTACGCTTCTTCATTGATCCTCAATCTATTATATAATTTAGTCCATCCACTAATCACACTCCATCTAATATATTTCCTTTATCTCTATATTCTGATCTCTCAACACACATGCATTCAATTCTATAAACCATTACCTTAGTCTTCACTCTTAATAGAGACTTCATGAATATCAATTTATAGGTCATCCAAAAAACTTACTTTAACCCCTAAGACTTATATTATACTATAATATAGCTTAAATTCATTGTCATAGGTGTTCCATAGCATATATGGGTGACACATAAGTAGATACACCTTTCAATTAGGTCTTAGTAGCCCTTATAGGTCTCATGGATACATATTCACCCATTCAACACTTCATTGAGAAAAACAAGAACACAAGGTCAATTTAAATTACATGGATGCACTCAGTATCATCTTTAAGACATATTCAAGTGATTTCTCCCACCAAAACACTCTTTTAATAAACCACAAATTGCTCAAACAAAAGTCTTGTATGCAATAGCACCATGAATAAACACACAATCAACTTTGAAGCTCCATAAAATTGATTGTACAAACATTCAAACTTTATAACTAGATTATATAGATACACCTTAGATTATGTAACTAGATTATCTAGATAAAAATTTTCTTTCTACTTCATCAATAAATTTTTGTTGGATCAAAAGATATAGCTTAAAAATTATAGACTAGTTTTCTCTTGTTAATTTGAATATTCAAATTACAATGGTCACTGTTAAAACACTAAACATAGATCACTTTGTAATCATCTCATACTCCTTATAAACTTTAGACAAATATGCACCTTTGATCTCCTCAAAATTAGCCTAGAATTTACCTTGAAATACTCATCATTGATCTTAGATCATAGCTCCCATAATTATGCCACTTGGTATCTCTATGTTACTTCTACACATTTGAATCTTTGACTCAACCCACACCATCGATCTCTATATGTATGAACACATGTGAACCATTAGTATTCTATGAACTCAAAAATATTGAGACACATGTCACAAGCACATTTAATCTCAAGAACCTTTAACAATATGAATTCACACACACTGTTAGATCAAGATTTGGATGATCAACACTGACTATAAGATCTACTAAATAATGACCTCAAACTTCAAAATAGTTAAAATGTGAGGTCTTTGTCCCATCAGAGTCTACAAGAAAAACTTTGAAGGTTTATAAATTGATCTATAAAACACTTCAAAAGTCAAAATTTTAGGGTATCTTATTGGCACTATAGACAACATCTCCATGAAATCCTTTGACCACAATTGACTTTCTGAGTACCTACATTAAATTCACAAACTTGTTGGTTCATTCATATATGCATGAAATGTAATGATGGTTTTGTTACTCTTAATACATAATATGCATTTTTATCTTTCGAATTGATCAAGTGACACACCAAAACTTTAACAAGACATTTGTGTATGCCTAACAACTTCTTTATCTTTACACACTTGCAAATGTGCCATATCTTTCCAAGCTATCAAGCACAACTTCTTTATCATTCATGCACTAGATCCATATTATCTCTTTGAAATTAATGACAACCTAAGACATTAGTGACCATGCTTAATAATCTCCCCCTTATCATTGATGAAAAAACATCCTCAAAATGACTTCTTGCTCATTTGAACTTATTCATTCTGATCTTTCTCCCCCTTTGACATTAATGACAAAGGGTCTTTTCCATATCATGCTAACAATCATTCCTCAAAATTATGTATGTATTCAAATACAATTAAGATGCTTAGGATAATTACATAATTTCAAGCATATGAATCAATTTCTCCCCCTTTTACATTCACCAATATGAACTTAGACTTCTCTAATTTGAAAAACTACTCACAAAGTTTTGAATGTTTTCCTTAACATCAAGTTCCATCTCATGTCATTTGTTATTTAATATACCCCAATATAAATTTGTGATTTTATGATCTTTGGACCTATCTACCTATAAAACTCACAATTTATCTTTTCTCATGCATGAAGATTCAATACCTTGATAAAATACATGACTTGGTTTGATCAAGTCATCATATCAATCTTCTTGAATTCATAACTGTAGTAGACATCTTCACACTTTTAGCATGACTGAAGAATATTCACATATTCTCCCACTTATATCATGCACATCTTCTTCAATCCACTCAAGATAACTAATTTAGCTACCCATTATCCAATCACATATTGAATTTTATCAAATTGAAAAGAACATACTTTTTTACTGATTGGCATTTTAATCATTACCTATATCACACACACTTTTTTCCACACATTAAAGATGTCTCATAAGAAGAATATGTAGAGACACCTACCTATCACAAAGGGACTAAAGATTCTAAAACTCAAGAGACTCCCATATCTCCATGTTCTTCATTAATTTATAGTCCTTCCTCATCTTCAGATTGTATTTGAATGAGTTCTTAACCCTATTATTTTCTTTTATCTTAGGATCCTTCTTGATTTCCTTGTCCATTTGGATAGATAAGGCTTATTCCTTGATAATTGAACTTTTTACTTATTCTATCATGGAAAATAAACCATTTTTAGCCTATTTTTCAATTACCTACTTTGGCCTCCATTCACTGACTCCTTCTCATCATGATAGGATTGATAATCTTTGAAGTAGAATAATGTTCATTCTTGCAGAACCTTTTTATGTGATCTCTCTCATGACATTTGAAACAAATGAGGTTTCTTAGATTGTACATACCTTGAAATTGAGATAAATTATAATTCCTTGGAGTTTCATGAATTTGTTCATGTACCTGATCATTTGGTCTCTTGATGAAGATATTACAAAACTTTATAATATGACCAAATCATTGACACTTATAACAAAATATGTAATTATTTCCTTGTGAACCTATTGACTATATCGAGTGATGATATTATTCATGCTTGCCATTGTCTTTATAAAAATTCCATGTAAATTCATTCTTTGAGGATATTTTAAAATCTTTTCACCTATGACCAAACTTATCGTAAGATTAATAATGACTATTGAAATTTGCATACATCATAACATTTGGTTGTTTGATTTGATTTATTTTTATTCTACCAATACCTTCATTCCTTTAATAATGATTAATCTTTAAATTTTGGTTTTCCATGTTCACATCAGCCTTTATATTATCTTGAGTTAAATGATTTTATTCTTATTTCTATCTAAGATTAGTTATATCGCTTGCATGCTTTTGACTACTCAGATTATTGTCAAGATCATTTAAGCTCTTTTCAAATTTCAAAAATGAATTCACCTTATAAGATGTCTTATCTAACTTAAAATTTAATGACTCAATTTAAATCACAAACCTTAATCTCTCATCTTATTTGGTTTTTAATCTTGTAGATATAGTTTCTAATTGATTGTTGAGATGCTTGACAATATCTTCATGTTCCCTGGTGTCATCATTCAATCTTGTTTCCAACACACTAAATTTTTATTCATAGTCCTTGATTTTTTGACATCATATGTTTGTTCTTTTTCTTATCAATCTATATATATTCAAGATAATTAATTAATTTATCCTTATTATGTAAATCATCAATTGTATATTTTCTCATAGATTGATTTAGTTTCATCTATAGAGACTCTATCTCTGATTGATACATGATACACTCTTGATCCTTATTATTTAATTCTTCATTCAGATTATAAACTTGACTTTAAATTTATATGATCTCATCATGCCCCTTGACTTCATTATTCATCCTTCCTTCAAAAATTCTAGTTTGATCCTAATAGGATTCAATCAAGGAATCTTGTTTTCTATTATTTTTTTATAGTAACTTTATTTCTTCCACTGTATCTAGATATTTATCTTCAAGAGTGAATTTATAATATTATTCCTCTAAGTTATCTTTTCCAAATAAATCTTTGCTTAGAGAACATTCACCTTCATCATCATTAAAATCTATGAATAATGTCTCCTTATCCTCATCATGAAAAGAATCATCACTTTCAGATGTGTGTACTTTTATAGATGAGTTACTATCTTCTTCATGGTAAATTATCTTAATACCTTTGTATGATTCCTTATTTCAATTTTTATTATTGAATAAATTTATATACTTGTTAGGAACCTCATATTTCTTGTGTTCATCCTCATGAGATTATTTGAGTTCAAGGTTGTCTGGACATTTAACTATAAAACAACTAATGTTACCACATGAAAACATTTAAAATGAAGTTTTCCTTCAAAATTACTTGATCTTACATTCAATCTTCTTGCAATCATAGATTCAAGTTGATCTTCATTAATATAAAAATATTCAATACTTAACTTCTTCTTAGTTTCCTTGATAACCTTAAAGGTTGATTCCTTCTTAGGAGGTCTATCCTCATCAACTCTCATATCATAGGTAGTAAGGATGCCATGTAATTTATTCATATTCAACTGAGTGAGATCATGAATTTCTTCTATAGTAGAGACTTTTGAATCAAACTTGAGTGTAAGATTCCTCAGTACCCTCTGTAATATATTAGCTTCATCATTCACCTCTCTAATACCTGTGATCATGTTTACTACCTCATCAAACCTTAAAAGATAGGATACCATAGTATCTTCTTCCTTCATTTTGAGAAATTTAAATTTCCTTTTGTAGGTCTATAATTTAGCCAATTTTACCTTTGAGTATCCTTCATAGATAGTCTATAAATTATCCCAAATTTCCTTGGTATACTTGCAATGGATTGTTTTGGTGGACTTAGCCTCAGATAGACCACAAATGATAGAATTCATATCTTTAAAATTATTCTCACTCAACTTCTTGTAAATAACACTATTCGGAGGAGTGGTTCTAGTGTAGTAAAGCCATCCATGATAGATTTCTAAATATTAAACACTAGAGACATGATGTATGTTTTCATCCTTATACTCTAGGAATCATAATTTGATCCACTAAATTTATTTTATTGATTTTTAGATAAACCCTACTTATGTTGACTTTACATATTATACCTTAGATCACCTTTAAGTGGTTAAGCTTATGATGAAGGTCCTTCTCTAGTACCAATTCTTAGAGGTATAATCAGTGAGAGGGGGCTTAAATAAGTGATGTAAGATATTTAAAATATAAATTATAATCCTTTCAAACTCTTCATCAATGATAATAAGCATTCATAAAGAATAAAATATGTTAATAATAATGAATAATAAAGATGATTCAAGATCACATATATAACATAAGATCTACATGGGTAACCCTCTTGGGAATAAAACCCACTCGCAAGCCTAAAAACATATGGACTACTTGTCCTATAATATGATCACAAACATGAGATCTTTTAGTGAAGCACCCACTTCATAAGGAGCACTCATCCCTAGGTATGACCAAGCACCCACTTTTTATATATGTTGAGCATGTATAAAACACCTTTGAAATCAACAACTCTATAACTCTAATTACATTCCAATGTGATTGGAAAAATAATGTATAAAAAATCTCTTTCAACTCAACACACACACTCAAATTTTATCATGCAAGTAATGCCTCTAAATACATTTTTGGATCACTTTAGGCTTCTTCACTCATCCTTAATATGTTATGTACTTAAACCCATCTATTGATCACACTCCCTCTAATCTCTTTCCTTCATATCTATCTTTTATTCTATCAACACATACACATTCAAGTCTAAAAAACATTTCTTTGGTATCCACTCTTTATAGAGTCTTTATGAATATCAACTTCTAGGTCAGCCAAAAAACTTGCCTTAACCCTTAAGACTTATATTATACTTACACATAGCTCAAATTCATTATCACAGGTTGGCCATAGCATATATGGGTCACACATAAGTAGCTACACCTTTAAACCAGGTCTTAGTATCCCTTATAGGTCATATGGATACCTATTCATCCATTTAGCACTTCATTAAGTAAACCAAGAACACAATGTCACTTTAAATTACATGGGTTCAATCCATATTATCTCTATGACATCTTCAAGTCATTTCTCCTCTGAAAACACTCTTATGCTAAAACAAAAATTACTCAATCATTAGTCTTGTACATAATATCACCATAAATGAACACATAGTCAACTTTGAATCTCCATAACTTTGATTATAAAAACATTCAAACTTTCTAACTAGATTCTATGGATGATCCTTGGATTCATTTACAACTTTGATTTTTACTACATCAATAAATTTATTATAGATTAAAATATATATTTTAAAAACTATATACTAGTTTTCCCTCATTAATTTGAATATTCAAATTCCATTGTTCACTATTCAAACACTAAACATCAAATAATTTGTGATCATCTCATGCTCTATGGCAACTTTGGATAAATACGCATTATAGATCTACTTAGTAGTAGCCTAGAATTTACCTTTCAATGCTCATCATTGATCTTAGTCCAGAGCTCCTATGATTATTCCACTTTGTATCTCTACATCCTTATACCCATTTGAATATTTAACTCAACCCACACCATTGATCTCTATCTATACAAACACCCATGAACCATTGATATTTTGTCAACTCAATGAGATTGAGACACATGTAACAAGTGAATTTAATCTTAGAAACCTTTGATAATTTGACTTCACATGCACTATTGGATCAAAAAATCTATGATGAATTCTCACCATTAGATCTATTGACTAGTGACCTCAAAATTCAATGTATTTAAACTTGATGGCCTCTAGCCTAATCACAGTCTACAAGAGTGACTCTGAAGCTTTATAACTTAAGATAGAAAACACTTCAAGAGTCCAAATATTTAGGGTACCTTGTGGCACTATATACAACTTCCCCATGAAATCCCTTGACCTTGGTTGAATTTCTAAGTAAAATCATTAAATACATAAACTTGCTAGTTCATTCATATATGCATGATGTGTAGTGACAGTCTAGCTTCTCTTAATCTAGAAGATGCATGTTTATCTTTTGAAATGATCAAGTGACACACCATAACCTCACCAAGGAATCTATGGATGCCTCATAACTTATTCTATATCCTTGAAACATTTTAAATGTGCCATATCTTTCAAATCTATCAAACACAAGCTCTTTATCATTCATACACTATAACCATATGCTCTCTTTGACATCAGTGACAATCTATTAGTGCCCAAAATTGTGTTGAAGCAATTAGGCCCTTGTCAAGTGTAAATTCCTAGTCCTTAGCCCAAGCTCCATCTTTAAGTGCTCCTTTCAAAGGTCAAGTTCATGTGAAAATTGGCTAAGTCCTAATCTAGTCTTTTTTTGGTGAATATGTCTTTCCCTTAAACTTATTTGGGATTTTTGCACAACACAATGTGTAATGGAAATAGGTCTTAAAGTTTTTTGTCTTGGAAAAAAATTACAATGAGCTATTTCCATTTGAATTTTTTTCCATTACAAAAATTCCAAATGAATTCAATGTCTTGGCCAAGTCCCACTTACATAAGGATAAGTGATTCATAAAAAATATGAAGGGTCATTTCTTTTAGACATTTTATCTACTTAAAAAGGTCTAAAGGGCACTTTCCCTTCCAATATTTTTCCATGGAAAATAATGTCCAAAATAAGTATATATTATCAATAATATGTAAATTATGAAGGTCACTTGCCCTTTAACAAAAGCTAAAAGGTCTAATTTCTTCAACAAAAAGAGCTATGTCCAATTCCTTGAAGAAAAGTGTAAGGTCCAGATATTTCAAACTTTTAATCTATAGAAAAAGGTCCAAATGGGACTTGCCCTTTGGGAATTTTCACCATGGAACAAAAGATTGAAATAAAATTCCTAATTCCTTTGGAAAAAATGGAGAATCCTTTTCTATTTTGGACATTTTATCCATAGCAAAAATTCCAAATGGAGCTTGCCCTTCGAGTATTTTGCCCACCCAAAAGACCTGACAAAAGTGCTTTCTTTGGAAAAAGTTTAAACTCAATTTCTTTAGAGATAATGCCAAGTTCAATTTCTATGGTGAAATTAATTTAGATACAATGTTTTAAATATTTTTCTTAAAAATGAAAAAAATTTAAAGACAAAATATCTATAAGCAAAGTGTTGATGAAATTTTTTAATTTGCATAGGTGATGAACTCACAAACATCATTGACATGCATAAAAATGTCAATTACATGCCATGTAAAATAGTTTTTGGGATTTAAATGATTCAAGATAGTTATGTGAGCATCAATTTCATGCCCCATGAAATATATATTTGAGTTCAACTGGAGGTAGATCTAATGATGCGAGTAGTTAGTTGATAATTTAATGGGGCCTAAGATCTAGTGATCTATTACCACATGACATGATAACACTCAATGAAATAGAGATTATTTTCAAGGGACATAAATATCATGAGGTTTCTAAGTGGCATGACTTTAGGGATAATTTAAGATAATAGGTAATGATGTTCTTCCTCATAGATCATGATCTGACAGATCACATTCACCCACCCAAGCAAGATCCAATGATAAGTAAAGAGTCTAAGTCATCCAAGGTCTCATAGGGAGATGTAAGGAGGACATGTGTCAATCCCTTGGTGAGTGACCAAGAAAATTAGTGGTTTGTTGTTGATTTTTCATCCAATAGATCGATGACATAAACGAGTGCAAACATTTCAAAGTGGAAAAAGGAAATATAACCTAAGTTGTGTATTTTTCATCTACTTTAGTTGTTAATTTCCTATATGGGAAAGAAATTATAGGATTACAAGATCAAAGTAGGTCACTCCAAGGAAGATCATAAATCAGCCATGAATCAATAATATTCTCAAGCCATCATCACGAGGTAATAGGATTTCTTTGGTGTGCACATGAAAAAGGTAGTTGTTTAGAAGATTCTAGATTTTCCATCAAATAATAGAAAAGCATCTCCAAGTAGTTACACATGAGGATAAGGTATATTTGGATCCTCAAATGAATATTCTCTTTCTATCTCATGTGAAAGGCACCTCCCACCTAGAAATCAAAGGATGTGCTCTATGTCTTCATCATTTCTTGTAAAATCAGTTCAATAATCATTTTCCTTTTAGTTACATGAATATTTTAGGTATGGCAAAATAATATTTTCCAACTAAGAGAATCTTAGTGGGACTTTGGATCTTGTATACTTGAAATGTATCAAAAATGTATAAATATAAGTCTCATCTCCTATTCGAGAATTGGTTGGCCATTGTGTTGGTCATTGAAGTCACTATTGTTTGTATTTGGTTCTTCCTTAGTATAAGCTCTTTCACATTTTTGGATCACTACTATGTGCATTTTGTGTCTCTTATTAAGGTGGTTATAGCTGTAAAACCATTAGAAATATTTGAAAGCATATTTAAATGTCTCCCCTATCCAACATGGAGAAAATACACCATGCGTATCCCCATGGTAGCATTTTGAAACACTAGTGTTTGTCAGATTTTCTTTCAATTCAATGGAAAATATTTGTGCTTCTTTAATGTATCCTAATAATGAAATACAATAATATTTTTTTTAAGTTTTATTGATTAGATATTTGGGTTTATGATCATTATCAGTTGTCATTATAAACATGTGCCTATGTTATATATCCTTTTATATAGTTATATTTGAATATGTATTGCTGAATACCTTTTTAAAGCACTTTCGGTTTATGAATTTAGTAGAAGAAAGTATTTTAGATTCTAGTTATAGTGTATGTTTTGGGGTTTTAGATATCATTTGTGCATTTGTATTCTATTGACACCAATGGATGAAAATTTATTCTTTTAGTTTCAATGGCTTGTATGTTAGTTTCCTTACATCTTTGAAATAAATGATGTCATGTATGTTTAAAGGATCCATGCTACTAGAAAAACTAGTAGCACACCACCATGCCCTTCCCCCTTATTATAATCCTATAACTCACCATAATTTATCATACGCTTCAAATAATACACCCATATAAATATTTTAAGTGTTATTTTCCATATAGATGCATAAATATTGCATACTTAAAATGTGTCTGCATTTTGTGTTTTAAATCCCAGCATTACAATCTTTTATTCAACCCCTATGTTTTTTAAAATTATTTATAATGAAGGTTTAAATAAATATAAAATATATGTTTTGTATCTTATATTTTACTTAGATCATTTTCTCATTTCATGTGACAACCCTTATTAGGTGGGGTGAGCAAGTATGGTTGTGTTTTAGTCAGACCTGTGATTTTATGCCAACAATCCCCATGGAGGTTAAATTGTAGAATTTATCCATGTGAGAAAGCTACCCTTTATGTCCTCTCACCTTGGTTTATCCAAATTCAGATGTAGTGGGGAGCTAACCATACCTTCTATATTTTCCTCGTAGTTAAGTTCTACATTCGATCTAATCTTGATGCAAAACATTTCCCCAACTACAATGACATTCTAGCAGGTTTTTCATCTTTGTTTTACATTTTCTTCAAGTGTGAAATATTGAGTATATGAGGTGTATAATTAGGAACTAACACTCCAACTGGTGATAGAAACTATACAGACTTATCTCCATCAAAAGAAATTTCCAATACAAAAAGATTAAAGGAATTCAATGTCTTGGCGAATTCCCACTTGAATCGGGCTAAGTGTTTCACAAAAAAATCCTAAAGGTCATTTATTTTGGACCATTTATCCATGGTAATTTATTTTAAGGGAACTTACCCTTTGGGTATTTTTCCAAAAGCAAATTTTTTGAAAGAATTGCATATTTTGGGAAGATGTAAAGTTTGAAGGGCACTTACCCTTTGGAAAAAGTGCAAAGGGCTGATTTCTTTGGGCAAAAGAAATAATTCCAATTCCTTTAGGAAAAGTGTAAGGTATAGTTGTTTTAGATTTTTTTTCCATGGAAAAAAGTGATAAGTGCATTTTCCTTTTGGGAATTTTTATTGAAAAAAAAATCTTGAAAGAAAAGACCAAATTCCTTCAAAAAAAATGGAGAGTCCTCATTTGTTTCAAAAATTTTCTCCATGGAGAAAAAACTAAAGGGCACTTTCCCTTTAGGAACTTTCCCTACACAAAAGGCCTAATAAAGTCCTTTATTTGGCAAATGTGTAAGCTCAATTTATTCAAAGAAAATTCCAAGTTCAATTTTTATGGGAAAATTATTTTGGACAAAATGTCTAAAATAATTATCCTGATGATGATAAAATGTTGAGGACAAAATATCCAATAAGCAACATATTGATGAAATTTCAAAATTTGATTAGGTGATGGGCTCATAGACATCATTGACAAGTGCGTGAATGTCAATATCAAGCAATGACAAATAGTTGTTAGGATTTAGATGATCCAAGATAGTTGTACGGGCATCAATTTTAAGCCCCATGAAATAGCCATTTTATTTTAAATAGAAGTAAATCCAATAATTTGAACTGATAGTTGATAAATCAATAAGGCCTAAGATCTAGTAATCTACTACCACATGGTATGATAGTTCTCAATGTAATAAAGACTATTTTCAAGGGACATAGAAAGCCCAGGAGGCTATAAAGTGGCACAACCTTAGGGCTTAGTACAGATAGTATCCAATGATGTTCTTCACCTTAGATCATGATTTGATGGAGCATGTTTATCCACCCAAGAAAGATTCTATACTAGGGAAAGATTTGAAGAAGTCCAAGGTCTCATAGGGAGATGCTAAGATGATACGTGTTAATCCCTTAGGGAGTGACAAAGTAAATCAATGGTTCATAGTCAATTATGCATCTAGTAGATGAATGATACAAATGAGAGTGGGCTTTTTAAAGGGGAAAATTTGAATATAAACTAAGTTGTGAATTCTTCTTCTATTTTTCTTCATTGAGCTCCTCCATGGGAAAGATATTGAAAGATTACAAGATCAAGTGTGAAATTCTAATTAATATAATTAAATATCCATAAATCAATAATATTCTCAATTAATAATCACAAGGTAATGGGATTTATTTGGTGTGCACCAGAAAAAGGCATCTATCTAGAAGATTCTAGATTTTCCATCGATTAATGTAAAAACATCTCCAGGTAGTTGCACATGAGGACAAGGTCTTTTTGGATCCTCAAATAAATATTCTCTTTCCAATTCATGTGAAAGGCATCTCCCACCCAAAAATTAAAGGATGTGCTCCATGTATTCATAATTTCTTGTAGAGGTAGTTCCAATAATCATTTTCGTTATAGTTACATGAAAATTTCAATTGTGGCAAAGGAATATTTTCTAGCTAGGATCATCCTGGTAGGAAATTGGCACGTGTAGATTTGAAATGGGTAAAAAATGTATAAATATAAGGCTTGTCTTATATTTGAGAGGTTGGTTGGCTATTATGTTTGTTATTGAAGTCATTGTTATTGGTCTTTGGTTCTTCCTTAGTATAGGCTCTTTCACATTTTAGGATCACTATTGTGTGTATTTTTTCTCTCTTGCTAAGGTGGTTATATTTGTACAACCATTAGCAGGCTCTAAAAGCATATCTATATGTTTACCCTATCCAAAATAAATCAAATCCACTGTGATTGTCCCCATGGCATAATTTTTAAACATTGGTGTATGTGATATTTTCTTTCAAGTTAATGGAAAATATTTGTGGTTATTTATTATATACTTTTAAAGAAATACAATAATATGTTTTACAAGTTTTGTTGATTAGATATTTGGGTTTGTGTTCATTATTGGTTGTCATTTTGAACATGTACCTAGATTATAAATCCATTTTTGAAATTATATTTGGATATGTATTGATGAATTCAAAAGGTCACCTTGGGTTCATGTATTTAATAGGAGAAAGTATTTGAGATTCTAGTTTCAGTGTATATTATGGGGTTCTAGGGATTATTTGGGAATTTTCATTCTATTGGCACCAATGGATGTAAATTTCTCCTTTTATTTGACATGGCTATCATTTATGTTTCATTACATCTTTGAAATAAATGATGTCATGTATGTTGAAAGAATCCCTACTACTAAAACAAAATACCAACGCTCCACTATTCCCTTCCTCTTTATCATAATCATCTAACTCATCCTACCCAATCCCACCATTCAAATAATACACATAGATAAAATATTTCATGTGTTATTTACCTTGTACAGGTATATATATTACATACTTAGAATATGTCTATGTTTTGCATTTTAAAGCCCAACATTGCAATATTTTATTCAGCCCTTGTATTATTGAAAATTATCTGGAATGAAGGTTGAAATAACTTTAAAATATATCTTTAGTAGCTTGTGTTTGACCTAGATCATTTTCTCATTCTGTGTGACAACCCTTCCTGGGTGGAGTGAGAAATTTTGGTTGTGTTATAGTCAGACTTGTGCATTTGTGCCAACAATCCCCATGAAGGTTAAATTACAAAATTTATCCATGTGAGGAAGCTACCCTATAGGTCCTCTCACCTTATTTTAGTTAGACATAGAGGTAGAAAGGAACTAATCATACCCTCTTTAGGTGCCTCTTAGTCATTTTATACATTTGGTCTACTCTTGATGCAAAACACTTTACTAACTACAATGACATTCTAGCAGGTTTTTCATCTTTGTTTTCCATTTTCTTCAAGTGTCCAAATCTGAGCATTTAAGGTGTATAATTGGGAACCAATACTCTAATTTTTTCCATTTTTATGGATAATTATTGTCACTCATATTGTCAGGGACTCTTGCAAAGAGTAGTTTGTATAAGTTCAAGTTTGAGGAAGTTCTCTACTATTATGTACAAGTAATATTAGTTGTATTTTTATACAAGTTAATTCATGTTTATTTTATGTTTTTAAATTTGAGGTTATTATTTTCTACTTCGTTATCTTGGATGTTAACATTTCAATACTCCACTAGGGACATGCCAAACACTTTTGAGATTTAATAATTGACATATGTTGTTGGTTTCAAAGAGCTATGTATTTGTTATATTTTGAGGAGGTTTCCCCTTCTTAAACATGAATCTGTAATGTTTGTTTTATTTGCTTTCATACATCATCACTAACTTCAGCAAGATATGGTTTTAGTATATATCATTTCACGTTTGTAAATGGTTATATTCTATAACTTTGGTTCTAGTGGCAACTCCAAGATATCATCTAGTTTTAAAGAAAGATCAGTGCCCATCTTTCATATATTCATCTTTAAGAGTTATATTTCTTTCAAAGCTAAAAGGATTGAGGTCATCATTCAAAGGTCACACATCTAATAAATTTGTCTTACCCTTAAGTGTTCATCAAAGGAGATAAATTTGGAGTCTTGTTAAAGAATTAAGTGTAGTTGCTAGGGACTACTTGGGCTACCAAGATTATGATAAATATAAAATTTTGTTTGTTGAAATTCTTATTACTAAAGATTATCATAATTATTTTGATCATATCTCTTCTAGTGATTTAGAACCTTTCATCCCCATTTATTATCTAGCTCCTTCTCAACTAGATAAATCCCCTCCTAAATTTGATCTGCCACGTCCACCTCATTCACCCCCTCACATCCCTTTCCCATTTGTTTCATGAACCTACCATTGAACCAATCATAAGGTATAGGGATCAAAATGAGAATGAGTGTCTTGTATTTATAGTTCCTAGATTTATACCTATAAATTTTGATGACATGGAAGGTTATCTTAATGATGTCCTTAATGAAGTAAGGAAATGCCTTCCAAGATTCTAAGGTAGCAATTGAGTTAGTGGTGATCAAAATTTGAGGTATTTTCACAATATCATTGAAGACTATGAGGTTGAGCATGAGGATGTGAAAATTAAATTATTTATGCACATGATGGAAGAAGTTTCCCATGGGTAGTTCAATTATCTTCCCTATGGATGTATTGATTCATGAGAAGAAATGAAGAATGTTTTTAGAATTTATTATGGTGATAGAATTGATCCAAGGTTTTTTTTATTTGTGTTTGAAAATATCAAAATGAATCGTAATAAGTGTGTGTAGGACTTTAATACAAATTTCAACCAATCTATGTTGTAGCTACCTAAAAATATTAGGCTTGGTGATATAGTGTGCTTGATTAAATAATGTGATGTATTTGATAAGAGGGTCATATATTACTTGAGGGATAAGACTCCCATAAACCTATGGTTTACATTCAAAATGGCCATTGAAATTGAAAGCAACATAAAGGTTGTGGGTATGTGCTTGAATAAGAGGGCTAATGGAAAATTGGTTGAGCTAGAAAAGACATAGTTTAAGGTACCAAGCTTGAGGAAAATTTAAGAGTTTCACATCCACTATCAAAGAGATGTCCTAAAAGTTGGCTAGAGCTGAGAAATGGCTTCCTCATAGGCTTGGATGTGATGTTAGAAGTCAAAATAGAGGGGATATAAAGGAAGTGCCTAAAATATTACATACCAAGGTAAATGTTGTGAATTATTATGTAGACATTGATTGGTGTGATAAGTGCTTCTTTCTGCACCCCCCATGTGATACATCTAAATCCAATGATGAAGATGTAGATAATCCTAAGTTTACATCTGATGGTGATGATGAGATTATAATGTTTAATTATCAATAATTCCCATGTAAATTCTCTTCCTCTATGGAAATGTTGAATGCTACTACTACAAAATAGTTTTGGAGTGTAGTCAATAAGGTGTGTGTCCCAATATATGAATTTTATTATGATGATAGTATAGAAATAGTAAATTATTTACCGAATCATGATGCAATTAAAGATATAGAGTGTGCTCTAACAAAAGTGTTGGACATGGATGTATAATTGAGTGACTCCATTGGGAATATGGACATTTTTGAGAAACTATTTGTTCTTGATATTGGGTTTGATTATAAGGGTGTTGTTTGGGGAATGAAATTTGATGAAGACAAGGTTGCATTTTATGCCATTAAGGATGCATTCTTTTAGTTTTATTTCAAGTAGTGCTTTGGGTGAACAAATGACATTAGTGATCCGAATGCAATCTTGCTTGGTAATCATTTCATTAAAACCAAGAAATAAGTTTATTTACAAATTCTAAAGGAGTTAAAAAACCTTCTATCATGTTATTATCTATATTCAAGATCATGTAAATAAGATGTTTTTCAACTTGTTATCCTATCACAGCCTAGTAGCATTACTTTTAGGCATGTATAGAAATTGTTTTACTTCATCTTGGTGGCCAAGCTATTCAAAAAGTTTAGGAGATTAAAGGATTGAAAAATACTAGAGTAACTAGTTAATGGGAAATACCTAAAACATTTACTCAATTGATCTTATAACTATGTACATATTGTATAATGTTTTGTTGCTTTATACTTTTGTTGATTTGTTGGCCCTGTACTTTGGGTCTTATTTGTAAAATTTCCCTTTGCACTTTGTTGTGTATTTATTTTTAGATCATCCTAACCAATTTTTTTAAGTATAATATGTTTTATTGACCCTTCATGAATGTTTATGAAAAATTACTAGGTCTTGACACTATATCCCAATGGATTGGTGCATAGTCTTACGTTTTAGGGTTCTTTACAAACCCTTAGGGGGTATGTATCCCCAAGTGAGAGCCAATGTTAGTACCCAAAATTACACTAAAGTAATTGGGCCCTTATCAAGTTTAAATTACTAATTACTTTTCAAAAATTCCATCTCCAAGTGATCCTTTGAAATTTAAGGTTCATGTGAAAATTGGCTAAGTCCTAATCTAGTCTTTGCTTGTCAAATGTGTCTTTCCCTTAGAAGTTTTTGAAACTTTTACAAAAACACAATGTTTGATAGAAATAGGTCTTTGACCTTTTTTGTCTTGGATAAAAATTATAAATACTTATTTCCATCAAAAAAATTGTCCACTAATATTTTTTTTAAGGAATTCAATGTCTTGGTCAAGTCCCACTTGCATCGAGCTAAGTGCTTTACAAAAAATCCAAAGGTTCATTTCTTTCAAACATTTTTTATATAGAAAAAATTCTAAAGGGAACTTGGCCATTGGGAATTTTTCCATGGGAAAAATGTATAAAATAATTACACAATTTCTAGAAGATGTATAGTCTAAAGGGCACTTACCCTTCAACAAAAGTGCAAAGGTTTGATTTCTTCAGTAAAAAGAGACTAGTCTAATTCCTTTGGGAAAAGTGTAAGGTCTAGTTTTTTTGTACTTTTTGTTCATGAAAAAAGTTTGAAGGGTACTTTCCCATTGGGAATTTTACCCATGGCAAAAAATCCCTAAAGAAAAGATCAAATTCCTTTGAAAAAAATAGAGAGTCCTTATTTGTTTTAGACATTTTGCCTATGGAAAAAAGTCTGATTCAGGCATTTTTCCCACACAAAAGGCCGAAAAAGATACTTTTCTTCATAAAAAGTGTAATATTAATTTCTTTAAATAAAATGCCAAGTTTAATTTCCACAACAATTATCCTGATGATGATAAAATGTTGAAGACAAAATATTTGATAAGCAAAGTCCTAATGAAATTTTAGAATTTGCATAGGTGAGAGGCTCACAAACATCATTAACAAGTGCATGGACATCAATCTCAAGCCATAATAAATAGTCATTGGGGTTCAAATTCTCCAAGACAGTTTCATGAGAATCAATGTTAGGCCCCATGAAATATCCCTTTTAGTTAAAATGGAGGAAGATATAATGATATGAATGGATAGTTGATAATTAAATGAGGCTCAAGATCTAGTGAGTTGCTTCTACATGGCATGATAGAACTCAATGCAATAGATATTATTTTCAAGGGATATAAAAATCTTGTGAGGCTACCAAGTGACATGACCTTGGGGTCAAGTGTAGATAGTAGCCAATGATGTTATACCCCTTGTATCATGATCTGATGGAGTGTATTTGCCCACCCAAGCAAGATATAATGATAGGAAAATATTCAAAGCAATCCAAGGTCTCCCAGGGATATGTGAGGAGGATAAATATCAATACCTTGATAAGTGACCAAGAAAATAAATGGTTCATGGTCGATCATACATCTAACAGAATGACAATATGAATAAGAGTATACTTTTTAAATGGTAAAAAGGAAATATAACCTAATTTGTGCATTTTTCATCTACTTTACTTAACTGAGATCCTCCATTAGAAATATATTATGATATTACAAGATCAAAGTGGGCCACTCCAAGGAAGATCATCAAGTAACCATGAATTAAGAATATTCTCAAGCCATCATCACAAGGTAATGGGATTTCTTTAGCATGTATTAGAGAAATGTAGTAGTCTATAAGATTCCATATTTACCATTGATTAACAAAAAATCATCTCCATTAAGTTGTACATGAAGACAAGGTATATTTTTCTCCTCAAATGAGTATTCTATTTTTAATTTATGTGAAAGGCATCTCCCACCCAAAAATCAAAGGATGTGTTACATGTCTTCATCATTTCTTGTAGACACCATTGAAACAATCATTTCCTCATAGTTACATGAAGATTTTAGGAATATTAAAGGAATATTTTATATCTAGGAGCATATTTGTGGGACTTAGGCATTTATAGATTTGAAATGGGTAAACAATGTATAAATAAAAGGTTTGTCTTATATTCAAGATGTTAGTTGCACATTTTGTTGGTTGTTGAGGTCTCTATTGTTGGTCTTTGGATCTTCCTTAGTATATAATCTTTCAAATTTTGGGATCAATGCTATGTGCATTTTGCCTCTCTTGCTAGGGTGGTTACAACTATACAACCATTAGCAAGCTCTGAGAGCATCTCTATATGTCTCCCCTATACAACATGGAGTAAATCCACCATTATTTTCCCCATGGCATCATTTTGAAACACTAGTGTATGTGATATTTTATTTCAAGTTAATGGGAAATATTTGTGGTTATTTATTGCATCCTAGTAATGAAATGCAATAATATGTTTTACAAGTTCTATTGATTGGATATTTGGGTTTTTGTTTATTATTGGTTATCATTTTTAGCATGTACCTAGGTTATAAAACCCTTTCTATAGTTATATTTGGAGATGTATTGTTGAATATATTTTAAGGGCACCCTGGGCTCATTAATTTAATTAGAGAAAGTATTTGAGATTTTAGTTTTAGTGTATGTTCTGAGGTTTTAGGGATCATTTGAAAATTTACATTCTATTGGCACCAATGAATTCAAATTTATCCTTATAGTTTGCATGTCTTGAATTTCATTTTCCTTACATCTTTTCAATAAATTATTTCATGTATGTTTAAAGAATTCATACTACTATAAAAATTACTATCACACCACCATGCCCTTTCTGTTTATTATAATCATCTAACTCATCCTACCCTATCTTACCCTATAAATAATACACCTAGATAAAATATTTCAAGTTTTATTTGCCTTGTAGATGCATAAATACATCATAATTAAAAAATGTGTCTACATTTTGTGTTTTAAATCCCAGCATCGAAATATTTTATTCAACTCCTATGTTGTTGAATATTATTTGGAATGAAGGTTGAAATCACTTTCAAATCTATATTTATAGGTTTGTGTTTGACTTATAGCATTTCATCATTCTTTGTGACAACCATTCCTGAGTAGAGTGAGCAAGTTTGGTTGTGTTCTAGTTAGACCTGTGCCTTTATGACAACAATCCCCATGGAGATTGAATTGCATAATTCATCCATGTGATAAAGCTACCCCATAGGTCCTCTCACCTTGGTTAAGGTAGATCAAAAAGTATAAGGGATCTGACCATACCCTTTATATGTGTTTCTCAATCATTTTATACATTCAATCTAATCTTTGTTGTAAAATCCTTCCTCAGCTACAATGACATTCTAGCAAGTTTTCCTTTTTTTTGCCATTTTTTAAAAGTGTGTAAGGTTGAGTGTACGATGTATAAAACTTGGAACCAAAACAACCTAAGACATAAATTGCAATGCTCAATAAGGACACCAGCATGGCTCACTATTACTATTGACCAAAACATTATGTTATTATCTAGGACGGTTTATAAAATCTATTTTTTATTGGTGACACCTTGCACTATTATTGCACTAGTTTATATATTATGACTGGTGTGTCTTATTCAAGTTTCTAGATAAGTACCTCCTTTGTAATTTATTTTTATTTATATAACAATTAGATAAATCAACTATTTTAGAAATTAGTGGATGTTGATATTTTTATATTTATTCCCTGATTTATTATTTCAGCAATTTAACAACCTAGGGATTTACATTCCATAACTCCCATAAAAAGTTATATCATTTGGTAAACCCAACTTAATTCAAACATATTACTTAAAACCCTAGTTTACCATTAGGTTTTCCCTTATTATTTTTAGATTTTTCTCAGTTAAATGTGTTTAGCCTTTCATCATGATTATCATGATGGAAGCCATTTTTTAATTTTTTATGAAATATTTGGTAGTTTGTCTTTCTTATTTATTGCCTATGATTTTTAGAATGATGAAAATATATGTTATTCCTCCCATGGATCACATTATAAAAAATTTTACTTCACGCATTGGTATACCCCATCTTGAGCTCCCCTTCCATGGAAATAATTGTTGCATGGCTAATTTTAAGTTACCTCTACTTACTACTCGATGACAAAGAGCTTCAAGGAATCCTTTTGGTCCTCTTCCACCTAAACTAGTTGATTACCTTCATTAACATCCTACCTATACTAATTTTCCTTGACAAATATTAGATCATGTAGTTCAAGTTATTATATGGAATCATATGCCTCCTCAAGATATATAAGAACAATGTAATCCCATGATCCCATTCATCTCTAAATTAATACAATGGGACCTAGAAATCAACATAAAGCATATGATATTATGGATTAGTGGAGAAATACATAATCTAATATTTCTATATTGGAATTACTTTAAAACACAACCATATTCAAATATATTATTTTTCAAACACTCAATTATACATCTTTGTCTCTTGATACAAATATAACTTATTTGTAATCCATCATGAACACTATAGAGGACATTAGGGATGTTATATCTTTTGGTAATGAGTATTTTCCCTCATAGATAGTTATCAATAAGAATTTACCACTCTTCATTTAGGTAAAAATTAAAACCACTAATATTAAATGAGTTCTAATTAACTGTGGTACATGTCTTAACATATGCAACCTCACATTTTTACATACTATGGGGGTTGATATAACATCCATTCATAAAACATATAAGAGAATTCAAGGTTTGATGACATTCCCTAATAGGCATTTGGCTATATTACATTAAATATCACAATTGGGCTAAAAAATCTATCCATATATATTTAAGTGATGCATAATCATTTGTATTACAATTTATGACTTGTGATACCTTGGATACATGCCATGGAGGCCATACCTTCTACCTTGCATAAATGTGTTAATTTTTTATGTGATGGATATTTATACACTTGTCTTGTTGGTAACCAACCATTTAGATATTACAGAGTCACCAAGCCTACTACATTTAATATATATTTAGATGGGACAACTCATATTCTCATAGAGCCACCACCTCATATCATTCTAATGAAAATAGATGAATACATATGATATTAAGTAAACTAGCACCATTATTCAGATACTAGTTCCATGTCTCCCTAAAATACCATTATCTTCATCCATGATGGAGAATGATCCTCTCATAACATAGTTATCCCTACCCATGGTGGGTGATGAGATTCACATAGCACAGTTCCCATTACTTTTTAACTTAAAGTAAGTATAAATTAGAAACTCAGATAATATTATGAGACAAACACAAAGGATAATATACCACCCATGAATATTGATAATAATTTATATGGATTGAGGTTCACACTAGTAGGCCCAAAATATTACGAACATAATTTTAAGATACTCATGCATTTACCTATAGGAACATCATGACTAATTCATAGTTGTATAGATACAGGCCCAAACAATCACTTACATTTAGAGGTAGATTATTCTATACACTTATTATATATGGATACATATATGGATATTGACCCAATCATCTAGAATTAGGAAGGTATCACATAGAACAAATCATACCATATTTTAAAGATATTACTTGATAAAGGATTAATGGTACTACCCCCAATTCAAAATAGATCCATTAGTATATTTTCATAGCAAGATGATGGATCCTTTTATCATTTTTAAAGTATTACTAGACGTGAAAAAATACATGCTCAACATTAAAACATAAATTGATTAAATTAAAGGCTTAGGGCTTCCAAATTACATATACTACATCTCCACTAATATAGGCACCATAATGGAATCTTCTTTAACATAAAAATTTGTGGAATGATCCCTTGACATTGGGGATTTCATCCAGGACCAATACATCCATAATGTTACTATAAATGAAGATTATGATAGCAACACATGTATATTGGCATTATTAAAACACATATGAAATCAAGATAATGAGATAAAACATGTTATACATTATCAATATTGTGTGGGACATATCACATGCCGTGTTTCATGTGGCCATAAGGTGGTCAAAACACTACTCTTCATCATGAGCATAGGAACTCATAAATAAGTTATACTTGGAAGTGCATGGTTATAGGCAATCAATTCCATAGGTGATTAGATAGATAGATATTTGAGTTTTAGTTATGAGGGATACATATTTTCATCTTACATGATGGACTTGATGAGAATCATGGGTTTCATATAGACATCTAGTGATCAAATGTGGCTTACCCTAGGACTACATGTGAGGCTTCTTATATAGCAGAGAAACATGTTATTTGGATGCACATAATATAGAATAATGCTAGTGATAAGTATATACTTATAATGAAATCATGATATGATGATCATGGTGATGATGATCTATTTGAGTTTTGGAAAATTCAATATCTAACATTGGATGACCTCCCACATGTTCCACCATTTGACTATCCACATCCTATAGTTATGCTCTTAGGTGTATAGAGGCATTACATTTAATTTGTATATAGTTTCATTTACTTACACATTACATATACATAGCTTGTACATAGATTATACTTAGAAAACACAAAAATAATATAATATGTTAAAAACTACAAAACCATTTAAATATACTCATAAAATACAAATATCATATTATATGCATTTTCATGTTTACATTCACTATATTTATAAAATAATAAATATGTTATCTATGTTAGTATAGTCAATTTTTATCATACATACATGATTAACTTCATCCTTCAAGTGTTTACATATTATTACATGACTCAAGTCCTCTACTCAGAATGAAACTTGATATTATTTACCTAGTCGGGGCACATACATAGATACACAAATCTAGTATTGATATATTCACAAATTGGGGGAACTATACTAGATAGTTTCCAAATTTTTACATTATATCATTTTTTAATACACCAATTTTTTGCCAACTACTACTACAGATCAGCTTATGTACATATTAGATCTTATATGGATTTATACACATGTTCATGCATACTTTAGATTATATCATTCCTAGTTTAGATTTGATTGTGTTTTGGATTCTATATCTACTCAATGGGATTTGAATATGTACTTATTATATGTCTCTAAGCCAATTATTTGCATTATATGTATGCTTTGGACATGTTCCCATGTCTTTTTGTGTGATTTTTTAATTGTGTATATAGACATTTTAACATGTCCTTCCATGTGGTACTAAGCCAACCTTGTTTTCTCTTTATGTATGTAGACATTTGAACATGTTTTTTATATATACATACATATATGTATATATATATATATATGTATATATATATATATATGTATATATATATGTATATATATATGTATATATATATATGTATATATATATGTACATATATATATATGTATATATATATATATATATATATAACTTTCTTAGACATAGTTACATGTGCCCATGTCCTTGTATTGTGGCTCCTTGGACTAATTTTTGTGTTTCATGTGTTTGTATGTATGCATCACGGCCATGAAATTTATCTCTTGGTTTTTATTTATAGACTTCGTTTGTGATGCCATGAGGGATCTCATGCATCTCCCATTCCTTCTTGGGTGCCTTTATGGACATCATACCCCATACACACAAGTAGTTTACATAGATTATACTCACATTTTATGTTCATATACATGATTAAATTTTTTCATCTATCTTTAAAACCTTGTGGATGCTAGATCTAACATACATTGTACATTACCAAACTATGCTCTGATTATTTTACATTTTGATGTCATGTATACACATTATATCGGTTTATCATGTCTATATCATATATTATCAGCCTAACACATATGATGCATAGATTTTATTTTAAGAACAATTAATAAAAAGTTTTAATAATTCCACTCAAAAGAGGGGGCATTCAAAGGTGTTTTTCACAAAGATCAATCCATCCTAGTGCACTCAGAACATAGTTTCTAGCATACAAACACATATTACATAGCCTAGACTCAAGAAAATATAGTGAAACACAATCACATATAGATCAATCTTAGTTTCCCATAGAAATAGTACATTTGGTCAATAGAGTGTCATAAAAGACACTAGTATAGTGTGTTTTTGATTGGGGGATTGTGTTAGTATCTAGTAACCCCAAAAATAGAAAATTGTGAATTTTACAATAATATACAAGAGGTACAATCCATATTTGCATAGTTTAAGTCATAGATTATTAGATATGATTAGTATATACTTAGTTTTTATGTAGAATTATTGAGGTTTACTCGGATTGGGGGAATCATGCACGACATGTTCACACTTTTTTCAATTTTAAGTATGCACAGACAAAAAATATTATTACTTAATATAGAATCCATATACATATACATCATAATTGGGGGCATGTACATGACATATTATTTCCATATGCTTAGTTTTAGCACTATTTTATTCATATGGCATGACAAATCCATTTCATTCTCCATGTTGTATATTTCAAACACCATTTTCACCATGTTTAAACTAGATTGATACCTCATTTTATCTATAGTGGTTGGAATTCTGTAGTGTCCCCTAAGACATTTTACATTTAATATTTCTCAAGTGGACCTTGAGCTATTTTACATTTGAAAGTTTTTGAGTGGCCTCAGAGCCATCTTACATAATTTCATTTACATCACACATTTTCAAATTTAGATGAATCTACTACGCATGGGTGGGAAATGATGGAGTCATAACCTACTTGAGTTCCTAATCCACATATAAGAGAGGATTAGATAAATCATTAGTCTAATTCAAGTTATTCATAGGCTATGATCCACTAAACTTGGGTGGGAAATTATAGAGGCAAGGCTAGCTTGAGTTATTGAGCCACCCACATATGAGGATTGAGAAATCCATCAGATCAATCAAATTTATTTACCATTTGATCATAATCTACATGCACACAAAGGATGTCACCAAAATTTTACATTAGTTGGTGTACCCATTGAGTTTTATCCATTCCTTTCCTCTTTCTCTCATTTCTTTACTCAGTTTTGTCTTTGATTTGATATTTATTAATTAAATATTGATTCATTCATGTTTCATTTATAGGACATACAATAGAGTATGCTTCATGAAATCAGACCTAGATTGATGGGATTCACCTCATAGGTAAGTCCATGTACATTTGTGTTTCATTTATCCTAGACATTTGACTTTGATACATTTATAGAATAAAGTGGGGGACAATTAGTCATCTAAAATATCATTTTAGTGAAATGAGTGTCACATCAAACCACCTTATTCTTAGCTTTTATGTAGATACATCTTAGCACCTTTATATATAAATTTTTAGATTTTTTATTTGTATAACCCATTCTAAGATATACTAAAAGTAACACAAGCATTCAACTAGGTACCCAGTTCCCTTTTTTACTTGTTCCAACTAACTATGAATAAGATAACAATAATATGAAAATCCATCTAAAATTCTTAAACATATTATAAATTAATATAAAATCTAGGGCCCAACATCACCCCACACTAAGCCAATAGTCTATCCCAAAAATTATCTTATACTCACCCAAAGCACACAGCTTATGACCAATTCTGATTTGTTTTATCATGTGATGGTGTATGCATCAAGATCACTATACTAGGGTGCATGAAAAGGCACATAGTTCTAGCAAATAAAAAACATAATAATAAATCTAATCCTAATAATATGCTCATTCTATAAGATATTCATTACTTTAAATGATAGGCACAAATCAATAAAAAGAGTATTAATACCATTTATTTCCATAATAAGATTACAAGAGGTGTTTTAAAAATAAAAGTATTATATTCCATTGCATATCAAAGATCACCATATAAATGTTGCAATGAACATCAGGGTTATGACTAATCTCAAGATTATAATTGTAATATTATCATTCTAACCACCACCACCAACCTTCTAAGCAAAACTAGGGGTATTTATATATGCTTTTATCCCAATCATTATATTATAATATTGTTATGAAAGTGATGGATTTACAGTGACCATTTACAAAAGGTTATGGGAATCCCACAAGGCTACCAAAAGGATTCCTACAAGGCTACCATTACTCACCTTGAAATTTTGACAACTCAAATCGATTATTTTTTAGAGTAACATGATGAGATGAAGTGGCTATGAGGTGAGGTGGAACTTATTACTTAAAATATTTAGATACTCAAGCCCAACTAGATAATGCATGGCATAGTTATAGATGAACTATATATCAGATTCTTGGACTTTTCTTCCCTATCCTTTGGTGTTATTATCATGGGGTAAAATTATTGATCTATCTTAGATAGGATCATTAAAGACTATTAGAATATGACTTTTGACTAGGCCACAAATATTTGGTAGACTTGGAGTAGGTCCAACATAGCCACTTTGAATTTAAACACTTAGATAATGATATCAATCTAATAGGTTGAGAGTTAGAACATATATTAGGATCCTCCATCCTTGTTTTCCATGTTCACCTTCTTTTTCACAACTTGGTCAAAGTGACCAAAGTGGACTTTGAATTCAACTCAATCAAGTAGAGTGTAATCCAAGCTGAATAACATTAAGATATTGACATTCTTGAATTAGGATAATATATTCTTCTTTCTTTATTATATGATATTCACCATAGTTATCACTAGGGCTATCCATTTCTCAATTATTTTCCTCTTTCTCTTGGAATATATTTAGTAAAATTGAGGTCTAAAGTGGGCATAAGATTAAACTCTAGGAACATTCCCTTTTTTACTATGACCACAAGCTTCTTGTATTTCCTCTCTACCAAAGTGATCCTCTCCAAATAGGGTTGGTTCCTCTAAATGTGCATTGCATAGCCATATAGAGTCTCTACCACTTGTGATAGTATTTAGAAGAGTTTCAAGAGAGTGTCCTTAAATTTCCCAATTCGGCCCATCAAAAAGGAACTTTTCACTTGTGCTTTAAGGACCTAAACTTTCTCATGCATGTCCTCCATCACTTTCCTAGACATATCATGGGTGGCTCAAATAATTTATATTTGGTCTTCATCCACCTTTTATTCTCTTGTGGGAGTCCTCACCTTATTAAGAGAGAACAAATATTGTTGGGTCTACTAGACCATAGGGTTCCCATCTTAAATGAATTTTTAAGTGAGGATCCTACACATATTTCCCATGGCATGGTCGAAGTCTCACTACACATCTCGGTCATATTCAATTATCATCTTAGGTGCTTGAGATATTATAACCATACCCAAGCTCATTGGAGGAGGTATTATTGGGGTGACAAAAATTGTGGTGATAAGTGGAAGTGGAATAAAGGAAGTAAAAGGGATTAATGAGGAAAGTAGTGGAGGTGGATGTGGCATGGGGGTGTAGGGAGGAAAAACAAATGGGGAGGCCTAAGGAAACACTTAGACTTACCACTGGTTTTGAGTCATTTTAACTTGAGGTGATATGAATTTAAGGAGGGTGGTATTAAGAAAAAAAGAGGAATTTGGTTGCCTAAATCCAAATCCATGGGGACTAAGGATGAGGGAAAAGGGAGGTTAGAAGATGATGCAAGGAGCCAATAGGGGTGATATATGAGGATATACTACCTTCTACTTCTTCCTTGGCATATTGTTTAGGTCAGCTTAGGCCACTAAAATTGAAGGATCAATAGTGGTGAGAGTCATGGTGGATGATTGGGGAAACTATTATACCATGAAAAGTGTCACTAGAATAGTTTTTGAAACTTGAGTTTTGCATGCAAGTTCACTTATCATAGGATTTTTAACCACACTATCTAAATTTAGTGAGTTTATGGCCACCTAGGTTTATAGAATGACTAGTGGGGGCATTGAGGGGGTCCCAAGAGAAATGGATAGTTTTGGAGGTATAATCACTGAGAGTGGAGGTGAATCATTGGTGATAAACAAAAATTCAATTTCCAAACCCTACAAAACACTTAAGCATTCAATGCAATCACTAATGAAGCATACAAGATGTTTATAGAAATAAATAATGAAGATAGTACAAGATGACACACATAAAACAAGATATATGTGGGAAACCCTCTTGGGGAATAAAAAAAGCCTATAAACACATGGGCTACTTGTCCTATAAGATAATCAAAAACATGAGACTGGTCAAGTCCTTCTAAATAAAATTTAGTGAACTACCTATTTCACAAGGATCACTTTCCCCTAGGATGATCAAGTCCTTCTGACCACTTGTTAGTTAAGTCCTTTTAACCAACTTTAGTGAAACACATGTTTCACAAGGAGCACTTTCCCATAATATGATCAAGTCATTCAGACCACATATTGGTCAAGTCCTTCTTACCTAGATTTTGATCACCTTACCAACACCTATGGTATGAACATCTCCTTATCACTGATTTCCTACAAATGTGATGGAGATACAATGTATATCAACCCCTTTACTTCTTCACATAACCATAAACAAGTAAAACCACCTTTTGGATCACACTACATTTCTTATAAATAATTCTAACATAATATTAAAAACATTAACAAATATTCATACACATAGTCTACACTCTGATCTACCTCTCAAATCAACCACCAATCTTACATAGACATCATATAACCTTTTCTCACACTCAAGGCATCAAAAAAATATTTTTATATCACTCTAGACCTCTTCACTCATCCTGAATCTTCAAAATTGCAGGAGAACTTTTATAACATCATAAATGTGACCTATAGGTCATACACATAATTATCAAGCTACTTTTATCTACAACATAGCCACTAAGCACCCACCCATTCTTCTTTACCTCACTCTATAACTCTCACACACACCCCTTCTCTCAAATCTATCACAAGTCTAAAAGTCATTATATTTGATTTTAATATTTATATATCAATCATAATTATCAAGCTCACATCCTTCAATGTCAACCAAAATAGATTCCTTCACTCTTAAGTCATCTACATAGTTCATCTTTAAGCAAAAACCTCTTTCAAATAGGCCTAAGTCACCTTTTAGGTCCTATGAAGACCCATTCACATGTTCAACACTTATTTTAGTAAAATAATAAGATGGGAACACTTTTAAATACATCAAACCATGACTCATAATATATAGGTCCACTTTATGTGAAAACAACCATCACAACACCCTTTTACTAAAGCTCAATTCACTAAAACAACATTATGTGCACACAACTATTATGATCAAACGCACCATCAACTTATAAGAATTTTTTCATATATATTATGTATTGGTAGAACCTCCAAAGTCCATTTAGATCATCCTTAGATATTATAAAACACTCTATAATATCTAATTCCCTTGAAACTTCCAAATGTCATAAAAAAAACTCAATTACCATTCTCAAGTTATTTATAGAGGATGAAAAAACACATAATCAAATTTAGAGATCAATAACATTGAATGTAAAAACATGTATACCTTCAAATGAATATTTCTAGATGTGACTTGAATTACTTTAAAACTTTTATTTTTACATCATAATCAGATTCTGCATAGATCAAAAGTTATGGTTTTAAATCTAAGCACTAGTCTTTCATTCATTAAATTCAGTTATTTAAATCCAAATGGTCATAGTTAAACCTAGATCACATAAAACACATCTCATGCTATTTTCTCAGCTCACTCAACTCACACAATAGATATTCTTTGTAATTAGATTAAACTTTAACTATACTAAACTATTAAACATCAAACACTTATCATCGTCTCTATACTTCTTGATAATTTGGAACAAATGCACTCGGTCGATCTTGTCTGAGTAGCTCAATCATTATCAAGTAGTGATCACCATTAAATCTTGCTCAAAAATCCCAAGATTATGACACTTTACACCCTATGTATTCTAATCACTTTAATAATAGCTCCTTATGTTTGTGCCACTTTTTAATCTCATGTGCATTGTTGACTCTTTGACTTGTCTAGTACCATTGATCTTTATTAGTATGAACTAGAGATCTTGTGAAAATTGTCCCCTATTCATGTAACCTTGGACACATTAAATTCATACACACCATTTATTTCAATATGTATGATTAATTTCTCACCATTGGATATTTTATACAATGACCTTAGATGTCAACATAGTTTATTTTGATAGTCTCTGGCTCATCACAGTCTATAAGTGCAACTTTGAAGATTTATATCTTGACCTATAAAACACTTCAAGAATCTAAATTTTTAGGGTAGTTTCTTGGATCTATAAAAAACATCTCAACATAAACATTTGATCATTATTGACTTTATTCATAACTAAATTAAATTCATAAACATATTGGTTCATACATATCTTCATGACATGCAATGATGATCTGGGTATGTATGGGAACCTCTATAATCTACCTGAAAGACCTAATTTAAACCTTAATAACTTTTTTTTCACCTCAATTACATGAAATTAAATTTGAACCATATTATTTCCTCACATAGGTGAATCCATTCTTAATAATTATTAAAATGAAGATCAACCATGCCTCCTTAAAGCATACTAGGACAAGCACACTACACACATTGTCATTGACACTTAGACTATCAAGACACTTTATCCACTCACTTGGACACCTCTATGAAATCACTAAAACATTATATCATCATTTATAGCAATCATCAAAATCCTATCTAAGCATATACTGAATATCTATGCTTACAAACTAGACTACCAAGCATATGTTAACACAATGTTCACATGCTTGTCTTATCTCCTTGATCTGAAACCACATCAACATGCTAGATATAATATGATAAGCCTTAGACAATACTTACCTTAGCTCATATGCATACAAATCCTTATTTTCATAACTTTAGGTTTAAACTCATCATCATCAACATGATCATGACATTACCACTTTATCATTACCTTTGACATCAATGCACACATGACATCAATCTTTGACATCAATTATAATACTTGCCTATAATCCCCCCATTTGTCATTGATTGCAACCTCTTATTTTACTTTTCCCCCTTTACCATTAATTACAAATTAGACTAAAGAGACACCAATCTAATCTTAACATCATGAATGTATTTAAATATGCTTCTAAGATCTCATGATACTTACATACCTCATATGAAACAATTGTTCCCCCTTTGGCATGCATCAATTTGAACTTGGACATATCTAACCCTTGAACCTTAAAAAGTACTCACAGAGCTTAGAAATCTCCCCCTAACATCATGTTTCATCTCATGTCATCTATTTTTTGACATAGATAAATCTAAACTTGGGATATTCTGATCCTTGGACCTATTTACCTATAGAACTTACAAGCTCCATTTACTTATGTATGAAGATTTAACATATTTTCACAATAATGACTAGTTTTGATCAAGTCATCATATCAACCTTCATTAGATCTCATCTATATCATATATCACCACATATTCAATATGATTGAATCATCTCACATATTCTTCCCCTTTACATCATGCATATCTCCTTAAGCCACTCAAGCTATCTGAGTTAGCTCCCCCTAACTCTATACATACCACCTTGTAATTCTCAATCATGCACCATGATGACAATCTTATTTGATCATTCACTATAATTAATGATAAAAAACACATGAATACCAAAAAATTACTGAAATCACCTTGAGAGCTCTGAGAGAGACTCACCTTAAGATCTCTGAGCCGTTATAACTCTCGAGCATCTTCAGATCTTCACACACCATGATGAACCACCACATAGGATTATTATACTTCTCTCTCAAACCACCTCAATGACCACCAAAAAATATGAAAATTTATATAAACTAACCTAATAACTAACCTTGAAACACTCATGCCTTGATCTTTTCTAGAAACTAATTAAAAAACACTCTTCTTCACATTAGGCCTATTTATACTCCTTGTATCCCTACTTAGAACTTGTAGATCCCACAAATTTTATTAGACATATTTTTAGGACCTAAAAATTCATATTTGGAGTACTATTATATACCCCCTCAATCACACCAATTTTAATCACCTATATCCTCCTCTGAAACATACTTCTTTCATGAATTTACTAGTTAATTAAGCCTCCATTTTGACAAAAACTAGAATAATTTAAAAAATTAAAACATTAAAATATATATGAATCATGATTTGAAAACCCATTTATCCCATTTAACCTATTAGGAAGCCTCATACCTTAATTTCTAAGGCAACCCATTTTTCTAGCATAGCCTAAAACTCTAGAATCTTAAAATAAACAAGGTCAACAAACCTCCTTATACTAAATTCCCACCTCTAAAACATATTTCACACTTGGAGACAACCATCACACACTTATGAAATAATATTAGAGCCTTCACACCTTTGGGAACCCATACATTCTATAACCCATTTTAGGCTAACTTGCCCTTAAGCCAAAAACTAAGAAAATTGAGAGCACTCAAAAATATCTAATTTGACTTCAACACACCTTTAGACCACAAAACCACCTAGATAATGATATAATAAGGTTATTAAACCTTTATATGGATAAATATGATCTTGAAAACTCACAAAACCTCCTTTTCCACATGTAAACCTTCAATTTGACCTTGCAGACTGCTCCAACTAAAAACACCCATGGAAGATGGCATGCTTCTTCAAACTAAGAAATGTCTTTATGAAGCACAAAAAATACATCTCTAATTCAAAAGGACCTTTAATAAAATATCATACCAATCCTCATCACAAGATTGAAGAACTTTCTTCTTCTTCATTTTTTGGATTGAAATAACTTACTTGGCATCCATCTCTTCTTTGGCTTCCTTGACAATAAATGATGAAAGCATAGGTTATTGGAATATATATTTGATTTATACCTTCTTCTATTTTATAGAAGACAAAAATAACTCTTATAAATTATGAAACTGATTCTTACCTAAAAATTATTTAACTACAAAAAATAAACCATCATATTGAGATCTATATTTTAGATTCTCATTGGCCTTGAATGTTATAATTGACTTGATTATTGGATCATCTAACTTCTTCTCCATTTATAATTATATCAATATTCCTTAGCACTCTTGAGGCACCTCCAAAACTGATTCCTTTTCTATAGTATCATAAGTTTGATCCTTGAACACAATAAGACTAGCCTTCATTGCCTTAGGTCTCCACATCATGTTTCAAATGTTGATATGACTTTTAAGAGTCTCTCCCTTCTTCAAATGACTCATGGGATTATCAGATTTACTAGGAAAAATTCTATAAATATGACCTTTCTTATCACAAATGAAACAAATAACATCATTCTTACCTTTTTATATTTTTGAACTATGATCAATCTTTGGACAAAAACTCCTTCCATCATAGCTCCATGAATGTCCATGCTTGACTAACTTTATTATCTAGTCCTTAGCTCTATGACCATACTTATTACATGTATAAAAATGACAATGTAATAAGATATCATATCTTGAAGCATTTGGTTATGTAATATACATTATTTCATTGCTTTCAAATCTTGCATTCTTCTTAGTTTGCTCAAGTTTTACATGTTCCCTTTTCATCTTATCCAAATTGACTACAACAAGCTCATGCTCAATCTTTAATGAATCCATTTCAACCTTGAACTATGTACACTCATCACCTTTATTTATTAAACTAGAACTTAAAGCCTCTAACTAAAATCTAAGATCTTTGATGGTCTCTTTATCCTCCATAGATTCTTTAGCCATGTTATCCTTCAATCTACATGTTTTCTCCTCAAGATAATTGATCAAATCTTGATACTTCTTCTCATCTCTCTTGGTCTTGCTGAAGAAACTTACCTCAAGAAAACTATCTTGTACTTCAAGACATTTTCTCACATACCTCATCTTATGATTCCTCTTTATGATCTCAACTCCTAGATCCACTTCTTCTTCCTCACTATCATAGAACACTTCTTCTTCTCCACTATCATGGAAAAAAAATTCAGAATAGATGATGTCTTTTTGTTTTGAAAAAATTTCCTCTTTTGAAATCAAACTTGACTTGATATATTCTAGTTGAAACTTGATATCATTCATAACTTTCTCATCCTCTTTGATAACTTTCTTCAAAATACATATCTTATATAAGTACTTTGATCATATCCTTCCACTGTTCATTCTCTTTCTACAGCTAATTATCCATTTTATGTAGCTTAGGATCTCCTTCAAGTTTTTGTGTTTCATCCAAAGGACCTAATCTGATACCAATTATTAGAGGTACAATCACTAAGAGGGGGTGAATAAATGATGACAAATAATAATTCAATTTCCAAACCCTTCTAAATGCATAATCATTCAATACAATCATTAATTAATTATTCAAGATTTTTATATAAATAAATAATTAAGATAGTACAACATCACACACACCACAAGATATATCTAGGATACCCTCTTGGGAAATAAAACCCACTCTTAAGCCTTTAAACACATGGACTAATTTCCCTAGAAGATGATCACAAACATGAGACTGGTCAAGCCTTTCTAACTAGAACTTAGTGAAACACCTATTTCACAAGGATCACATAACCTTAGGATGATTAGGTCCATTTGACCACCTGTTAGTTAAGTCTTTCTAAGCAACTTTAGTGAAATACATATTTTATAAGGATCACCTTCTCCTAAGATGATCGTGTCTTTATAAACTAGATTCTGAGCACCCTCCCAAAACCTATGATATGAACATTTTAGGAACATTGATTGTCTACCAATATGATAATGATACAATGTATAGTAACCCCATTCACTTCTTCACATAGCCACAAACATCCAAAACTATATTTTGGAAAATACTACACTTCTTAGTAACAATTATTTCACAACCTTAATAACATGACCAAATGGTCATACACATAGTTGACACTTTTATGTACCTCTCAAATCAACCACCAATATTACATATACATCATGTAACCTTATCTCAATATCAAGGCATCCAAAACATGTTTTTAGATCACTCTAGACCTCTTCACTTATCCTCAATCTTATAAATTTCAAGAGAACTTTTTATGACATCATAATTGTGACCTATAGGTCATAAACACAATCATCAACCTACTCTGATCTACAAAACATCCACTAAGAACCCACCCATTCTTCTTTACTTCACTCTACAACTCTCACACACACCCCTTCTATCAAATCTATCATATTCAAGAAAACATCATATTTGATTTCATTATTTATAGATCCATCATTATTATCAATCTCACAACCTTCATTTTTGACTAAAACACATTCATTCACTCTTAAGGCATCAACATGGTTCATCTTTAAGCGCAACCCTCTTTCATATAGGCCTAAGTCACCTTTTAGGTCCTATGAATACCCATTCACATCTTTGAAACTTAACTGAGAAATATAAGAACATAATAAAACTTTTAAATACATGGACTAATGCCACATGATCTATAGGTCCTCCTTAAGTGATAACAAGCATCATAACACCCTTCTGCTAAAGCTCAATTTTCTCAAACAACATTCTGTGCACACAACCATTATGAATGAACACACAGTAAACTTATAAGAATTTATTCATATATAATATATATTGTTCAAGCCTCAAAAGTCCATTTATATCATCATAAGAGAGTCTAAAACACTCTCCAATAGCTAAGTCCACTTTAAACATCCATATATCATCAGAATAAACTCTATTACCCTTCTCAGGTTACTTGTAGAGCATCAACAAATACATAGCAAACTTTGGATCTCAATAGATTTGATTATACATATATTTATATCTTCAAATTAATATTTATATATGTAATTTGAAGTCATTTAAATCTTTATTTTTTACATGATTATCAAATTTTAGATAGATCAAAAGTTATCACTCAAAATCCAAATGTTGGTCTTTCTTTCCTTAAATTTAAATATTTAAATCCAAATGGTCATAGTTAAACCTCAATCACTTAGGACACTTCTCATTCTCTTTGATCAAATAAATAAAATCCCACCATTTATCTTATTTATAATTATCTAAAAATTTTAATTGACAAAACTATTAAACATCGAATACGTATTATCATCTCACTGCTTCTTGACAATTTGGAATAAATGCACTTTGTCGATCTTCTATGAGTAGCTCAGTCTTTATCAAGAAATGCCCACCATTAAATATTTCTCATAAATACTAATATTATGACACTTTTCCCCCTCATGTACCTTTTGATCACTTTACTAATAGTCCCATTCATTTTGTCCACTTCGTAGTTTCACATGCATTATTGACTCTTTGACTTGTCATGCCGCTCACTATTGATCTTATGTTAGAATAACAAGCTTGTGACACTTGTCACCTATCTAGGTAACTTTTGACATGTTTAATTAATATAAACTATTTATATTAATATGTATTATTAATCACTCATAATTTCATCTTATAGATAATGACCACAAACATCACCATAATATATTTTGACAGTCTTTGGCCCATCATAGTTTGTAAGTGCAACTTTTAAGATTTATATCTTGAGCTAGAAAACACTTCAGGACTCAAAATTTTCAAGTTAACTTCATATTTATATATAAAAAATCTCCATGTAAACCTTTTATCATTATTTACTTTATTTTTACGTAAATTAAATGCACAAACATACTAGTTTATACATATATACATGACATGTAGTGACAGTCTTGTTAAGTATGGGAACCTCTGCAATCTGCTTGGAAGGCCAAATTTGAACCTTGATAACTTTTTTTCTCTCAATTTCATGACCTAAAATTCAAACCATATTATCTCCTCACATATAGGAATCCAACCTTAATAATTCTAAAATTGAATATCAACCATGCCTTCTTCAAGGATACTAGGACAAGCACATTACACACTTTGTCATTGACACTTAGACTATCAAGAAACTTCATCCACTAAATTTTACACCTTCATAACATTAATAAAACATTATCTCATCATCCATAACATTCATCAAAATAATATCCAATCATGTATTGAATATCTATGCTTATAAACTAGGATACCAAGCCTATGTTAACACACTATTCACATGTTTGTCTTATCTCCTTGATCTAAAACCACATCAACATGATAGATATAATATGATAAGCCTTAGGAAATACTTAAATTAACTAATATTCATCCATATCCTACCTTGCAAAAATTTAGGCTCAAATTCATCACCATGACATTACCACTTTGTCTTACCTTTGACATTAATACACACATGACATCAATCTTTGACATCAATTACAATACTTGCCAATAGATGGGGAATATGGTAAAGAAGAGGTGAGGATATTAGGCAAGACTAAATCTATAATCACTTGGGTGAATTATGGAGGTGTTAAAATGGGGAAGAAGGGAGGATTAATTGAAGTGTATGGCATGGGAAATAAGAAAGTAGGTGGTACTATGAGAGTTTGATAGATAGTGGAGGGAGAGGGGGAAGGGACTTGTGCTAGTTTTGACTATTAGTCTCAACATAGATTAGTTTCTAGGACTATAATGATATCAAACTTTAAGGTCTATGTATCTTGAAGTTTATTCATTTGAGCTTGAGTCACTTAGGCATAAAACAAACATATTTAAAATCATTGGGGTTGAGCTACTCAAATTATATGATATAGTGGAGGAGTTAATGTCTAATATAATATAATTATAAGAGATGGTGGAGGAGATTAAGGATAAGCTACTTGAATTGGAAGAGGTGGTGGAGGAGATAAGGGCCAAGGTTCAAGAAGAGCTCTAGGAGGAGAAGATTATAGGACTCCTTGTAAAATCATTTTGAAGATCTACAAGGGATTTTCCTTGACATCATCTACATGATGAAATTTTTTAAAAGCGATAATATGTGGCTTGAGATGAACCTTATTCCCTTTCTTATTGGTCATTTATTATATTTATGTATAACTCATTGTCCTTAGGTTGGTGTCTATAATTGAGTTTAAGATGAGCCTAGTATTTCTCTAGATGGGCTTTAATGATGTTACGTGGGTCCTAATATTAATGTTCATTTCTATCTAGGGTGAAATAATCTCTCCAAAATACCATATTTTATAAAGGTGGAAGGCATGATACATGTGGTACCTGATAGTAATTAGGAGAGGGTAGAAGGCCTTTTGATGGTGACTGATGTAGTTCTTAAGAAATCCCTTGACCATTTAATACTTAATTTCTTATTCTACTAGGTGGTTTGAGACTTGATTGATAAAATAGAGGGGCTCCTTAAAAATGATCACCACTCAAATAATGGTATGATCCTTATAATATAAATAGTCACCAATGGGGCTAAGGGAGTCTTTGATTTCTTTTGATAGCCAAGGCATTTGTTCTTCACTAATGGTGTTATAATCAACTAGGTTGATAGTATTGGACATATAGCTTACAGAAGACTAAATGGACCATAAAACCTCTAAAATTCCATGTAGGAATGGAAAATGACTTGATGATGAGTTTCCTTTAGATTGTGTCCACTTGATAGCTCATCATATATAAATCACCACATCCTCATGCATCATGTATAACCTTAATCACATTGAATTTGTTTATCCCCCATAAGTATGGGACTTACTCACCATGGATAATCATATGGATCAAGGTAACCCATAATAAATTGATATATACATAATCACTATCAATAAATAGTTGGCTAAGTAGAATCATCCTAGTGTAAATTCCTTCCTTGAAAGTTTAGATGTTATATGTATTTATGTTATTCTTATTAATCCATCTTGTATCGAGGTTCTTGAACAAGTCCTTTGGGACATTATGGATTGGGTAGGTACTCCTCTAGGTGGTCATTATGGTCAAATCATAATAAAAATGTTTACTTAAGGAGGTTGTAGTAATCCTTGAAGGCTATTCTTGAGATGTCAATGATTTGATGTTAGTTATTCATAGAGCAAACCATGTTGTGGAAGTTGTCTTGAACCTTCATTAATGTGCAAAATAACTTGTCAAATAAGTCAAGATAGGGGAAAACCTCAAGCTTATCTATGAATTTTTATAACACACTTTTAGTATAGGCCTATAGGGAATCTTTAAATTCATCCTTGTTCTCATCATCACAACTAGATTCTTTGGTAACTAGATCAATAGCCTTGAATATGTCATTGTGCTACTTAAACTATGTCAAGCCATCTAGGAATAAAGTGTCTTGTTATTCTAAACTGGGTTTGGGGTTCTAAAATAAGGTGGTCATTATATATGGGAGGGTTTTTATTGATACAGTGTCAAGTAAAGTGGAAGAAACAAATGGAAATGGTTGGATTTGAAATCAAGGACTGAGTTTTAAGAAAATGGGAGTAATAATTATTAATGAACCTATCCGAAGGCACTTATTAAATGGATCCAATTACATCTCCTACTTTAATAGAGTTTGTAATATCACTTGGAATGAATTAAAATTTGAGTTGGTGGATTGATCCTCCCATTTATTCATAATCTATAATTTAACATATATATCCCAATTATAAGATGGTTGGTATTTTTCATGATTGTGACACACTATTTCAAATTATCTGATTAGGGCCTAGTTTCTCACTCAATTAATTCCTAGATTGTGGTAGGCACACAACCATATCATCATCAAAGATTATAATCACTATAGGATGCCATCCAAGGGATTACAAATGTCAATCCATAATTTGAACTAGTGTCAAAGTTATTATGTGTACTATTCTATCTTATGATCAAAAGATGTCATTGAAGTATTTAGACATAGTAAATATATTGAATATAATTGAAGCTATCAAGTTTACTAATCTATCATATGTAATCATTTGGAGATATTATATTTGGAATTTATAATGAGCTATGACTAAATGGAAATGGTATTTTAGATATTATTCAGAATGGGATTTTACCTAATTTTACATGACATTAATAAGAATTTTATCAATTTATCCCATTCCACACAAAAATCGTTTGGAGAAGCATTATATCCTATAATAATATGAACATCACTTTCTAATCAATATTCTAAAACATAAGCTTGGGATATTCTTTAGTAGAGTAATGACATTATGAAGTTGATAGTATTCCAATCTTTTGTAGAATGGGCACATACCCATTATGAACATGATAATAATAGTATGAACATCCAAAATTCTAACCAATATTTTATAACACAAGATTTGGGGTTTTATTTAGTAGAGTACTACTAGTGTGCATTTTCTAGTATTACAATCCTACGTATAATGGGTAAATGACCAAAATTAACAATATAAGAATAATATGAACATCCAAAATTATAAGCAATATTCTACAACACAAGCTTGGGGGGATTCCTCAGTGGAGTACTACTAGTCTGCATTTGATAGTATTCCAATCCTATGTAGAATGAGTACATGCCCATTATGAACAAAATATGAATAAAATGAACATCCATAATCATAAAAAATATTCTACAACACAATATTTGGGGGATTATTTAGTGGAATACCACTAGTATAAAGTTGATAGTATTCCAATCTTGTATAGAATAGGAAAATTCCCATTTAAAAAAAGATAAGAATGATATGAACATCCAAAATTCTAACCAATATTCTGTAACACAATCTTGAGGGGATTATTCATTGGAGTGCTACTAGTATGCATTTTGAAGTGTATTCTAATCTTTTTTTAGAATTGGCACAAGACCATTTTGTATAAGATAATGATAATATGAGCATTCCAAATTCAAACCATTTTTTTATAACACAAGCTTGGGGGAATTCTTTAGTGGAGTATTATCATTATACAATTGATAGTATCAAAATCTAATTTCAAATGGGCACATGACCATTATAAAAAATATAATAATAATATGAACATCCAAAATATAAAACAATATTATACTACATAAGTTTGGGGGATTATTTAGTGGAATCATGCCAATATGTAGTTGATAGTATTCCAATGTTGTGTAAAATTGGCACATGCCCATTCTAAATAATATAAAAATAATATGAACATCAAAAATTATAAACAACATTAGGGTTTGGAACATGGGTCCTAGACCTATAAGGGACACTAGATGGATTGAGTGGGGTTCTGATGCCATATCCCATACTAGTTCCTTAATTTGGATCTATGGTAAAAAAATTGATCTTTTTAGGCAATGCATTCACAATGTTAAAAAATTTAAATACCTTATATTTTCAAAGGAATTAGAAGTTGTATATTTAAACCCACATTATAAAACTAAGGCCACTATGTGGAGACATAAACTATAGGTTTCAGAGGCTTATAAGGCTAGAGGAGCTCAACTCTGAGCAAGGATGCATTGCTTGAAGGTAGGAGACAAAGTGACCAAGTAATATTTTTCTATCCTTTAGTTAAGATAACCTAATGATAAAATTATAGCCATTAGAAGAGCTTCAATCAAGCTTACCAGGCTACCAAATATCTTCCAAGTCTTTATGCATCACCACCATGGTGTCATTCTGGCATAGTTATCATCTCTTATTCATGAGATTTCCCTCTCTCAATATATTGTTGTGGTCCCTTGTAAGATATCGTAAGTGTAGAGAGTTACTTATGATAGACCTCCTAATATCAATGACATTAAGTTTTTATGAAGATCAAATCTAATAAAGCCCTAGGTATGCATGTCTTTCCCCTTGAATTTTAATAAACCTTATGGGATACAGCTGGGCCTAATCTCTATAGAGTCTATTTTGAAGTTATCGTGACCAACTATTTAGGTCATATCATCAATTAGCGAAACATCAAATTCATTCCCAAGGTAAGGGATCTTGAGGATTTACTAACTAGAGACCCATCACTTTACTTAATATTTCCTACAAAACCATAGATAAATCATTAGCTCTCATAATCAAATACTTGCTTCCCTTAATTATATGAAGTGAACAAACTAGTTTCATTTTACATAAATATATTCAAGATAATGATATCATCATTTGGAAAGTAATAGAATGGGATAAAATATATAAATAGAAAGTGTTATTCATTAAGATTGATTTTTAGATAGCCTGTGATCGAAATGAGTGGCCTTTTACCATATATATGTTATAGGCTCTAGCTTTTGGACCCAGGTTTGTTCACACCATCAATATGCTATTTTAGGATGTTGGGGCCTATATCACCATAAATGGATCTACAAATCAACACTTTGAGATCTACAGACCTGCCAAATAAGGGTGTCCCCTTACTCTTGTGATATATATTTTAACTACTAAAGGTTTTAGTTATTTATTGGCCTATTATGCTTTTAAGGGTGTGGTCAAGGGGATATTTATTATTAAATTATACCACTAGTTATCTAATGGGAACTTTGATGATGATTCCTTCCTCACTCTGTTAGAGGATGAAGACTATATTAGAAATGCCATGTAATGTTTACGTATATTTTGCTTTTTATCTGGGTCATCCATCTAATGGTGTAAGACCTACTATTATGGCCAATCTCTATCACATAAACCTCCTTAGATTGAGGGATATATGTGATTATGGATCCTTCTTCAAGTCTAGTTTAAATACTTGGGAATTTATTTTATTTTAGAGCCTTTCCTACATCATATTGGTCTTATGTGTTTCAAAGTGTTGATAACAATTCTCATTCTGGATCACTACGCCTTTAACTTTGGCTGAAAAATTCAAGATTTGTTCTAAGGTGTTGAATGTTAATGTTTGTTATTTATCTTATTGGGATACTTATAATCCCTCTTATTTTAAGATTTGAAAATCTTATAGGATACTTTCTTTGGGCTAATTCTGATGGCCACTAGGGTTTTCATTGAGTCTCTTGGGCCATCTATTATTTACATAAAGAAGTTGGTGGAATGGAGCTTATAGACATTAAGATGTAAGTGATCACCCTAGGGTTAAATGGACCATCATAAACCTATAAGAAGATGAACCTTGTAAAAATATATTGAGGTACTACATTTCTCAAGGTTGACCACTTGGTATAAAATCTTAGTAAGGCATTGGCATTCAAATCACACTTATCTCTCCAATGACATTAAAAGTAGGTAGCACATTTATCATGTAAATTATTTAGAAGGCCTAGGAAAATTTAAAACCCCACCTCATTTAGGTAGGGGATGAATTTAAAAGTAACCTTTATTTAAAATCCCAATCATTATGGTTGTGACCATATCTAAACTTCCACAATGTCCCCTTTGCCATGGTCCCCTAGATCAAAATCTTGAGGCTATTTAAGAAAGGTATTATCATATTTGATGATATATTTTATAATAAATCAAGGTAATAGATTTCTTGGTATATTCTAAAGTCCATGTTACATCTTAATAATGAATATTTATTATCCATTTATTAATTGCAGAGTTTTATACCTAATTAGAGTTTCCTCTCTCACACCATGGCAGAAGGATTGGTCATGTCCTATAGCCATGCCATTTCATCAATACTATCCTCAGTTAGGTTAAAAAAAATTATCTCCTCAATTTATTGACACTAATTCCCTTAACCACTAGTGGTATCTCCAATCCTTCCATATTGTTGAGCCCAAAGATTTGGAAATATTTGGGTAGCTTGTAGTGAGCCCAAAAAATCCCATTTACTTTTATGTATTATATACCAGGGTTTTCGCATGGAGAATAGGCTTAACCACATGGGAATGTTAAATCACACTTGATTAGCATGTTATCACCCATAAAATATTAAGCATCTCTTTTAGTTTTTTCCTCATGCCTATTCGACTTGAAGTTAGATCCATACCCTTTTAAAACCCTTGAGGCATGAAATGATCACTTGAAAAATGGCTCTCCTAGGGGAATTAGGCTTGTTACTTTCAAGAATATAATAGATTATGGAATATTCTATGTACTAATATTTTCTTTCAAAGTTTGAAATATTGAAATCAAACATGTTTTAAAAATGGAATTATGGAAAAAGGTTTTTTTGTAACTAATAAAAATATTGTAATTACAAATGTTACCCTTCATATTAAAATTCAAGTAGATAAGGTTTGGCTTGATATTCATCATCTATAACTCCTATTATACCATTGGGGGAATGATTATTATTTAGTTAGTTTTAATCTAACTAATCGCTTTCCTCACCATTTAACATTGTGGGTGTGGGGTGAGGTGTCACCACTATCATAGTTGGAGGTATCAAAGTTGGAGGAGCTCATATCCTTGCTATCACAAGCCATATCACATAAAAGGATATGATAAAGGAAAAAAATATAGTGGAAGTGGAGGGTAGATACCCCATCCACAAGATAAGTTCCCATGGTTGGCATTATCCATCTCTCATCTCCACTAGGATTCTGAGGTGTAGCATGATTTTGAAAATAACCATCAAGCTGGTGGTTGAGACCCATCCCAATTGATTAATATCCCCTATCCAAATATGGTTGGGTAGGAAATAGTTAGGAACCTCCTCCTCTACTAGATTTCATATTTATAGCTGATGCTTAGTTATTTCATTATTATTTATGTTATTTCATTATATTTTTTGATTGATGTGCACTTGAGTTAGTCTAATGATGGTTATTGGTCAGGCTGTAACCTATATTAGACTTTTATTTCTCCTAAGGCTCCCTTAGCTATATTTGGATTTTAGGGTGTGAATTTTCCACCCATATTTTAAATAATTAGATTTATAGTATAATATTTTTAAATTAATAGAAGTGTGATTTTTAATCAACAAACATTATAAACAATATTCTTCAACATAAGATTAGAGGTATTATGTAGTGGAATACTTCAATTATGTAGTTCATAGTAATCCAATATTGTGTAGAATGGCCAAATGCCCATTTTGAAAAAGATAAGAATGATACAAACATCCAAAATTCTAACCAATATTTTGTAACACAAGCGTGAGGGGGGACTCTTCAATGGAGTACTACTAGTATGTAGTTGGATAGTGTATTAAAATATTGTGTATAATGGACACATGCCCATTTTGAACAAGATAATAATAATATGAACATCCAAAATTCTTACCAATATCTAGCAAAAAACATGGGGGGATTTAGTTTTGGCCAAAACACTCCCTTTTACGAAGAAAAAATGGGACCCCTCTTTTGAAAAGTTCATAACTAGATTCTAGATCCATTCTTGTATTTTGTTTGGCTCTACCTACACCAAGTATATACCATCTTAGGTCACCCTATTTCATTGTTTTCCTCTATGATCAAATGATGTGGATAATGACCTTTGAATCCAACTATCAAACCTCATAAGTTTATGAAAGAGACCAAGGCATATCCCATTTATATTCCATCATTGGGATGGTCACTCTTTCCTTAAATGTTTAACATGATAATTTTTTAGGCTTTCCCTTATTCAGAGGTTCTCAAAGTCTCAGTCCTATTGTTAGTGTATCTAACCCTAGAGTCCCATGTGGCATTGTAGAGCCTAGTTGGTAGCTAGGTGAGAAGTTAATTGATAGTTTTTCCTCTCACTTTCATTTAGTAATTTTTATATTATTTATATAAGGTATTTTATGTGTAAAATTATTGACACTACATGGATTCAAGATATTTCATTAAGGGATAGTCAAAGGTTTCAGAATAAGAGAGTTCCAAGTGGTTTATTATTAGAGGCATTAGTCTCCTAGTCCTAAAAAATATTTATGAACCTAGGAGATCATGGTGAAAATAATAAAATTCCACATATCCCCAAGTTAGACACTATCAGTGCTCCATCCAATTACCCCATGCCAAAACTAGAATGGTTAATGTATCAGACTTGGCAGATATGTCAAATCCTGAGACAACTTAGTCCAACTAATGGATACCATGTCAACCAATGATTCCTTAGAAGAGCCATAGGGGATAATAAAAAAAATCATCATGTCTCTAGATTACAACTTATCTCCCCTTAGATAAATAGTAAAAAAGTGATGATCTAGGCTCAAGTCTTGACCATTAACCTAAAGACTAGTCAAGATGTGATAATGTTAGCACCAAACCTCCTGGGAGACATTAAGGATGAGTTAGATGTGAAAATTCCAAACTATATACATTAATTAAGTGGGTAATTGGACTCCAATGGAAAAGTTAAAAATATCACATAACCTTTACTAGATATGGTAAGAGGTGTGTAATCATATATTCCAAGTTTAACTCTAGATTGGGAAATCATGTTGAGAATTAAGCCACCCACTCAAATTTAAATCCAAAATGGATGAGCCTCCAAAAATCATTAATTCAATAAGGATAAATTATAATTTTTATAAGTGTTATAAGGAAATCTCATTTTCATTACATCTTTGAAGTACCAAATTTAGCCTCCTTGATTTTTGCTCTCACTTGTTATTTTTACTACCTTCTCTTACTATCTAATATTTTCACTAAATTTCATCCTATAGTAGTGTACACTTCCTCTTCAAACCCTAAGCTCAACCTAAATACAAGTATTTTTTATTCCCAAATGTTTTTACTTAGTTTAAGTAATATAATGAATTATTCAAGTCCATTGATGTGGTGCCCAAATAATAAATTATTCATGATGATGATGAAGTTGAGTTTTAAGATGCCTTATGAGCATACCAAAAGTGTGGCCTACATTAATATAATCCAAGCCTTAAGTCCTCCCTTATACAAACTTATTCAGAAAGCTTCTCCTCACTACTAGGAAGGTACAAGATAGTGTTCACAATTGGTTCTACTCATCTAACTCATGACACTATATTACCAAAATCTTAGGTAAAAATTAAATTGAGTATTACAATATCCAAGACCCAAATTTTTAATATGACATAGAGGTGTTGAATGGTTAGACTAAAACCTTTTAGATATATGATGTCCTATAAGATTGGGCAAAGAACCTAGATTCTAAATGGGTTAATAAAGAAGATGTCAATGCCTACATGGTATACACCTTCAAGGATGAGGTGTAGATTGGAATGATCCTAATAAACTAGTTATTCAAGGCCCTAAATTTCCTTCACATCAATCAATAGTAGGTTCCCCTACTTCATCTGATCCTAGATAGTTTCAAAGTCCTTGAATTGGGAGGCATGGTTAATTTTAGCATGTCCAAATGTATATCAAATGTGTGAGTAAGGGGACATTTGTATATGATGAGATATCTCATAGACACTATCAATGAGATAGTATCTTTTAAGCCTTCCACCTTTCATACATGGGTTCCTAGTGCCCTTGTGGTCCATGTAATTTAATATAAACTATTTAGCCACCAATACATAAAAAACATCTAAGACATTTATTAATGCTTCTACTTAGTTATGCAAAACATGATCAATGAGGCCCCTATACCTTATATATCTCAAGAAATCAAAGATTTATTGGCTCCTATTTGGGTCTACTATTAATTTCAAGAAGACACAATCATTTGGGTCATAGGCATCCTTAAGGAGCCCCTCTACTTACCATATCATGTCAAAGATCATCTTATAAAAGTCAAAATCACTTATCAATTGATGGAATGAATTTTTAGATACTATATTAGTCATAAATATAAGGTCTACCCACCTATCCCAATCATCATCAAGCATCATGTGTATTACTCGTTCCCTCCCTTGTAAAATATGGAAGCTTTTTAGGAATCTTTGGAATTAGGTAGAGATGAGCCATATGACTAAGACATATAGGGCATGATCCAAGACCATTTGGATAAGTAATAAATTCACCTTAACATCACTTATGGACACTAGATGGTATATGATAAAAAGCTATAGATAAACACCATGGATGACCTAGAGGTGATCATGAGGTTCAAAGTCTAAAAAAAGGAAAAGGGGAAGAAGGTCTAAGTTTCTAGGCCCTTTTAAACCCCCTCTATATTTACTCAATATTTAGGGGATGTCACATTGAATCTCCCCCCATAATTTTTATAATCATCCTCCAAGGGATACCACCATATTCTCCCCCATGACAAATGTCTCCTATCACCATGGATCTACCTACTCTACTTTTGACAACTCAAACACCTCAACCCTAGCCAAGTTAGGCATATGTGTCTTGATAGTAAGCAATACAAAAATAAGAAGATCCACATCAAATTACTCAACCCCAAGCCACCTAAGATCTAAGGTTTAATGTCAATAACAACCTATAAATGAGCTACATTTGGGATCAATAGTAGGTATTAGTACAAATTCCTCCCCTCACTCCATCTTCTTTTTAATTTCCCTCTATAACACCACCATTTTCCTTCTAATTCCACCTCATGGGTTCCTTTCCCAAGCATGTGTGGTCTCCACAATTCCTAGCTTCTTACTATCTACATTACCATTAAACCCTTTTATTCCCCATCTTAGAACTTTCCTCATACCCCCACCGACCATACCTCAAACACAAGTGCATACAAAAGCACTATCTCCACTAGACACCTCATCTATTTTTAGAGTACGTGCACATTTTTATGTTTCTTTAGTGATTGGTTCCATCATTGAAATCCTTATAACAATGTAATAAATCTTATAGTAAGCCCCTATAATCCTAACTACATTGGCTCCTTCAATAATAGTTTCTAGAGTTGTCTAGGCAAAAGCTCGAGGAAGAAGGAAAATGAAGCTGATGAACAAACCATAATGCATATGTTTAATTATCCAATTATAACTCCCTTATTTGAATTCAACTCCTCTAACACTTATATTATTGTATCCTCTTATATCTTCCTGACCTCCTTTTCCCATCACCTCAACTACTTAAGGATTTAAATTTAATCAACCAATCTCATCCCTTTTATAAACACCACATCTTGGCAGTCATCACCCCTCGAGTGGGCATGACCCAAAGTTAGTGGTAGGCATAAGTGTTCCTATGGAACTCACCTTTAATTTTACCCCTTATGACCCTATGCCTCCTCCTCCATTACTTTCATCCTTCAATCCTTCCACTTCCTTCATTCTACCTTTAACTCATACATCACCAGCCAATACCATCTCTTCCACCCTAAATACACCCCCTAAGGCTTGAGAGATGGTCTTGATAATGTAGGTGCCTAAAATGTTGATGTAGGGCAACCTAAATGTGTAATGGGATTTCAATTTCACCATAGGGAACATGTAAAGGATCCTCACCTTGAATTTCATTCATGATGGAAAACCTATGGTATGACAAAACAAACAAGACCTATTCTATCTAATAAATGTGAGGATTCTCAATGTATAAGATAAAATGGAAGAAGACCCACTCTTAGTTCTCCATGGAAGAATAATATTTTAAAGAAGTTCCTTTAGGACATGCATATCCAAGTAAAAAATATTGAGGCATAGATCAAGATATATTTCCATCTTGTATTAATTTTTCATGTTAGGGACACACTCTTTCAACTTTTTTACACTCTAGGGAATGTTATAGGGAGTATGGAGGATACCCATGTACTCATCCAACAAACAAATGACTTTTTGGTGAGGGTCACCATAATTGATGAGAAGTGCCAAAATTTTACTATGGTGATTAATAAAGGAATGTTTTTAGATATCAAATTTATGCCTATTTTAGACTTGGGTTAGCATTATACTTACATTGGGACTATGAATACTATAATGGAGGAGTGGCTCTCCTTATCCCAAATAGTGATGGAACATCAAAAATATGACAAAAATAAGATATTTACCTATTTAAAAAAGTTAATATCTTGATGTTATTCCATCTAGATGACACTCTACTATATAAGGGAAAATTTAGGGTCTATATAGATCACATAGACAAGGTCATAAGGTAAAAGGTATCGAAAGAAAACTAGGAGGGAGCTAAGGAGGTTCTCGATATTTTAATGTAATATACATCAAGTATTAGCTAGGTTTCAAAGGTCTAGGTGTAGATGGAGGATCCCATTTGGGTGTATAAAATACTAGTAGCCTAGGCTGAGATAACCTTTAGACATCCCCCAATGCACCTCACCAAGCTAGATCAAGAGTTTTACCTCATGTTTATGCTATGTAAACTAGGGAGGCTATGTCAAATTAGTTGGGAGATAAATTTTTCAAACCATGTCCATGTATTAGGTAAGTGGTCCCCTACATATCTTTTTATTATGGGATTAAAGGGATTTTATCTATTTTTTTAGCTATATGATTGTAACCACCAAGTGTGGCCATCATGACCTAGGATGGGAATCTCATAATATTTAGAGGTAAATCAGATCCTTATCTATAAAAGTGGAACCATATTGTAATTTGAGTGTTGGTAATTTTTATCTCAAAAATGTTATCAAAATAAAGCTAATATTTCACCTGTGGTTTCCTTCACCCATTATTGGATTTTAAATAGTTGGCCAAGATCAATCTTTGTAATAAAAATGGTTAGATTAATAAATGCTATTTCATCTCTTTTAATTGGTATATATTTTGTTTACCAAAGTGTCTTTCATTTCCATTTAAGTGAATATTAATGCTCAAATAATTATTTTGAGACTCTATTACTTTATTAATGTAACATTTATGATGTGCCTACCTTTCATAAACTTATTATGATTTCTTTCATTTTCCTCACAATACTAATAACTAGTGTGATAAAATACAACTTATTTTGGAAGTTTATGTGTGATTTTTTATATATGTCTAGTTTTTATTTTAGTGAGGATTCACCAGTTAAGAATTATTAAGTTACTTCCATAGAATTTTCCCATTATGTGGTGTCAAAGTTAAATCTTTTGGTGAGACTCAATACAGAGCTATATAATTAGGTATATGTGTTCAGATTAATTGTTAAAGAATTAATTTCACATGGTTTTGAAATATTTATTAACTACCTTACCCTTACCTCCTTTTTTGTTTATTTTGGAAATTGAACTATCCTTTCCATTTTGTTAAATAATGTTGGATAAAAGTATCTGAAATCCAATAATATATTAAATCAATTACCTCATTTAATTATTAGATATTAGTATTGAACCATCAGTGGTAGTTTTTGTATCTCTTAGATATTATTCCATATAGGCTCCATTGTGAATCCAAATGTTTTCATTTATGCCCTAGGTTGATTTCAAATTAGTCTTAAAATGGAGGACAAAAGTCCATCAGTGTTCCCCACTATTCTATTTAAAAATTCCCAATTTAATGAGAATTTTTGGATAAGGATCTTAGACCAAACAGTAGATTATTTAGTGGAATACCACCAATATGAAGTTGATAGTATTCCAATCTTGTGTAGAATGGGCACATGACCATTCTATATAAGATCAAAATAATATGAAAATAAAAAATTCTAAACAATATTTTACAACATAATCTTAGGAGGATTATCTAGTAGAACCATGTTAGCATGTAGTTTATAATATCCTATATTATGCATAAGGGGTGCATGACCATTATAAACAAGATAATAATTGCATGAACATCAAAAATTCTAAATAATATCATCCATCACAAGCTTGGGGGAATTATTTAGTGGAATAATACTAGTATGTAGTTAATGGTATATAATATTGTGTAGAATGGGCACATGCCCATTCTAAATAATATAAGAATGATATGAAAATCCAAAATTTTAACCAATATTATATAACACAAGCTTGAGAGGATTATTTATTAGAATAATGCTAGTATGTAGTTTGATAGTATATTCTAATCTTGTGTAGAATGGGCACATGCCCATTCTACAAAAAGATAAAAATAATATAAACATCCAATATTCTAACCAATATTATGTAACACAAGATTGTGGGGATTATTTATTGGATTAACTCTAGTATGTTGTCGATAGTATTCCTTTTGGCCATTTTTGGCCCATATACCAAGCTTTGAAAAGCTGAGTAGAGTTCATGTGGAATGAGTGGACCAAAGGTTTGAAATAGGCCTAAGATTGAAAGATGGAGAGGATATGAGTAGGTTATCATGTGTTCTAAACATTCAATAATATGGACTAGGTTGCAAAAGATTTAAAAATCCATCAAAGCCTTTAAGGACTGATCAAAGGATGAATTATGTAACTTTTTTAGCTAGACTATCCCCAAGACATCATGCAAGAGCAAATGGACTAGTCCATTTGTGAAATTTTTATATTCACTCAAGAACCCCTTACAACCTAGTGAATCACATGAAGTTTTAGTTATACGTACCAAGAACATCCTCTAAAAATTCTATGCCCATGCAAGCATTTTGGCTCAAGTTATAAGCTTCTAAAGATGGACCTACAACATAAGATGTTTGTGCTAATGTCAAGTTTAAGCTCAAGACTAATAAATCCTTTTGAGATTAAATTTGATGGTCACATGAAAATAAATGATGGTCATGTGAAAATTATTTTATAGGAGCACATACATCAATTTTAAGGTCATGAAGTAGCCATTAGATTTCAAATAAAGGGTTATAGTAGATCTAATAGTCCATATTATATTGTATAGCTTGATCCAATGATGTAATATGAGTCAAAATGTCAATGAGATCAAGATGTTGACATGTGGTTTAAGCATGTGAGGTTGTATATTGAAAACATGATCTTGAGGATTAATGCACATTTGAGACATGGCACAATTTTGGATAGAGTTGATAGGTTAATATGTCAACATGGTGAGTCACTTATCGATATCCAAATAAAATAAAGGTGAGCCCAATACTTTTAGAAAAAGTCAAAAAGCCATTTTTGATGGAATAAAATACGTCTTGCAAGATCATCCTATCACCATTGAAGCTCAATCCAATGTTTCTAAAGGGACACACTGATACAACCAAGGTGATAGTAACATATGGGAGCACCAATAAGTCTCAATATAGACATCTGGTTCATAAATCTATATGATATGAGGATATTATTATAGATATGTTCACTATTCATAAAGAAGGACCTATGTATATAATGAATTCTTAGTTCTTGTAGATATAAAGTTGGTCTATTTGGACCTATTTAGATCTAGAAAAGAGACTATCTAGTCTATAGGTCTACATTAATATAAAATATATAACAAAACCAATAACCTTAGATTGATTTTCCATCTATAGGTGAACCTATGATATAGATATATAAATGGATAATATATGAATTTCATGAAAAGGGTCTCATCTATTGACATGGATCCATCATTAAAAAAATAGGTACTAACTATCATTCATGGTATGGCATTATCAGTTTTAAGATTCAAGGATTTGATCCTCATAAAAATGTAAAGTTTAATTAGGGTCCCAAGGTGGTTATTTAGTAGTTGGAGAAGAATTTAAGAGCATTGAATCCACTCAAAAAAACTTGGTCACTATGCATAATAAGCCCTTAGCTTTTACTGGGATCTATCATCTAATAAGAGGAGCTTGAGGATTATTGGGACAAAAAGAAGTCTATTGTTGATCAAAGCATGTATAAAGAAAACAATCAATGAGCTGCCACCTTACTTCTTGATCATGAGGACTCTTTCTCTATTCACTAATGTATTGTTCCCTTATCTCTCTCTCTCTCTCTCTCTCTCTCTCTCTCTCTCTCTCTCTCTCTCTCTCTCTCTCTCTCTCTCTCTCTCTCTCTCTCTCTCTCTGTTTTGCTATATATAGAGGCCTTTAATCGAAAAAAGGCATCCCCTCTGTATTTTTTGGATCCCTCTCTTGGGCATGACTAAAATCGACCAAGATGGAGCTTGTAACCTCTTAAAGTGAATACAAGACTACTTTTTAGATTTCATTTTTCTTGTTTAGTGTGTATATGTCATATTTGTATATGTAGTAGAGCTTTTATCCCTTATGAAGTCATGATCTCACCTAGTTACTAGTTCATCTTGTTATGCAGGACAAGTTTAGTTTTCTACATCTCTTGATTGAAGCCCTCATGTGGATACTGTGACTAGTTAGTGTTTTTCATTAGAGATCTACATTAGTTACCTTAGCTTATGATATTTTGGTGAACCTCTTCATGAAATAATTATGTGTGATAGATATTTAGAATCCTATATCTAGTCTTGTGGTTGTTTCATTAGTGTTTAAGAGTTAAGAAAATTGGATCAACCATAATTTATGTACATAACCATCTTTATTTTATGTTTCTTTTTGGTGTTCTCCCTCTCTACCTTTTACCTAGTCATTAGTAGGTTTTAGTAGTAGTAATTAGTTTTAATGATGAATTAGAGGAGATAGCCACATAAAAAATACTAGAGGTCTAACCCCATTATAGGACACTTACATCCTGGGGCTAATCCCTTATTGGGATAGGTTTGGAAGTATGACCTAAACACTTCTACTTCTAGATAGGGTATAATCTAAGTCATTAATAATTTTATCACTCTTGATGCAATAAGGTCTAAAAGAGTGGAAAGATCTTGTTATGTCTTTCCTTTGATTAGCTTTTGGAAGCAAGAAATTAGTACCAATGATGACTCTAAATCAAATATTTTGGTAATGAGCAGACTAGGTATGTCTCAATGAAGTTTAAATAAATTATTGAACCTCATTTGACATATGAATTTGTTATGGAAAACTATGGTAAATATTTTTATTGTCTAAATCCTTATTAGTAGCCCTAATATGATCCTCATGATCCATATGAACCTAATCAACCCTACCAAGATTTATATCAAAGATATAAGGAACATTTTTAGGTTTCTTATGATACTTATTATCAAGAGAATGGATCTTAACTTTCATATGATCCTCATCAGTAGTATGAGGACCAATATTAGTCATATATGCAAGGATATTACCCTAATCCTTCGTATGGATAATAAACCCATCATAATACTACTCCTCATCAACCCTATCATGACCCATCCATACCAACACTTAGGTGAACTTTAATAATCCTTGACAAGTATGGACTAGAATTTTATCACAAATTTATTATGGCCAAGATGCCCCTACTCAATAGATTCATTGAGTAAGGGAATCACTACACTAAATAAAAAGTGAATGGGAACCTATTGAGAGAGAAAATTGGAACAATCTCACAAGTGAGATGATGGATGTAGGTGGTTATGTCTAAAGCATTAAAGTTATGCTAAAATGCATTAAAGAGTAGTAGGTCTGACCTCACCAATCTTATGTGTCTTCATATGCACCACTTCAGTCTTCTTATGTGCTACCAATTCTTCCCCAAGAAACCATTTCAAGTGATCCTTTCAGTTTTCTAAATCTTTCATGTGTTATTTAGACCTTTCCTTTTTGGAGATCTATCTAAGAAAGATAACAAGGAAAGAAGATGATTGTTGTGTAACAACCTAATATTGAGATCCAAGACTCCATCCTTCCTTAAGAAACCCTTATGAGGTCTTTTAAGGTTTCAAGTTGGAATCAAGTGGTGAATTCATGGGGTAGGCAAAGTAAGGCAAGTCTAGATTTGAAAGCCTAAGATAAATCGGGATCTAAACCTATTAAAAACTATCCCATCCCTCCTTAGGAATCTTATTGTGTTCCTTATCTTCATAAAACCACTAACCACCTTATATAAGAGATATTCCAAGAGAATATAAGTAGATTATATATTTAGAGTTGAAGATAAGGAAAGAGGAGGAGAACTAGAATCAAAAGGTTAAATGAGAATATCTATCTTTCCCATCTTGGAACCAAGTCAGGTAGTCAAGAAAATCCAAGGTAATTGAACCCCCATCCCTCCTTCCTCAAGAATATAGGTCATTTTCATCTTGGAAATACATTCAGAGTAGTATGCAAAAGAAGGATAAGGACATGCCTATAAAAGATAGGATTTTGAACTAAAGAAGTGCCAAATCTGTCTCATCTCTCTTGTAGTAATCCCATGAATATATTGTGCCACTTATTGAAGAGGTAAGCAATGAAATCCATGTTGAACTCATAATTTATAGTGATGAATTGTTAGAGTTAGAAGAGGACATCATTATTAGGACACCACTTAGAGATAGAAAGAATGTTTTAATATTTCATGATGTCAAATAGGATGAGTTTTAGGAGAAAATACAAGTTGGAGATGCGATACATCAGTAAAAAGACCATTGGTAGCAGCTAAACCATGATTTCATGAGTAAACTTATTGAACTTAAGATGGTAGACTTGGATGATGAGATGGTGTATAGGTTGAGTCTTCATCTAATGTTTATATTAATGTTTTAGAGCTTCAAGAAGATAATTATAATCTAAGGATGCCCAATTAAAATGAGGAGGTTGGTCTTGATGATAAATTAGTATAAATAGAGGACATGGATGAGATTGAGATATCTTTTGTTGAAAAGGATCAAGTTCTTCATAAGGCGGGAAAAAAGTTTCCATGGAAGATAATGACCAAGATTGGGTAGGATATGTAGAATTCCTTGATGATCCTAAATAAATTAAAACCAAGAATAAGCCTAGTCTTACTAAGGATATCAAGAAAATTAAAGAGGTATGCCTTGTTGAACCACCATTAGAGGTTGTAATTGAGGAGCCATAAGAAGAAATTCAGACTATTTGGATGCACATAACTGACCTATTTGGGGCTACCTAGTTTTGACTAATCATCATGCCATTGAAGTTGGAAAATATAATAAAGAAGGAGGCATCAAGACCAAGGGTCAAAAAGATGCATGCCTTATCCAAATCCTCATTTCATAATACAAGAAGGTTATCAAACTTTATTTTTGATCTAGGAGTAAAGTTACATATAGTTCTAGGATATATATATATATATATATATATATATATATAGTTTTATTCAAATTCCTTCAAGTGTTATTTCTGGCACATTTGTTTATTGTCCTTATTTTTTAAGATTATTTTCCCTTTAGTAAACACTTTCGCATGTTGTCTTGTTTATTTCTCCTTTTGGTCCTTGTATTATTTCAAAAATAGGTTAGAGCCCACATAGTAATATTTGAAAATTTGAGAAGAGTTCATGTGGAATGAGAGGACCAAGGGTTTGAAATAGGTCTAAGATTGTAAAATAGAGAGGATCCAAGTAGGTTCTCATGTGTTTCAACCATTCAAGAACATGGTCTAAGTTGTACAAGCCTTAAAAATATATCAAATCCTGAAGGACTGATCAAAGGATGAATTTTGTAATTTTTTAAGCTAAATTATCCCCAAGACATCATGCAGGAGTAGATAGACCAATCTATTTAAATAGTTTTTATCTTCACTAATGAATCCCTTGCAATCTAGGAGATCACCCACAATTATATTTATACATACTAGGAACATCCTATGAAATTTATATACCCACACAAGATTTCTAACTCAAGTTATAAGCTTTTAAAGATGAACTTACAACATAAGATGTTTATGCTAACATTAAGTTTAAGCTCAAGCAAAACAAATCCTTTTGTGTTTAAATTTGATGGTTACACAAACATCAATGATGATCAGATGAACATTATTTGATTGAAGCATGGATGCCAATATTAAGCTCATGAAGTAGCCATTGGATTTAAAATAGTGAATCCCAATAGATATAATTGTCCACATTGCATCATACATCTTCATCTAATGGTGAGAGATGAGTTAAAAGTTTAATGAGTTTGAGAGGTTGACATGTGGCATAAGCATGTGAGGTTGTAGATAGACATTAGGATCCTAAGGATCAATTCACATTTGGCATGTGGCACAAGTTAGTATAGAGTTTATAGGCCAATATGTCAATATGCTAAGTAAGTTATCAATAGCTAATTAAAACAAAGGTGAGCCCAAGACTTTTGTAAAAATTTGAGAAGACATTTTTTATAGAGTCATATATGTCCTACAAGATCATCCTATCACCATTAAAGTTTAATCCAACACCATTAAAGGGACACACTAATATAGCCAAATCAGGAATATATGGGATGACCATTAAGGCTTAATAAGACCTTTAGTTTATATATATTTTATCCCATGTAGATATTCTTGTAGCTATGTTTACGATTTGTAAAGGACCTATGTATACAATAAACTCTTAGTCCTTGTAAAAATAAAGTGAGTCTATTTTGACCTATTTAGATATAGATAAATTACTATATAGTCTATAGTTATACATTAATATAAAATCTATAGGAAAACCAATAACATTAGATTGGTTTTCTATCTATAGGTGAACCTATGATCTAAATATAGAAATGGAGTAGATATGTGTTTAATGAAAAGGGTCTCATCTATCAACATGGATCCATTATCGATAAACTAGTTACTAACTACCATTCATGGTATGGCACTATTAGTTTTAGGATTCAAGGATTTGATCCTCATAAGCACGTTAAGTGGACTTAGGGTCCTAAGGTGGTGAACTAGTAGTTGGAGAAGTAGTTAAGAGTGTTTATTCTACATAACCATAGTTAGTCATTATACATAACAAGACCTTATCTTCTAATGGGATGTCTCAGTCAATAAGAGGAGCTTAAAGATTATTAAGACAAAACTAATTATATTACTGATCAAAGTACACATACATAAAGCAATCAATTATTTTTCACCTCACTTATTAATCATGAGGACTCTTTCTATATTCTATAATGCATTGTTATCTCTCTCTTTCTCTCTCTCTCTCTCTCTCTCTCTCTCTCTCTCTCTCTCTCTCTCTCTCTCTCTCTCTCTCTCTCTCTCTCTCTCTCTCTCTCTCTCTCTCTCTCTCTCTATTACATATAAAGGTCTTTGAGTGAAAAAATACATCCCCTATGTATTTCTCAGATCCCTCTCATGGGCATGACTAAACTCTAGCACGATGGAGCTTGTAAAAAAGACTACTTTTCAAATTTCATTATTTTGGTATAGTTTGTATATGTCAGATTTGCATATGTGGTAGAGTTATTATCCCTTGTCATGTCATGATCTCACCTATTTACTATTTCATCTCTTTATGTAGGTCATGTTTAGTGTTCTATATCTCTTTATTTAAGCCTACATGTGGATAATATGATTGGTTAGTGTCTTATATTATACCTCTCCATCATTTCCCTCAACTTGTGATCATTTGGTAAACCTCTTCATTAAATGCTTATGTATGATAAATTTTTAGAATATATATATAGTCTTGTACTTATTTCATTAGTGTTTAAGAGTCAAGCAGAGTGGATCAACCATAATTTAGGTGGATCACCATCTTTAGCTTAGGTTTCCCTTTCATTTTCTCACTCTTTCATTTTTCTTTGGTCATTAGTAGGTGTTAGTAGTGGGAATGATATAAAATGATGGATCAGAGGATCTATCCTCATTAAAAATCCTATAGTTCTGAGCCCATTATAGATTACCCATAGCCTAGGGTAAGTCCTATGTTAAACTAGGTTTATAAGTCAAACCTAAACACTTTTACTTCTAGCTAGGGTGCAACATGAGACAAAAACAAATCCAATTTTGTGTATAATGGGCATATGAAAATTATAAATAAGATAATAATAATATGAACATCCAAAATTCTAACCAAAATTATATAACACAAGATTGGGGAATTTTTTAGAGGAGTACTACTAGTACGTAGTTGATAGTATTCTAGTCTTGTGTATATGGGCACATGCCTATTCTAAACAAGATAAGAATAAAATGAACATCCACATGTATATTCACAAGGATGAAGTTTATGTTTATATTAATTTTTCTATTATTATATTTGGGATTTTTTGTAACCAACACACCCCCTTCTTTAAAGAAGTGGGGGACCCTTATAAAAAGTGATCAAATTCACGATTACCAGACTTCATCTCATTCTAATTAACTCCTTTATCAAAGAATTATTAATATCCCTTTTTTCCTCTCTCTTTTAGAGAATGGTAAGTGTTTTTTTATGTCTATTTTATCCCTATTAAAGTCCCCTATGACATTTTAATATAACTCAATTAGGTCATATATGTATCCTAAAATAAACTAGGCACTTTGTTTCTTAGAATATTTTAATGCACTAAAATTTCTATAGGTTTGTTTTAATTTTGAGGTATATATATTTTCAATCTCCTAGATTCATATGTGGCATACTATAGAGCTTATCTTTTGTTAAGGTGATCATTTAAAAAGGCTGCACTTATTTTTTTAATCGATCTTTGTTGTTTTTCTCCTTAGAAGGATCGATTGAATAAAAAAGTACCATGTGGATATTTGATAGAGATGTCAAAACTTATCATAGTCATATAAAATTAGGAAGATTTTACAGGTACAAACCACTAAGGGTAGGGGTGAATTATTGGTGGTAAAAAATCTAATTCAATTTCCAAACCCTTTAAAGACTTAAGCATTTAATACAACCATTTTTGAAACATTCAAGATGTTTATAGCAATGAACAAATAGATAATGCAAGATTACACACATAAAAAAAGATATATGTGGTAAACTCTCATAAGGAATAAAACCCATTCTCAATGCTACAAACACATAGACTACTTATCTTATAAGGTGTTATAAACATAAGACTTTAGTGGAACACCCATTCTATAAGGAATACCTACCCCTAAGATGGTCAAGTCTTTCTAACCAAATTTTAACTAAATAACTATTTCAAAATGAACACCTACCCCTAGGATGGTAAATTCCTTCTGACTAGAATTTAGTGAAACACCTATTCCACAAGGAGCACCTATCCCTAGGATGGTCAAGTCCTTCTGACCTAGATGTTGAGCACCCTCCCAACACCTATGATATGAACATATCCACCTTTAAACTAATGTATTCAACAGCTGATGATGGATTTATAATTTTATAACCCTTATAAACTACCTTCTCTATCTAATATAATCCTCTCATGTAGGCATTCCATAATCTCTCTTCCTCTTCACTCAAACTACCTTCATTTACACACTGAGACCTACAAATTCTTCTTATATTCACTTCTGTCCTAAATTTTCAAACCTAAAAAAACACTATATTTGACATAAGAAATATTACCTACAAGTCATACACATAATAATCAACATACTTTACATTACAACCCATCTACCAGGTACCCATCCTTTCCTTTACTCTATAACTCTCACACACACCTCTTCTATTAAGTCTCACTAGTCTAGAAATCATCATCTTTAGTTTTACCTTTTATAGTGTCTTTATGAATATTATGTTCATAACCTTCTTTTTCGTCCACTACACATGCCTTTAATCTTAAGGTATCTACATGGGTCATATTTAAGTAGTACCCTCTTTCAAATAGGCCTAAGTGTCCTTTTAGGTCCTACAAAAACCCATTCACATCTTTAACACTTCTTCAAGAAAACATAGAACATAATAACACTTTAAAAATACATATACCCATGAAATATGATCTATATGTCCACCTTAAGTTATAACATCCATAATAACACCCTTTTGCTATAGCATAATTATCCCAAACATCATTTTGTACATATGATCACCAAGAACAAACACATAGTCAACTTATAAGCCTTTGGCATGCATAATATTGATTGGTAAAACCTCGATAATCTACATAGATGTTACTTATGAAGTCTATAATATTATAAAACATGTATTTCATCTTAAAACATTATAATACCAATAATAACAACTCAATTACCTTTTTTGGGTTACTTGTAGAGCATGAACACATACATAGTCAACTTTGGAGTTCCATATATTTGAATGTACAAATAATTAGACCTTATAACTAGGTTTTTTGTATGTACCATGAATTACTCTAAAACTTTTACTTTCAAACCATGAATAAATTATACATATATCAAAATTTATAACATAAAAACTATAGACTAGTCTTCCCTCACAAATTCAAATATTTGAATTCCAATGATCACTAAGCAATTATTAAACTTCGGACATGTTGTCAACATCTCATGCCCTCTCATAGATTGAATGAATATACATCATCTATCTCCCTTTAAAGTATCCTTGTATTTACCTTTTCTTAATGTTAAACATTAATCACTTTTCATCATCTCACTACTTCTTGATAATTTAAAACAAACATGCTCTATCAATCTCTTTGAATAAGCTAGGGCTTTATCTTAAAATGTTCATCCTTAGATATTGATTAGAATTCCCATGATTATAACACTTTTCACCATCATATTACTTTGGATAAGTTTTCTATAATTCCATATGTTTGTTACACTTGGTAGTCCTATATGCTTTATTGACTCTTTGACTTGTCCCGTACCATTGATCTTCATAAGTATGAACTGCTACTCACTATCAATCTTTTATCATATTAACAAGCTTGTGAAACTTGACACTAGCAAATGAAAACTTTGACATGTTAAATTTATATACACCATTGATCTAAATATGTATGATTAATAATTCACTATTGGATATTCTAGACCAACGACCTCAGACTTCAATGTGTTTAAACTTGACAGTCACTGGCCCATCACTACTGGAGAAAATTTGAAGATTTATAACACGAGATATAAATCACTTCAAGACTCTAAATTTTTAGGGTAGCTTACTAGAGCTATATAAGAAATATCTATGTAAACCTTTGAACTTATTTATATTTATAATTACCTACATTAAATGCATAAAATTGCTAGTTCATGCAAATGTACATGACGTGTAGTGATAGTTTGGCTAAGTTTAAAAACTTAGTGAACTTCTATCTAAGAGGCCAACTTTGCATCTGCATATCTATATCTAGGTTTAACCTCATGACCTAAAATTTTAACCATATTATCTCTTCACACATGGTAATCCATCCATATATCAATCTACACTTGAAACCTTCATGCATGCGAAATATTATTCCATCAATATACCTACTCAAACTGTTTATCACAAAATCAACTATGCCAAGATGAACATAATGAATAACTAGATCAATACCATACACTTATATAATATCTTCAATCATATTTGAACTCTAATAGGACCCCTAATATATGATAAATGCTTCAAACCCATACCTAATCATGACAAAGCTTGAATATCAACCAAGCCTATTTTAAGTATACTAGGATAAACACACTACACATTTTATCACTGATACTTAGACTATCAAGACACTTCACCCACTCACTTGGACACCTCCATAAAATAATTAAAAACTCTCCAACAAAATCCACCAAATTAAAATGGTTAGTCTCCCAGACCTAATATAGATGTTAGATCCTAACCGAATCAATGGATGTAATGTGGTCTAGAGGTCTTACATGGTAAGAGAAAACCAATGATCTCTCCCTAATTTCAAATGTGAGAGTCTCTTAGTTCTAATAGACTTGTCAGAACCTATTAGATTCCTAGCCAATTAGGGAGCCCTAAATATAGAATAGTCAGTCTCCCAAACTTGACAATGATTTTAGTGGTTAAGAGAGCCTGATCAAACCACTGGATTTTGCATGGTATGGAGCTCTAACTTTTCAAGATCAGACCATTAAGTTCACACCAATGTCCTTTTTTTGTAAACTTCTAGTATTTATTTTAGTGAGGATTCACAAGTTAATCATTCTGAAGTTGCTTCCCTAGAATCTTCCCATTGTATGGTGTCAAAGTTAAATACTTTGGTGAGACTCAGTATGTAGTTTTATAACTATGGTAGATGTGTTCATATTAATTTTAAAATATTAATTTAACATGGTTTTTAAAATAATTATTTAATACCTTACCCTTCCCTCCATTTGTGTTTATTTTAGAAATCAAACTACCCTTTCCCTTTTGTTTAATAATGTTGGATCAAAGTACCTAAAATTAAATAATATATAAAATTAACTAACTCATTTCATTCTCATATATTAGCATTGAACCACTGGTGGTGACTATTGTATCTTTAAGAGATTATTCCATGTAGGCTCCATTTTAAAGCCAATTTTTTACATCGGTGCCCTAGGTTGATTTCTAATTAGTCCTAAAATGAAGGACTAAAGTTTGTTAGTGGTCCCCACTATTCTATTTTAAAATTATCAATCTAATGAGTATTTTTGGATAAGGATCTTAGACCAAAAAATTGATTCTTCAGTGGAATACTACCAATATGTAGTTGATAGTATTCCAATATTGTGTAGAATGGGCACATGACCATTCTAAATAAGATAAGAATAATATGAACATCAAAATTTTTTAAAAATATTTTGAAACACAATATTAGGGGGATTATCTAGTGGAACCATGCTAGTATGCAGTTGATAGTATTTTAATATTATGTATAATGGGCACATGCCCATTATGAACAAGATAATAATGATATGAACATAAAAATTCTAAATAGTATTCTACAACATAAATTTGGGGGAATTCTTCAGTGGAATATTTCTAGTATGAAGTTGATAGTGTTCTAATCTTGTTTAGAATGGGTACATGCCTATTTTGAACAAGATAAGAATGATATAAACATCCAAAATTCTAAAAAATATTTTGTAACTTAAGATTTGGGGGGATTCTTTAGTGGAATACTACCAGTATGCATTTTGATAGTCTATTCCAATCTTATGTAGAATGGGCATGTGCCCATTCTAAAAAAGACAAGAATAATATGAACATATAATATTATCACCAATATTATGTAACATAAGATTGGGGAGAATTCTTTAGTGGAGTACTTCCAATATGCAGTTGATATTGTTCCAATATTGTGTAGAATGGGCACATGCTAATTCTAAACAAATATAATAATAATATGAACATCCTAAATTATAACCAATTTTATATAACACAAGCTTAGGGGGAATGTTCAGTGGAGTACTACCAGTGTGTAATTGATAGTATTCCAATCTTGTCTATATGGGCACATACCTATTCTGAATAAGATAAGAATGATATGAACATTCACATGTGTATTCATGAGGATGAAGAGTATGTTGATATTAAGTTTGCATTATTGCATTTGGCCTTTATTTTAGCTAACACACCCTATTCTTTATAGAAGTGTGGGACCCCTCTAAAAAGTGATTAGATTCACAATTACCTAACTTAGTTTCATTCTTATCATCTCCTTTATAAGAGAATTATCAAGGTCCCATTTTCCCCCTATCTTTCTGAGCATAATAAGTGTTGGTGATGGTTGGTTGATCTCCATTGAAATCCCATATGACCTATTAAGATAACCTAGTTATGTCCTAGTTGTATCATAAAATAAACCAGACACTTTCTTTCATAGAATATTAATCACACTAACATTTCTATAGGTTTTTTTTCATTTTGAGGTTCATATATTTTTAGTCTCTTAGAGTCATATGTGTCATCCTATAAATTTTATCTTGGGTCCAAGTGAGCATTTAAAATTATCACACTTATTTTATTTTAATTGATATTTTTGTAGTTTTCTATAGGAGGAGTAGTTAAATCAAAGGCCACCATCTGGATCACTAATAGAGATGTTATAACTTATTATATTCCTATCCAATTAGGGAGCCCTCAAGTTAGAATGGTTAGTCTCCTAGAACTAACCAAGATATAAGAGCCTAATTGAATCAATGGATGCCATGTGGTTTATGTGTCTAACTTGGTATGATAAAATCAATGAGATCTTCCTATTATCATTTGTGAAATTCTCTTGGATCTGAAAAATTTATCAAAACCTATTATATTACTATCCAATTAGGGATCCCTAAATATATAATGGTCAATACCTTAAACTTGATAGAGATTTTATTGGTTAGGAGACCCAGACCAAACTAATGAATGATTCATAGTCTATAGGTATGACTTGCTATAATTAGAACAATGATTTCACACCAATGTAAGATGTGTTAGTCTCCTAGATCTAACAAAATTTTCAAAAGTTGAGAGAGCCTGATCAAATGAGGGAGCACCATGTGCCATATGTACATAATTTCAAGTCTTAATTATGATATGTCCATGTACCTACCATGATCTAATAATTAATTATATGGGAAATTGGGCACTAATTAGGGAATTTAAAATCTTTTTGTAATGGACAAATCTAATACATGACATATATTAGAGATCTCTTATGTGTTACACATGAGGATGAAATTTGTTATCTGAGAGTATATTGAATCATCCAATCCATATAGGTATCCTTGCATTTTAACACATCTTATGTACTTGTATTTTTAACTCCA
>JARHVA010004729.1:1152500-1282500 GCA_037957365.1 Torreya grandis | reverse complement strand
GCACTTACCCAAAGAGTTTAGCGTAATACTTGTCCCTGCCAATTATATCACGTGATGATGTATACACCAAGAACTTAACACTAAGGTGATTAAACAAGCACATAGTTATAATGTTTACCAAAACACTTGTAACTTATCAAACATTTCATTCCATAAATAGTTTACCATGAAAATAAAGTAGGCATATAATGTAAAAATAGTAGTAGTGTCATTGATTCACATGAAACCATAAATGTAACAAAGTATCCAATTTTATTAAGTATTAAGTTTAATCATGTATTATATTAGTTTCTTGTATTCAACATTCATTACCAAATAAAAAATAACAATGATGGTAATCACAATAATAAATATTCAGCCCCTTCTTAATTACAACTACATGGTATTTGTACATGAGTTACCTTAATTATTTAGTTACATCATTAAATAAAGATTAGTGAATCTACCAATGACTATGTCAAGACCAATTACCATGATGCACCAAAAAAATTGGTTAAATTTAAATAAAGGCCTCACAATCCTAGATTCTCTCTATGTTTGATCTTTTATTTTTGTGTGGTTATCTTCTAGTAGAATAATATTAGATCTATACTTTACTAGTCTTCTCTGATGTTTATGCTAACTTTTCCTAAATCATCTGCACTTTCCTTGTCAATTATAAATTCATTCTCAATTGACTGACTATTGTCTTCTTAGTTTCCACATTTTCCTTACATTCTTATTTTCTATGACTTGGTCCATTTATGCCAAGGTATTCCATGATATTGTCCTTCTACACTATTTATATTCTCTGTCATGGTTTATTCCCATGCCATCAAAAAGGCACTTATCAAAAATTATTAAAATAGGGGTCCAACATCACCCCATACTAAGTTGATAGTATTCCCTAGACTCACCTGGAATAGGTACCTTGGGTTTCAATAACTTAGGTCTCATTATCTCAATCTAGTGCCTTGTCTCTTCCCAATTATTGAGGTAGTCTATTATTTGGAATTTAATTCTTTAGCCCTACCCTTTAGTTTATTCATATCTTTAGGATATTTTATAAATTTACCAACTTGAGTTATTGAAATTCCAAGCTTAGTTGAGGCATCTTTGTGGACATCTTCCATTTATCTAACTTCTCTAATCACATGCCCTTTGAGTGTTAAAAACTTGTGTTGAGATCTTGTTGATGCATAGTTAATTTGGCCTTCAACACCTCATTATCATATAAATCCTTATAATTTTATGCTAATTATTTTATTATTAAATCATTCTCATCTAGTTGTTGGCACCGATGTTCCTTCTCTTAAAGCCTTTCTTCCAAAATTATTGTAGGTCAATCTAACTTGATGAAAAATACATAAACGGTGGATACCATAACACTAAATTTATTAAGAAAAATATTACATACTTCAATGGACTCTATAAATATATTGGTAGCCCATGTATGCTTACACTGAGGGTCTGGTTAGTTTTTACACTTTGGTAATAAAAGTTTCTCTACGACCACCAAATTCTCAATGGCATCACCTTCCATAAGAACTCCATCTATGAGTGCCATCTATTATTGTAAAATGGTCTTATAGAGTGTTAGAGTCTTCACTTGATCCATTTTTATTATTTCTAATAGGTTCTTGATATATTATATCTCTTCTTCAAGCTATCTCTTTTCACTGCATTCCTCCCACAATAGATCAACAACTTGTTGGTGATTTATCTTGACCTAGTTAACTTCAAAATCATGTAGAGCATTTTTGCATGCAACTTATAGATAAAAAATTATAAGGCTTGTGATTTATTAGGCCAATGTGCATTGTCAAGGATCTACAAAATATGTTTTAGGGATTTTTATTCTCTTTATTCCATAATTATGCTAAGGAAAAACCAAATGGATGATCTTCATTAAATGCATCAATATAGAAGGAAATATTGCACTAAATTTTGTTGGTTGAGTCTTCCAAGGGAAAGTGTTTCCACATATAAATTTGTATCTTGGGAAGGTTTTTATAGAATTGGACTTGAATGGTGGAGTCATCACTAGGCACTAATGGATACTACTCATCTTCATTAATAGGGTCCTTCCCTTTACTTAGATCATGCTCAAGGATTGTGGCATCCTAATCCTATTATTGGATTAAGATAGAACATATTTATGCCTTCCCCCTCTTCACCAATGATGGGTTTTTCTTCAGGGGTTGAGTATTAGCATCACATTGGTGAGGTTTCCCTTTTTGTCTTTGGCTTATCTTCACTTTCAACCTTAGGGGAAGATCCCTTTTTTAGAGGTGCCTCGAGATCCATTGCTCCTTGTCTAGATTATCTAACTTCCATCATAGGAAGACCTTTTTTAGACATATTCTTGATGGGATATAGACCTTTTTCCTCTTCTATTTTAAGGGGGCGTGGTCTCTAGGTGATGATAGACAATATTTTTCCACTTTATTTGTTATTATTGAGCACTAAAATTTGTACCATACCCCTGATTCTTCTCCTTTTGTTGTTTTCCAAGTTCAAGTAGTGGAGGAAGGGATTTTATTCCATAATCTCCACTTACCAATGCCTTCTTCATTATAATTAACATATAATATAGTAAATGAATTTGGTTACCAACTAAAATTTAATGGGCCTTGATATTAGTTTATTTTATTCTTATTTTTCCTATAGGACTTATTACCTGGATATATATTATTGATGAAGAGTGTGGGTATTAATGTCAATCATATAATCATCAATATTCACTAGGCATGAATAAAATATTTGGGTAAATGAATTCATGAAGTACCTATCCATGAATTCATATGGTAATTTCAACCATTTGAACAAATTATTTTTTTGCTCTATTAAGATATGTGTGAGCAAGTAGTGTTGCTTCATGAAAAAATTATCTTGGTCAAAAATATATGTTGGTAGTTCCTTAGGAATGTGTTACTAATTCCCAAAGTCATATTTCAATCCATCAAACCATCCCTTCATCTTCATCTTGTGAGAGGTCATAATAAAATCAGGGTAGTTAAATGGTTTGAACTACTTAGTCAAGGACTTGTTCTCGAGTGGATAGGCACACTTTAGTTCTTTGATGATGTATTAATGTATCCCAATCTCATTGAATACCAAAAAAATAAGGATCAAACCCTAATAAAACTTTTCATTTGGTAGATGATAGGCTAACTCTAAATATTTAATGTTTTTCTTGATAAAGTACTAAGAAAAGTTATACTTGTGCCCCTAGGGTATTTGATGTGTTATGTACATATGTGGCTTATATAACTCCTTCCACATGTCAAATCCTTCCATATTGGACATTAATAAGCACATACCTATCTAGAGGGGGGATCTTGAAGGGTAGTGATATACATGCTATGTCCTTGATTCTTATACTCTGATACTACTATGATTTTATCAATTTCATCTTGTTCATCCAAGTACCCAATAACATCATAGTAAATTAATTTAATTCTTATAACCTTCTTGATTCTATGGGTGGTGATCTACATCAAATTCCTTATAGAATACTAATAGTCTTAGTGGAAGTGTGAGATAAGTAATCTCACCACCTCCATGGGCTTTCCAAAATAGGATAGGTGGATGAATTAGAACACTATAGCATCATTTAGATTATTAAAAACTATGAGATAATAAATTCTCATTATAGGTGTTCTAACACTCAAATGTATAGTTACATTGAATATTTACTTCATTTATGGGCTAGTAGTGATTATAGTAAACCACTTGGTAAGTTGACACTTTAGATTCGTAGCTCTCAACATGAAATGTAGTCTCAAGGTATTGCATATCTTCAATTATAATAGTGGTGGAGAAGGTGTTTCAACCTTATTTTATGCCACGTGCATCATCTTTAGTTTTTATATAATATAAGCTCCTACTGCTAGGTTCTCCACTTTCACATTAAAATCACTATAATATTCCTCTTTGATAAATAATAAATGTCCTATTACACCCTCAAAATTTTCTTTGTAAATCATAGGAAAAGTTTCACTTCTCTAGGCCTTCCACTTTGGTTGCATCACCCTCTAAGGAGCTCAAAGGTTAAAGCATGACCATTCAACTCTCCCAAAGGAATATGTGATTAATTAAATTTACTATCTTAGATTTAATGTTTAAATTCCCATCAATTGTGGTATTCAAAAAATTTAACATGCAACTTCTCCCATAGATTTCTCTAAATGAAAATTCCTTATGTTTATATATCTATTATAGCTATCTTACATTCTAGCTTTAATTTTGACACTAGAATTAACTAAAGACATGTTAGAAAGCTTGAAAGTTACCTTTGCTTGAGCTCTATAAATTTTCTTAACTTATCAATAGTATAATGTTAAAATAAAACCAATTGGCTTATATATTCTTAAGTGGTCAACTTCATTTACTCTCCCACACCATTATATATCACCTCATGCAATAAATGCTTTAAATGACACATCACGATGCCTAATTGGCACACTCACAATTACACATAGCACTTAAACAATTTAATACACCTTTCCTATCCTTTATATTTTCCTAAAAGTGCATGCCAGTTGTGCCAAGATTTTAATTCTCACTAAAAATAGTAGGAAATGTGTTTCTCCATAGGGGCAGGAACTATTCACCAATTTTGACCCTAAATTAAAATGGTCAATCCTTATAGGTTGAAAGTTTCATATGGTTGTAAAAACTTCTATATGGTCCTATCATGGTAATAAATGGTACTAAATGTTCTCCATGTGGTCATGTTTGTCCTTTTTTAGCTTAGTTTAGGGTTTGGCCTAATGTATACTTGTCTAGTCTTAGGGGTAATTCATAGGTATTGATGTTGTCAAATATGGTCAAAGATTTAATATAGTTTAGATTCATTATAAAGGGTTATTAATGTGTTTTTAAGGTTATAACAACATGTGTTTACTTTTATCATGTTCTTATTTACTAAAATGACACTTTAGTCACCTTTTTAGCCAATCTGGAGGAGTTGTATTTAACACCTTCAAAATAAAATGTTTCAATAAGTTACACAATGTAACTAATGTTATATAATGCTAAGGAATGTTAGATACTAACAAATTTTTAGGATCAATGCCTAAAATAAGTAAAATACCATTTTATAAGAACTTTTGGGCACTTGTATTGCCTTGTAAGATCTTATTGTAAATAAAAATGGTTTTAAAGTGTCCTTTGGGATTCCAAAAGTTATATTCCATATTTGGATCAAGGTTTAGGTAGTATAAATGCATTATATACTCTCTCTACTCCTTCACTACCTTCACAAGTTCAAAATACTAAATTCAAGTGGATGTAGAGAGAGAGAGAGAGAGAGAGAGAGAGAGAGGAAACTTTGTAAATATATATGAGTCCTAATAATATTTAAATTATTGGCATTTTATTTGGATTCATGTCCCATACTTTATGAAAAATAGCTGAGAGTGAGAATAGGTCAATATGCCTTATCTATCCAAGTAGTATATGATTTTGCTCTTGTTTATCCAATTTAGAATTCAGTGGAGAAGAATGGTTTTTAGGGATTTTTTATATGTCAAGTATATATTTTTAGTGGTGGTTTAATCATCCAATTCAACTCCATGAATTTCCTTCAACAAGAGGAAAAGATGCCTCAAGCATGTGAGCATACTACCCTACTACGAGTGTGTTTTGGTTGTTTTGAAGGATTTTCAATTTTATAGGTTTAAAGTACTACATTTTCATAGAATAATCTCATTCTTATATACTTTATGTTTGCTCGCTTAGAATTAAATCTTTTTTTATATTCTTTAAGTGTCTTTCTCTTTGGAAAGATTGTACAGTATTTGAACAACCTTCTCCAGGTCTGAGTATCAATGTTAGGTCTTAGTGGTAATGATAAATCCATGATATCATGAAGGAGACACTATTTAACTAATGGTAGTCTTACAAAATTATGGTTATGATATGATTACACCTTCAAACAATGGATAATAAAGTGTTTCAGTCACACACAGGGTTGTAAGCCTAGAAGTGGGCATTCGTGAGTATAACTCTATGTTAGGAGTGTCATGAAAACATGGAGGTGTAACTTGAACTATTTTAAACTAATTAAAATATCAATAAATCCATTTAATATCACCAAAGAAGATATTTTCAAACTAAGAGGCTCCAACTCCCATGTATAGAATCCTTATGCATGAACCACTATACACCTAGTCCTATACATCTTGGAGAAGAAATATATGAACACTTGATATATAATTAGAATATGAAAACATTTAAAAGATATATTTAAGGGTTTTAAATGAATTTTTTTTACAATCTAGAAGTATGAGTTAATAATATTAGCCCTTAATAAGGAGACCTACAAGTAGGGTGTAAAGTGAGCAAGGATGCTTCAAGGATTGAAGTTGTTAATGGTTTGTGAGGGAACCCAGTTTAATGTTTTTAAATTTTAATAGGTTATAATATATTAAGTATTAAGTTACAAAATTAATACATTAAATTTTATAATTAGATACTCAAAACTCTCCAAGAGATCACTACCTACAACCAAGCCTAAATGGATAATGATAGAGAATTGTGGAGTTTTAGAGTTTTTAAGTCTTTTGAGGAAGTTGAGTGGATTTAAAATCATGAAGGTCCTAATTTTTTTACAATTATTGATATAATAACTAATTTTTAAGATATTAAAATACAAGATAAGCCTAAAACTACCATTACATAGTCCTCATCACCTACATGCCTGCCTAGTCTAGGTGATGGAGTATCTTTAATGACACAAAATATGAAGGTCATATTAAGGGATGAAAAACATTTTGATATGTTTTAATAACACAATATGAATCATAATCCATATTTTAAGTCAAAAAAATGATATAATATTGACTAATCATGTGTATGTTTGTCAGGCCTAAGGCCAAGCACACAAGAGGGTGTGCACTATACAAAAAGAAGATATAAGGCATAATGGTGAGAATATATTGTGGTTAAAGGTATAAATAAGTTAAAAAGGTAATTTAAATTCTAAAAATCCAAAATAAGTTAGAGAGATGACCAAACAAGATTCATTCAAGATATGTATATCCCAAACCAGATAAGATCATAAGTTTGCCTACCAAACTAAATTAAAGTTATATTCTTTTTCTGAATTCAAGGATGAGGAAGGGATGTAATAAAATCTATCAATAATGGTAAATTTACCTTAGTATCTACAAATAATTAATTGGCTTCACACAATAGCATCTCATGAGGAAATCCTAGAAGGCATGTATGAGTTTAAGAGCTTATTTTAACACATTAAACGTAAAGGCAATATCTTAGTGCATGTAGGAGGTAAATAAAATAATAATCATTGATAATTGGATAGGTATTTATTTCACTTAGAATGTTGATGAGTTTATTCAAAACTTACAATGTCAAATGTCAAAAAAGAAGTCATAAAACCTTACAATCACCACCTACATCCAGTCATGACGAAATAGAGACAAGCTTAGGGTTATAAAGGTAGATTTGAATTAATTTAGATATTTAAGGGTTATATTGACCTCAATAAACATAAATTAATGTGATATAAAACTACTTATAACATAACAATCACCTACAGGGGTTTCCACATCTGATGATAACCTATAGTTACACCTTGAGGTTTAGTTAGTGGACTATGTAAGGTGTTATGAATGAAGAAAATGGACTAAAAAAGACCAAAAATTAATCCAATTGGTCTATGGAGTGTATCATAAAATCAAAGTTGGCCAATAGATTAGATCACACCATTTAAGAGAAAAACATATGAAACTTATTATTAAGTCTATTAACCTAATACCCTCCTCAAAGCATCACTACTTAGAGACTAAGTTCAGAAATAAGAAAGGTTTAAATGGAGACCTAAATCTAGCAAGGAAATTTTCATGTTATAGTTTTAGAGGTGAGAGTGACATTGGTTTGTAAAGGATAACTTAGAATTGGCCATTTTGGTTTGAAATGGCCTTACAAGTGTACAAAATACATGATGGTGACTAGATAAGCACCTTTGTGAACTCATAAATATATGGATAACTTGCATGGATTTATTATAATGTGATAAATTTTGAGTGACCTTGTATACTATAAACTAGTGGAATTAGTTCATAGGTTGAGAGCCTAACCTTTATGAACCATTGTTAAGAATCTAAACCTCCCTAAACATCTCATAAACCCTAACAGAATCTTGAAGGAGGAGCTATTGAATAAAATGAATCTAAATTAATTAAATATAAATATTTTACAATTTTATAATTTTAAACACTCTTTTTAGGTCTCGATCACATAATCATTCATTATTGTCACCTGTATAAAAGTGATAAATGCTACATTTTTGTAGGTTTTTAAGGAGAAAGATGGTGTAAATATGGGTGAGTGGACAGAAACCATTATGGTGGGGATATAAGTATGTTTTTAAAAAAATTATACCTTATAATTCATCTTTTATATTTTCTATATCACCTTTATAGATCTATGTTTTCAAGATAGTCTCTATGGGCTAATGTGAATTAAGGTGGCCATCTAGATAAGTAAGAAACAACAAGTTTGATATATCTTAAGATATTCATGATATACCAAAGGAAAAATGGAATTAACACACATGTTTATCACCTATTAAATTAGTGTTATATAATTCTTATCACCATCCAAGTGACAAGTTTTAAGGAACTAGACCTTATTTTCTTGTTGGCCTACTTGATCAATGAAAGAGAACCTCATGATATGGAAGAGTATGAAACGCAGGTATCCAATAGATATATCAATTCAAGGAAGGTTTTTATTAATTATTCAAGAATAATTTCCATATTTTAAGTAATATTAAAAGTTTCAAGAGTCTCTAAGTTAGTTTCATATAATTTACTAACTCTGTAATCAAGAAAGTGTCTTTTGGCATAGAGAGAGTATGAAAATGTCAAAGTGAGATGCAAGACATTGAGAAAGGTGTAAAGATGATCATATGTTTTGGAGGATTATTAAACAAATTTACCTCCATTATGTTGAGGTTGTATATCTCTAAAAATTCAAATATATTTAGTGAATGCTTTTTCCTCTCATCTTCACCAACCTCATGGAATTACTTGAAAAGCGGATTAGAACATGTCTCAATGGAGTTTTTTTGTGATAATATTCTCTTTTATTAAAGAGGGTAACTAATTTCATGATGATTTAAAACTCATCATTTCTCTCTCCTACATCCACCTCTCTCTCTATTGACAATTATCTATATAAACAACCACTTTTGGCTTTATAAAGTGACCACATTTAGTATGGCAAAGCCTTACTAAAATGACTGATGATTTTACCTTAGAATAAAAAGTTAAAAACTATTTTTTATTTATAAAATTATTGCTTAAGTATGTGAATTATTTCATAGTGAATAGTAAGTGAAGGTCATATTTCTTTTTGTTGATCTCACTCTTTCATGCTTGGTGTAAGTAATTTGACTTCTAGTAGGTCATATGAAGTGTAAATGATTGTTTGTTTGTGCCTCTTTAAGTTTAAAAAAGGATATTAGTTTATATGGTCAAATATACTAATCATATACATTGATAAACATATTGCATTCAACCTTCATATTGAAAAACTTTTATTAGGAGAACTTTGGGTGTTAAGATTAGTTTTGTGAATTATCTTTCATAGTTCAAATTCAGTTACATTTGTGGGATACATATTGGTGCATCACCATTTTTAATTTAGTGTTAATCTCATTATACCCCTTCCCCTTCAAATCAAGTAAATTAGTGTTTGGTTTTATGTCTAGTGAAAGGGAGATATCCCTTCAATCTAGAGACTTGTCTCTCCCATATTTCACCCAAAACGTGAGAGATGTTTCCATGTTACATCAAATTGAAGGAAGATAAATTAGGCCTCCTTAGGGTGAGAATTTGATCTATAACATGAAATATTATTTATTTAATTTTAATATATTCATAATGGATCCATCTTTCCATTATTTTCATCACTCTCTTAGTCATACACCACATCCTGCATGCTTTTTTATATTCATGTGTCCTTTTCTTGTGAACATGCCCATTATGAAAAAGATACGAATTATATGAACATATAAAATTATAACCAATATCATGTAACACAATCTTGGGGTAACTCTTTAGTGGAATAATGCTGGTATGCAATTGATAGTATTTTAATATTATTTAGAATGGGAACATGCCCATTATGTACAAGATAACAATAATATGAACATCCACATGGTTTCCATTTTTTAGTAACATAAGCTCAATGGATTATTCATTGGAGTACTACAAGTATGAAATTTTATAGTGTATTCAAATTTTGCATAGAATGGGCACATGCCCATTATAAACAAGATAAGACTTATATAAATATCCAAAATTCTAACCAATATTTTGTAACACAAGATTGGGGGATTCTTCAGTGGAATACTACTAGTACATAATTGGTAGTAATACAATATTTTGTAAAAAGGGTAGATATCCATTCTGAACAAGATAATAATAATATTAACATTCAAAATTATAACTAATATTATGTAACAAAATATTGGGGGTGTTCTTCAGTGGATTATTGGACATAATAGTATAACATGGAACCTTACGATGGTATCTTAGCATCAGATAGCTACATATGTTGTTCATCATATAATCAATTATACCTAGTGCCATTACATAAATAATTATACCTAAAATGTCTATGCATGATGACAACATGTTTATTTATATTATGTATTATTTAATTTGGTCTTTATAATGAATTACAATTAAACGGAGATGATATTTTATATCTTGTTTAGAATTCCAAGCTAATCCCAATCTATACAAGATAAATATTTTTAGTAGTTGATAGTATTCCAATGACATCTATGTGGAAATCTAAGTGGTTCAAGGGAATAATTATAATTACACCTTGTATTTTGTTAAAAATATTATAGAGGACACTAAGAAGGCCTACCGTCTTCCAAATCATAAATTTCCTTCAGGCATGATTCTTTTTTTGCTAGTATTTGATGAGATTGGCATTCCAAAATACACCAAGAATGGGATAAAGTGGGTGTAACAACTAGATAAAAAGTCCCCTATATAATGCTTCATAGAATTCACCTATATGGATATAGTCTCTCCTTCCCACAAGTTAAAGATGAAAGGATTGTTCGATGGGCTACACAAAACATTCAAAATTAAATGGAGCATCCCTAAGGACTTACTCATGTAGATGGGAACTCAATATAAAATTGATATAATGTACCATTATTCACTTGCACTCATCTATATGGATCTCACAAACAACTTATTTATGTGCCTAAATTCACAATATGCTTTTACTACCAAGTACTTAAAAGCTACCTAAGGGACTTGAGGATGGTGCATAGTCCAGCATAAACTATTGACTTAGTGTAGGGTGATTTTGAACCCTATATATATATATATATATATATATATAGTGGCCTATGTATAGTGACCTTGGTTATGAATTAAATATAACACTCATGTTTATAAATCACATTTTTTAGAAATTTTTATGGAATCAATGGTACCATTACTTTCTTTTCTTAATTTATTATTATATTTTCTAGATGAATAACTTAGTTATATAACGAGTAATATTAGCTTTATTATGATGTGTTTTTGTTATAACTAAGTTCCTTTTCAATCACCCTAGTATATAAATCTTGATGGATAAACCATCACATGCTAGAACTACCAAGAACTAATCTTAAGATTCACACTTCGAGTGAGTGCATGAGACCATTTCTCATGTGATATGCCAACATAATATCTTGTTGAGATTCTTATTCTCTTTAGGCATATGACTAAGATAAGTCATGCTAAACAAAATAAAATAATGCAACACCCAGTTATCACTAGTGACATGTCATAAATAATTAAACTTGGACATTTTCATCAAATATTTCCATTCATACATTCTAATTTCTTAAATAAAATAAGGACCCACTATTTCTTGAATATACTGTTGAATGTATTCCAATCTTATGTATAATAGGCACATGCCATTTTTGATCAAGATAAGAATAATATGAACATACACCTTCTATAAAATGGGCACATGTATTATTTCATTCATTTTAGGACATCTTTGATTATAATATCTCAATAAATTATAATAAATATTCAAACAATGAAAATAACATTGTTAAAATTTAATAATATATGGGAATATTTTTTAAGAGAGCTTAAAATTTAATTTTAAGGTCTCACCTTGATTCCTTGTCATAGAATGCTTGTAGTAAGTTTTCAACATAATTCCATTATTTATAATAATATCCCATTGATAGTATTTAGACAACCTAATTTATGAAATCTAATGGGGACCCACTATTGTTTGAATATCATATTCATAGATTCCTATCTTCTGTATAATGGGAAGATGCCCTTTTTGAAAAATATAAGAATAATATTAAGATCCACCTTTTATATAATACACACATATATATTATTTCATTAATTTATATACATATTTGATTATAATGGCTCATTAAATTCTAATAAATAATCAAAAAATGGATTGTGATCTAAATTTCAAGGCATACAGGACTATGAGCTATAGAGTATAAAATTCAGTGAGTCCATGAGTGGGTAAGTAATGCATGCTAAACTATGAGGTAGATGGGAATAAAAAATTCATGAAAAAGATTTAAGTGTGTAGGATTGAAAGTTTCATGGGCAATTGTTGTGTTGTATTAAATGAGAAAGAAAACTTTTTGTGAATGGTTTAGCAAGTTATGTGCAAAGGGAGTTAACTCTGTGTAGTTGAGGAAATGAAGAGTGAACTCAACTACATAGAGGATACACATAGATCATTTTTCATTTGTGACATGATGTTTTAAATTATCTATGTATGGCCTAGTTCCCATATAATTAATCATTGGATCATGGTACGTGCATGGCCAAATCATCATTGAGACTTATAAGTATGTAAATGGGGAATGTGGAAATCCTTTATTTGATCAAGATTTATTAGGTTATAATAGGTCTATTAGATCCAGGATACTGACACATATGACATTGGGTTGAGATCATTCGTTCATTACTAGCAAGTCAACCTTATAAACCACATGGTTTCCTTTGATTCAATTAAGCTCTCTCAAGTTATCCCAACATATGTAGTTGTTTGTTTCTATGGTACCATTGAAATGTTCTATGGTATACTGTTATGTCCAATACTCCACTAAAGAGTTCCCCTAAGATTATTTTACAATTTTTTGGTTAGGAAGTGCTAGTTCATATTATTATTATCATTATTATTATTATTATTATTATTATTATTATTATTATTATTATTATTATTATTATTATTATTATTATTATTATTATTATTATTATTATTATTATTATCATCATCATCATCTTATTTAGAATGGGCATGTGTCCATTCTACATAGATTCTCAAATTGACTTTGAAATTCACTATATGTTATTCTAAAATCCTTCTCCCATCATTAGATATGTTACAAAGGTCATTATCAAGTATTTAATATAAATAAATATTCACATTAATCTAAATTGTCAAATTCTATTTATAATACTTGATTTTGATTTATGGAAATGGATTTGTAAGCACCATATTATTATTTCAACAAACCATCTATTATAATTTAACCTATAATTTTTTAGGTGAAACTTTGTTTTTCATTGGTAATGAGGGTTATGGGGATCCTCTCCCATTTAATTATTATAAAAAAAAATTGTTTTAAACACAAAACACAAAGATGTGCACATCGTATTTATTAGTACTAATATTAGACATAAAAGGGATACAAATTGTAATTATATATATTTATTTACATATGTTTAATGTAATATATTACATTTTATATTATGAGATTCAATTGACATTATTTACATGTTCATATATACATTATGATAAATTAATACTAAAGGATAATTAATATAGATTGTTTTATCAACAATGTTAAAATCTCATGCGAGTAACATCATTGGTGGATAAAATCTATAGTAGTCAAATCAAAATATATTCTAAGAAATAAATATTTGTTAAATTAGTAATATTTTGGCATCCAAAATTCATGATGATTGATTACTTTGGTCATCATCATTAATGTAATTGATTTATATTTTTTATTAGATAGGTAAAAAATTTGGGTTGAAGGGGACTGTACCCTATACAAATAACTACCAATAGATGAGCAAGTCAAATCAATAGGACAAAAGGAGAAAAAAAGAAAAACCCAATGGACAAACCCACCTTCCATAAAATATTTTCTAACTATCAGCGAGAAAACCAAAAAGTAGATAAAAGGAAAATAGAGACCAACCAAATATCCTAATTTAGAGTAAAAGACCAATTGTTTGGTCTCAGTACTATCACTTTATTTGTTTCTTCCCCTAGTTTAACTCCCAATAAACTAATCCTTGTCATCATCTTATCTCTTCCTTATATGGTCAAAGGATTGAAACTCCCTTTTATCTTCCTCAAAATATTGAGTGGCTTCTTCCTCTTTTCTATGTTCATTGGATTTACATTTTGGGGTGAAAACCGGGTGATCTATACCTTTACTCATTCCTAATATATCCAAATAGAGGAAATATTTTAACTTCTCAAACTCCTCAATAATTTTACCATAGAGTAGTTTCTGGATCACAATTTTTGTATACAATGTTCGAAGGGAATTCTTAATCTCCACCTTGGCATTAGACCCTGAGACCCCGTTACCTTTGAAAGAAAGTAGGTGGATGAGTGTAGGGCTTCTTGAGCCAATATTTAAATCCTCCTGAACATGTTTCACTAAATCCCCCTCATCTCTCTATTCTTGCTCATCATCCAAATCCAACTTAGTATTATTCCCTTTCTCATCTTTTGAGTTATCCCTCTCAGTAATTGATTTAGATTGTGTTAAACTAGTTAGAGAGATTAAAATGGTGATATTTGAGTGATTAAGCTTGTGATAAAGTGTTAATGTCGATAAATATTCAATAATCAATATGATTAATTATAATTTAATAAAGGGTTCATTCATGACTAGACATAATCGTGAAGAGTGAGAATGTTACATTTTTTGTCACATGTTAATAGTATACAAACTATTTATATTTAGCTAAAAGGTGTTTCAATATTTGTTTTATTTTAAAATTATAAAGGATAAATTCATCTCCTTCTCTTTATCAATATGTTCAAATTATAGTATAAAATTAAAATTGTATTTTAGTTCACTATGATGTTTTTAGAGACACAATTCAAACTACTCATGCTTATAATCCTACCATTTTTGTAATTTAGTTTTGGCTAAAATGAATCCTCATTTTATGATCTTAATGGTGAGTTTATTCCTCCTAGTGAATCTTTATATTAATATTAGTAATTATGCTTTCAGGAAGTCTAATTTATCACATACTATTTAAGTAAAAATTTTGATTAAATTGTGATGACACTCATGACATATAACAAGAAAGAACATGACATAGTGAATAAATTTTATTTTGAGGAAATTTTGAGGAAACTATTGAAATGAATTTTAATTTTCATTCCCATCATAGTTAATATAGTAGGAAAGAACGTGAATTATTAAAATCTTAAGCTTATTGATCATAGTAAATATTTAATTCAAAAGATAATCATTGTTATTATGGTGTAGTATCCTATAATTAATGAGTATGGGACCATCATTAGGGGCACATGATTAAGCCATTTGTGGGAAAACCTTGGATCCATAACTAAGTGGGAAGTGAGCTATTGATTTCAAGAATCCTATCAAGTGACTGATAAACTAACCAATAGAGGCATTGACCAAGAGGAGGAAATCATTTGTGACAATGATTGGGAAAGATGGAACAATTATTTCTCCTTGTTTTTCCTTCACTTAAATTTTTTGGGAAGATGGAATCATTATTATGGTGTATGGTTTAAATTTTTGTAATATCCATCACATCTCTATAAGTTTTAGATTGAGGTAAAAGTAGGTTTTGAAGGGGCCCAAAACCCTTTAATAGAGAGCAAAATAAGAACAACTAAGCCCACAGGCAACGCCTAAAAAACACTACAAAGAGGTAGCAAAAATAGGTTTTGAATGGTCCTGAAACCATAAGAGACACATCCGGTCAAAACCCAGAAACAAAAGTCTGGTGGTACAACAAACAAAGCTAACAAAAGAAGAACAAAGATCAGTACCAGTTTCTTAACCAACAAGAAGGACCAGATTATTCATCTAGTTCCAGTATCAAGTTCATGGCTTCTTTTCCTTTCAAAGCAGTTTCCTGGGTGGTAACCTCCAGCAAAGCTCCTTTCTGTGTATCTTTCTTTTTGGAACTTTACCTTGTCCTTTTGCTGGGACCCTCTAGTGCTTTGGTCTCCTCATTGGCTTGTTTACCTATATTGATAGCAGCTGCACAAATGTTGGACGTTACTTCCTCCATTTTCTTTCTGTTATCCTTTATTAGCTCCCAAAGGTTATTTTCGTAAGCTTTGAGCTTCACAGGGATCTCACTTAATAGATTTTCCATGTTGTTTACTTTCTTCCAAGCAGCTTTTAGAGAAATTTCCAAAGTTTTTGCTTTTCTCTTGAGATCAATGATCTCCCTACACAACCAGGAATCTAATTGGGAAGAAGACTCAACTTTACAGTTAACCCAAGTCATAGGAGTGTGTATTTCATCATTCTGATTCTTCCCTCTCCAATCCTCAGACTTTTTAATGGGGCTATTCCTAGCTTCTTCAAAGAAGTCTTCTTGACTCTTTTGTTCCCACTCATTGATTCCATCTTGAATTTCCATCTCCATGTTTTGAATATCTTCCTGGACAGAGATTTCCTTTTCATTCTTAGAAGTTGGGTCCTCACCAGGATCTTCCTAGACAGTGTCATCCTTCGCCACTTTCTAGTTTTCCTCCATCTCTTCTATTCTGGTAACAGAATCCTCCTCTGTATTGACTTTATCTTTTTCAATTTCCTCAGATCCTTCTTCATCATTACTAGAGTTGTTGTCCCAGCTCTCTGTTCCATCTTCTTCCTCCAATTTTTCCTCCTCGAGTTCTTCAATTCTCTCCCGACCCCTTTCTTCTTCTACATTCTATTTATTAGGACTAGGGGTCTTAATTTTTCCTCTTCTACTTATATTTTCATTCTTTTTATTCCCTAACAACTTATCTTTCCCCTGTTTGGGATACTTAACCAGTGCCCTATTCTTGCAATAGCCTTCAATAAGAAAAATAGGGCCTTCGTGAAGAATAGGGCGCAAATCCTTTTTCCTATGAGCATAAAGGCTTTGAATCAGGGAGTAGCAAAGATAGAAAGGAAAAGACAAGCTAACCTTATGCCTGAAGTGGTTGAGGAAGACAAAATGGAACTTATGCACTCATTTGCTTCTTCCATCCAGGATGAAGTACTCCCTTATACAGCTTAGGATGTCCCTCCAAATAACATCTCTATAAGTTATGATGCTCACCCTTTCTTCCATCTTAATGCCATAATGGGCTTTATTATGCTTAGATGTGTGTAGTGTGGATCATTTCATTTATTTTTGGTAACATGATAATTAGAATCTTGATTGTAATGGACCTTATGATATAGATTTTTCTTAATGAGCCCTCCATTCAAGTCAAAGATTCCAAAATGGAGGTGGTATTTAATGGAAATGTGATATAGGATAGGTTGCAGTGAGTCTTCATTATATAGAGAGATGATGTTTTACATTACATCAAAGAAGTAATTGGCATTATCTTCTTGGAAACCAAGTGTAGAACTAAGGTTAATTCCTTGGTAACTTTGAAATGTATGATTCATTTATTACATGTTTATAGGAACAAATATTTGACATAGGATATTTTGATGCACCTCATTCAAGAAATATTTTGGGTGGATTTTTAAGTAATCTTCAATCAATTCCACTTTGGAAATGGTGGACTTCATGGATTTCCTAGGCTGAGCACTTTAGAGCTAAATCACTTCATAATTTTTTAGACCTATAATAAAGGTATGAAAATATCATGTCTCATATTGAATCCTTACAAACCTAGTTGTAGAGTTTAAGGCCATCTAGGAATCATATTCTATTGTTGGATGTGGGATCCCTGCACTTCCCATTGATGTCAATGGTTGTGGCTCTCTAAAGGAGGTTCTCATCCTGCTTGTTTATAGTAATCAAGCTTATCTCAATAATTTATGGGGCACACACTCCACTCCCCATGCATTTTCAAGTTGGAGAGGGGTTTCAACCCATAACTAGAAGAAGGGTCACCTTAGTACTTATGTAAGCTCTAAGTAAAGTTTACATGATAACCTAAGTGAGGTGGATTTTGAGTGTGAAGTTGAGAGGTAGTTTTAAAAATTAGTAGAAAAACACTTCAGTATGGGGGTTTGGTGGGGAAAAGGTGGTGAGTATACATGATAGGGTTTCAAAAACTATGTGCTTGAATGTGGCCCATGGTGTGGATTTTTGTAGTGATGTAGATGGAGGTGTGACAATGGCATTGGATGTAATATATAGGTGTCAAGAAGGTGTTGTTTATAGGGTCCCAATGTGTAGTGGGTACTGTGACCTAATGGCATATGGTGGTGGTGGAGGGGACACTTAGTGGTTGGTGATATGGTGGGTTTTTTTAAAGTTTCTACCCTCTTTGTGTTTGGTTGGTCTTTAATGTGTGTTTTCTTTATTGGTTTTTGCCTCTTAGGGGTGTCATGGGATTTGGCCTTGGGTTTTTTTTTTTTTTTTTTTTTTTTTTTAAATTTTTATCTTAGTCTCTAATATACTTATGGATTTTTAATTTATTATGAGCATTATAATTTCAATTTTTTTAATTAAAAAAATGGATGAGGGACCCTCTAGCCATCATGATCTTGCCAAAAATAATCTAAAATAAAATTTTTACTAACACTTTAAATATTAATAAAAAAAATTAAAAATATTTTTTAACCAATTAAAATACAATCTAAACATGGTACCATAAAATAAATGCTAATTAATACATGGGTGAAGCTTTAAGAAAAAATCTTAATAAAAAAATGGGCATCCAATAGATATAATACTTTTACCAATTACTTAATTTAATCATGATATAAAATTAGGCCACATTCAAAAAATTCATTGCTTTATGATCATGATAAAAATAAACACAAAATATATATAAATAAATTAACAATTGAACTATTGTAAGTAAATTTAACTTATGTTCCGCTCATAGTGAATTTAATAGGTAAGAATGTGAATTATTAAAATTTGAAGCTTGTTGATCATAGTCAATATTTAATTTGAAATATAATAATTGTTATTATGGTGAAATATCCTACAACTAATGAGATGTTGATTTCTTAGGATTAGAGGTAGGTGTTAAATTGGATGGAGATATGAACCTATTAAAGATTTTTAATAATGAAACATGGTGGTTCTTTTTAATATTATATGGGGTAAAACATGATATTTAAGGATTTTTTATTTATTATCCTCAAAATTGGATTTATATTATTTTCACTTTATAAATATCTCATGTTTAGTTAAAAAATAATCTAGAGAAGCTACAATTTTATCATTTTAGTATAAAAAGGTGAGGGGACCCTCGAACCCTTATTATCTAGCAAAAAAATTTAATGAAAGTAGTTTTTATAAATTATTTTTAAAATGATTGAAATAAAATATAAAATCAAACTTTAACTATAATTATAAACATTAACAAAATTGTTTTTATAAATATTTTTTAACTAACTAAAATAATATCTAAACATTTTGACAAAAAATAAAATGTTAAGGAAGAAATGGGTGAAGCTTGCTAAGGAAATCTTTAAAAAAAATTTAGACATCTGATAGATATAATACTTTTACTAGTTATTTGTTTAATCATTAATTATTTTTAGTGTATATATTATTTTATTATGATAAAAAAATAATAAAACATGGGTCACTTTATTTGTTGATAGTTTCAATTGACATCCTACATGAGGATTAAAAGGTCGTATGAAACCTCATTGCCTTCAAGTAGATGTTTCACCTCATTTTAATGTGAAACATGGATTGAATGTTGTGTTTCTTCAAATACGGCTTGTATATACATATTACACATTATTGATAATGCTTTGTGGTACTAGAAGTATTTGTGGTATCTTCATTATTTAAATATTGTTTTTTTTCTCTTTTTTTAGATAGATGTTGGTGGATGAAGGTGTCTTCACTTGTACAAAAACTAGGGAATATCATAAAATTATGGTAAAACATGAATATATTCATGTTGCACACCCATACCAAATCATTTTAATTTAAAAGGAATTAGACAAGAGGCTTAATAAAACATGGGGGATAAACCTTTAGCATATAATACAATGGAAAAAGATGAAATATTATGTTTAATTTTAATATTGAATTGAAGAAAGATACATCCACAAGACCAAAAATAATATATGGAAACTCAAAAAAAAATAATTCATTCTCAAGTAGTGAATGGAAAATACTACTTATAATTAAATTACAACATTATATTAAAACCAAATGCAACATAGATAATTACAAATCATGATTTTGAAAAAAAAATGTAAAAAAATTTATTGAATATACATTAATAATTATATATTTTAGTGTATCTATATTCATATTTTGATGTCAACATAATTTTAAGATATTTTAAGATGGGATGACATATATAATATTAATGGTCTTTAAAAATATTAATACATTCTTAGGCCACTTACATTCCATGTGAATGTGGATATCTAGGGTCAGCTTATGACTTATTTTATCTACTATTTAATGACAAACTAATTAATATACTACTACTGATAATATTACTTTCGTAGAAATCTTGAACATTGAAATAGACTAATAATAACATTAATTAAACACAAATCTTGATTCTAAAGTTATAATGTAGATGTTAGTGGTCTAATGGAATGAGTAACTAGCTATGCCTAATTCCGTATACCATGCATTAATTTCAAGATTACCCAAGTAGATATAATTCATTTAATTTAATTAACCACCTAATATGCCTAACTCCGTATGCTACTAATTAATTTCAGGTTTACTCAATTATCTAGAATTCATTTAATTTAAGATTTCTATACTTTTACACTCAATCTTTTTAAAAAATATTCCATGTTTCAAATATAGAAAAATAAATTTTGAGTGACTATGAATATGAATATGTACAAGTAAAGCATGCTTTAGCCTAGCAAAATAATTTTCCAAAAAAACCAACCATCTTGGGATTCATTGTAGCCCATCACTATAGGCAGATCATGCATATTTTCTTAGATGTTTTTATTGCCAACTTTTCCCTCTACTTTTTAAAATTAAAATGTTCAGGTGGTGATTTTATTGTATATAGTATTGGTACTAACATGACATAGGGAGTGGCCCTTATCAAATAGAATAAATAGATGAAAGTTTTTGAATAATATTTATGAAACAACGTAATGTATATGACTATAAGATTGTTATCAATTTGTTTTCTGTAATAATAACTTTATATGATATCATAACTATGTTAAATTTTTTTAGTGTTACAATTTTTTATGATATATTATATATGTTTTTATAATAGTAATAATCTATATTATTCTATCTAGTGATATCATAATATTTTTTAGCCCATCCTCAAATAGTAGCATACATCTTAGTTTTCACTTTCTAAGAGGTTTAAATTTCAAAAAAATGTTTTTATAACATAAATATTTTTAAATTTTAGATATCAAAGTTACATCATAAACTTTCAAAAAAATTCTTATAACATAAATATCTTTAAATTTTAGATACTAAAGTCACATCAAGTACTTATTTAAATATATTTTTCATAACTTTTAAAGTGCAAAGTTGAATGAATAATAGTCATAATATTTTGCCATAGTCTAGCCAAGGCTACCCATCAAATTTAACTATTAAATGGAATTCCTTCAAATTACATTCAAATTTGAGACACTCAAAATAGGTTTTTGATTTTTATTAGATATGGGTCAATGCTTTTATATAATCTAGAGCTATAAAAAAAATAGTGTAGTATTGTGATTGAAGTTAATAACTAGTCTTGGACACAAACATAAGTCCCATATCCCCATTGCATCCCCAGAATATTTAAAATCAACAACATCAAGGAAATCACCAATATCACTTATATCATTTACATCACCAACGACCACAACTGACCTCCCATGCCATGCGATATTTGAACCTAGGTGTGGGTAAACACAACAAAGCCACTTTAGCATGTCTTGAATTTTTTTTTCAACATTTCCATTCAAATGGTAATTTTACTTTTAATAGTCAAAGGAAGAATAATTATAGAAAACATTACATTTATTATAATCTCAACTTGAATTCTAATTTTGAGAATGATCTAATGTGGAATTATAGGGTTTTTTTAACAAGCTATGAATAATAACTAATATCTATCAATGTATTATTATTTTATGTGATTGAGTGATTATAAATCATTGAGTTCCAATAAAATAATCTATCTTTTTCATAGAATATCATTAGTTTAATATTCAACTAAGATGGAGTTTCAATTTCAGATAGGGATGTCATTATGATAGCATTCACATTCCATCATCAAAATTGCATAGGAGCTATGAATACTCAATCTTTTATATATAATTTATTGTAAATAAAAATTAAAATTGATTTAGTACTGTATGAACTAGGGTGATATTATGTGTTACTTTTATAAAGTTTTTATGTGTCAAAACTTGTAGTGAAAGTGTGAAATCAAGACATGACATTGTCATGCAAAGTCAAGCTATCATATACTTTTTTATTTGAAAATTTAAACTAGATTCTTAATTGATATAAATATTCTATCCTTATGTAGAATTGGTGCATGGATATTCTACACAAGTCCAACATATTAAGAATATTATAAATTAAGAATATAATATTATTCATTATATTGTGTAAAATGAACTATTATTAAAATATAGTCCTGACTAGTACCCTTGTACTTGGACCATTTTCTAATAAATGGTTGTGTAATGATGGAATTCCCTATGTAGACCTATCAATTCAAAATTTATCCTTATATTCATAGTTTTCTCTACACCACTAGGTCTTCCTTTGATTTAGTGTAATAAATAGGTTTGACTCTATTAGGTCACCTCCCATGGTTTCCTATTTCTTCCTTCTCATGGTATTACTAGAAATTAACTTTGGATTGAGTTCATTTCATTTTAAATCTATCATGACTAGTGAATCTAGGTCATTTCCTACCATACGTTGATCTTGGTTTCATTGCCTTGCATTGAGCAATGAAACCATTGCATGAGATTTTATGTTCTATTAGGCTTTTCATTAACTAAATTCCATAATTGGATCACCCTCATTTCTTTGGGGTTGTCAATATTTCCATGTCATTTAAAAATACTTTGATTATCTAGCATATTTTAGCTTCTACAACTGGTTAAAACAGGGGTTTAAATACCAATATTGGTCACGCTATCTACCACTTTATTATATTCTCTATAAATATGTGATATTGAGACTTCTTAAATGTCATAAGATCCTTTTGGCATCATTATTTTTCTCAATTTACCAATAAAGATGTTTTTACCACTAAAGATGTTAATTAATATTTTTAATGCAGCTATCTATAATTAATGATGATAACATCCCATTATTTTAATTATAGTAAGATGAGATTGTAGTTTCATCAAATGTTATTTATTTTTTAATTTCACCTTGCTCACATGTTCTTATTTATATATCATACAAATTTATTCCTAATAACACATAGATCCTTAGTAGATGATATATAAATTACATCTAATAATTATTATATATTTTTTATTTCATTTAAAAATTATTTTTAATTTTTATATTTGATAGGTTTTTATAGTTTTTTATTTTGATCTCACGTTTATTATTTATACTATAGTATCAATGTCTCTTACAATTGGAGAGGATGATCATGTGGAATTGTTTTCAAAAGTGACCATAGTTGTAGATGGATGAGTGTCTCCAAGCAGAAGGAAAATACATTGTAGATACATGAGAAGAGGATTTACTTTTGTTAGTGTTGACATACTTTTGGATGGAGAAGTAAAATTACCTTATTCTATTGATGGATTTAAAACCTTAGTAGATGTTGAGAAAATAGGATACTACATTCCATAAAAAGAGAATAATTTGTCAAAGCATGCAAATATGTGAATTCCAATAGTTTATACTAATTAAAAATTTAATTACTCAAAGGCTTATACGGCCATGGAAGAGGGAAACTCCAATGATGACAATCAAAACACCATAAATTATGTAGGACCTAAAGATAGAATTTATTTTGTCATAGATAATGTCATTCTCAAACACAAATGTTCTAGTAGAGATGATTACATAGCCCAAGGTTTTGTAAATTCATGTTATATAAGATCATAAAACTCATGAAGAGAGATTGGAACCTTTGATGTTTGGTGTAATGCTTGAAAATTTGGTAAATTTATGTTTTGATTGCTCAAATATACTATAACCCAATAAATTAATAACATGTCCAATAAAACATTTGGATTTCCATGAAATAATAATCACCCTTATGGTCAATAAAATTTATCCTCAATTGGATTTCCACACCTTTTAAATATTGTTGAACATAATTTGAAGTTCAAGGGAGTTATTAATAAATTGATCCATTTGTGTTGATTTGTGATCAATTATGTTACAAAGGGAACAATAAAAAATAAACTTGAAAGAGACATGGTATAATTTGAGGGATTTTAATCCAACAAATTTGATGTCTATATTTATATATCATTCAATACTCCTTTCCAAAGAAGGTCCTTATTTGAAGGATTACTCATACAATGGCCTGCTAGGCAATTGGCCAACATAAATAGTTCTCCTCTAGATGTGAGATTCAAACAAGTACAAGATGAGGTCGATGTGAACATGTGGGATGTATTAGAATAAAATCAACTACAAATTGTATATTCATTTTATTTTTATTTTACTAATTAAAATCATTCTATAAAAATGATCAAAACACCCTACAATGCTAAAACATCTAAAATTGAATGCCCCTCTACCTAGTCTATCAAATCAAAATGTTTCTTAGGATATAAAATGGTCAATTATTTTTTATGAAGTGGAGAATGTGAGAAATCATTTTTGTAAATTCGACTATCTCAAAAAATTATCTTTAGTTTTAGTCAGATTTTTATGACACAAAATTAGAGCCATGAATAAAAAACATATAAAGAATTTTGTGTTAGATGCGTTAACAACAAATACAATCCTTAATGTGGATGAATTATCTTTAGTTCCATCTTTAATGATAATGGTTGAGATAAACTCATGTATATATCAGCATTCAACTTTTTATGTAGGACATGATGGCATTAAAGTTTCTCAAAAGCTACTTCTTGCATTTTATACCCATAATTTAATGTCAAAGTTTAACAAGGAGCTACAATTATTAAAACTCAAAACAATGTCACAACCAAGTTTCATAAAGATAATGAACAAAGAATTTCATCATGTTTTTATTATTAAAAAACAACTTCTTCACTAAGTGTGATGAGTGTAGGAACCTATAAAATAAATATATAGTCACCACATACCCAAAAGCACTTTCAAAATTTGAATAGGAACAAACATGGCAGAATGAATACATTAAAAATTTGCATTCCCACTACTACTCTGATATATTATAATCAAAATAATAACCTCAGTAATTCTTGAGCATTAAGCATGATAAAATGGACAAAATGAAAACTTCCATACTGATGACAGGGAAAAAAGCAAAGTCAATAAGCAATGTTATGAACCTCCTAGTGAATTTGACTAGTATGCTCATACACATACACAAGATTGGGGGTTTTAGCCACTTTGGGCTACCATTTGTTAAACATAGAGAAAACTACACAATCACATCTTTGGCTTTGTGTCTCAAGAAGATCGAACAACCTACCATTTATAAGTATGGGGATTTATTGTACACTTTTGGATCATTCAAACAACCATTTCATGATGCACTATTACAAAATAAAGTGCATGATAACTGAAAAGGGTACAAATAAAAATTTATCCATGTTTAAGTAATTAATAGTGTATTTTTTACAAGTAATTCATATAAAAAATAACCATTGATCATCTACTTGTAGTTGGATAATGCTTTGAGTAAAAAAATGAATCACACCTTTTATATTTGCATCAATATTGAGAGAAAGAATGGTTATCAACATTGTTTATGTATGCTTCTTCTCAATGTAACACACCCATGGGGATATATATGGGAAATATGGTAGATTAGCATCATTATTATGGAAACTAGACACATTTTAGTTGCCACATATCATGGACACCTAGAAAACATGCTAAGAAGGGTCAAGTACATTCACTCCTTACATTATTGATGAAGTGTACAACTTCAAATCCTTCATGGAGCCACACTTGTTTGATGGAAGCAAAAATATTTTGTGTATTATCAAACCTAACATGTTTAGGTTCTATGTTGTGGATGTCATATAAGTGATGGAATATAAAGAAATAATGAAAGCCCTCCAATGGTCTCATCCAATTCTAATCTAGCATACAAAGGATAATGTTGAACCAAAACTTATATAAGGGATTCCTCCTTTATCACCTTTTAAATAACTCAAAGAAATGGAATATATAAAAAAAGGGAATCAAAGCATATAATGAACATTGGGTAAAAAGTGAAATAGGTGAATGTAGAGAATACTAGATTCCAAAGATAACATATTTGGAAAATGTTTTTTGTGCTTTGGATAAAACATATCTAAATTATAGCATGATGTAGAATTTTGTTTTTGGCCACAAATAATACAAGAGAATGACACATATGACCAAATAATTAGAGCAATTAATTTACACAAATAAGACTACATTAATGAATATATCTCAAGTAATAATCATATTTATGTTAGGCCTATTAATGGAAGATCTAAACAAGCATTTAATCTATTGATGGATGTGTATGTGGGATAGATCCTTATAGTAAAACCAACAAATCAAAATGAAAATATATGGATGGGAAGGTAATATGGGTATATCTAGCTTAAAATCAAAGGTGAGAATGTGGCTATGAAGATGAGGATCCTATATTGGAAACCCTCAAGGAGAAAAGTTGTTGAAGAATTATATCAATATTATTTGACACATAGTAAAACATGTTCAAATAATATTAAATCAAACATGACATTTATGTGGATACCATCATTTTGGCATGGATACCAAACAAAAAATGAAAAGGTGGATCAATTAAGATTCCATAAAATGGACATGAAGTAATTGAATCATGTTTTTCACTACTTGAATAGGGTAATGAATACTAAGGTGAAACTATTGAAAGTCATAAATTAATGTGATATCATCTTTTCTAGGGACATGGGTATTTTAAAAAAATTATTCCAATGTAGGCTCTAATAACTTGGCCTTTCATTTTTACCTTAATTTTTATTATGACTTGAAGATTGGCATTGATTGATTCTATTTGACAAACTTCTATTCAATATTATTACTATTAACCCATTAACTAGGAAATCATATTGTTTATTAAATATGAATTTAAGATTAATACCTTTTATTATAATATTAATATTCATAAGTGTGTATACGTAATAATTTATTTTGATTAATGTTGAAATATTTAATTAAACTAGTTTACAAATAGTTTTCATTTAATAGCATTATTATACTTAAGTTTATGGGAGATGTGTAGGTAAAGATGAATCACTATAAGTTATGAGGTTCTATCACACTAAGATGATGATACGTGTTTGAAAAACACAACAAAATTTGGTGATTCAAGGAGGAGAGTCTTGTGAAGCATTGCACTATAAGGAAATTATTTCAATTTTAGGATTCAAGGTCATCAAGAATCCATGGAGTCATTCAAGGCTATTTTGTTATCAATGTGGCATCAAAAAAATGTGTGGCTATGTTGAAACTTTTAGTCCACTTTATCTCTCGATATTTATAACTTTTCATACTCATAATTATATGCTAACATACTAGGAATAATATGTTAAATATAAAATTTAAGGGGCCTCCATGGACATTTTAATTTATTAATTTCACATTAATTTATGGCTAGGTCCATTAGTCATGAAGATATTATGTAATATGTGGGATGAAATTTAAATTTGTGATCCTTGATTTATAAAATATCTGAGTGATCACACATTTTCACAAATAAAACAAAATTATTAAAAAATTATTTATACAATCATTCAATCCATTCATAGATGTGTATGTGGCTATAAAGGCGAGGTTCCAATATTTGAAACCATATGGAAGTGAAGAAGGTGAAACATTGTATCTATATTTTTTAATTCCTATTAAAACATGGATCAAACAAGATACAAAATCTAGTTATCTCTCCTTCACATTGATGGATTTACTACACATTAATAATCAATAAATATATATTATCTAAACCATTTAAATCACATTAGTGTGGTTGTGAAGTGATTAATTATTTTAAGGAATATACTAGTACATAAAGTGTGAACTTGGGAAATTTTGATGAATGTACATGGTAACCATCTTTGGTTTTATAATAACATTCCCATTATACATGAGTCTATAGGAATAATATGAGAAACAAATATGCATATTATTATATTAGTTATAATGGGAACATGAACATTATACACAATGAGATAAGAATAATGACCTTTAAATTAATAAAATGAGAAACAAAGTCATATGTTATTATTTAGTGTGGAATGGGCACTTGTCGATTCTCCACAAGTTTTTTAAGAATAATGCTAAGTATGTTTTATATTGGGCACATGGGAAATGAAAAGTGTAGTCCAATCCTTGTACATGATGATAGTAAGTGTGTTTTATAGTGTCATTACTAATATTTTTAAATATTTCATGTCATGATTTGATTAGTTAATATATGATAAATTTGGACAAATATTAAACATTATTATAATAACTATAATTAGGAAATATTATGACAATTATATGGGGTCACATTTTATAAATTATCGTGACCCATATCAACTATTAGACCATGCTCAACTATTGGCTTATTCCCCCTAAATATGAATTTAAAGGTGAAAAATCATTTGAGATATAATTGGAATTTGATTCCACACTAGAATTTGGAAGCTAATAATAACTATATCGAATTCCAATATCATGATAATTAAAACCAATAATAAAAATATTTAAATCCAATAGACCACTAGTTTAAAACCAAGAATATAAATATGGAAATATAATTTCAACAATTATAAAAATGTAAATGGAAACACTATAAGTCTAGATTCTTAAGAATATGTCCAATTATAATGAAATGATGGTTCTGAGGGGAGTTTGGATCATTTACTCCTAAGGATATAATTTACATGATTGAATTTCAAAATATTCTATTTACTATAAAAGTAAACACTCTTACTAAATTTAAATGATTTGGAAGGGAAACACACTTTACTATAATTGAAAATACTTTAAAGGAAACACACTTTCTATTTATTAAAATGCTTTGAAAAGAAACACACAATTGATATAAATTGTAGATTTGAAATTAGTTTGAAATGAAATACTTGTTAAAGTAAATTATTTTAAGTGTAAAGAATTAAAGTTAAACTAAATTAAAACACACTTGTATTGAAAATGTATACGTTTAGGTTAAAATAAAAGATAAAATACCCAACAATATAAATATATAAATAACATAAAATATCCTCTTTCCTTGATTGAGTGGTCCCTTATTATCCCTCAAAATAATATTTTGATCAACATTATATTTTTGGTAATGTCAAGTAATCAATTTTTGAATAACCCTCAAAATTGATTACATTCTATAAATGTTTAATTACTCTTAACAACTTATTACTCAATCCATGTTATATTAATCCTAAATCAATAAGAAGATGTTGGTTATATACGAAAATGATCTTACATCATTTGATCAAAATATAGTAACCTCGTAAATATTTTATGACTAACTAGAGTATTGTTTATTGAAAAAAAAATGTTACAACATCTTTCCAAATTTCAAGGGTAAAGTTAGTAGAAGAGTGTTGGCATAAGTGTATATGTGGCATTATTGGTTACTACTAGTTACAACATCTTTTCTAGTTTCAAATATATAAATTATAATAGCCAATATTATCCATAATATTCATATCTATGTTTAATAAAAATTGATATAGATAATATTATAGACACCTAAAATTGGCCACAATTGACTCGCAATTGTACTTCATATTGATTCCTACAAACCATTGAAAATAAAGTCTAGGAATCACTAAACATCCTCAATTTTCTTGTGCATCATTCATCAAAGCTCAAAATTGTGTTGAAACATCCCTAATTTGGGTATTATATCATATGAAACAATAAACACTTATGGATTTATCCCTAATCACCTTGAACCATAAACAAATGCTAATTTCACCTATGAACTTATTGAGTGGGGCACTTGATAAATTATCAATACTTGAAAGAGATAAAAGCATAATTAAAAACAATTAACAAACTAAACAAGATTATATTCCTAGTTGAATTATCTATTTGAAATTAATGAATATCTAAAAAGGTAAATTCAAAAATTCAAATTATCACAGCCTTTCATCATTGCCTTTTATGAGTTGTCAAGATCTTTGAAAATATCCTAAAATATCTAATTTCAGAGTCATGCCTAGTAATTGAAAATCATAATTACTTGGAAAATATTAACTCTACTAGGGTTATATTTGACTCACCTATGTTTTATTTTGAATCCATTCCAAGTCTTAACTCAACCCTAACTCAACTTGGGTGAGATTTAATCCCTAAGACTATAAATACAAGTCCATACTGCTTCATTTTTTAGCATGAATATTGTAGAGTTATTATTTAGGATTTATTCCATGAGAGTCATATCAATAGTGTTATAATGCCAAAATATTAAGCCAAAAAATCACAAACCACATAAAATCCAATGGTTTCAAGGATAGAAGAAGATAACAAGCTTCAGTTTTCAAAGAATTATTGAAGTGAAAGTTGAGAAATCCACTCAAAAAAGCATTTGGAGATCCCAAGGAAGGTAAAGGATTAGTGTCTTTTATGTTTTAGTTCTGCTTTCATCTAACTTTTGTTACTAAGCTCTACCTAGTATCTAGGGTAGGAGTGTAAGTGTTAGTGGGTTTATTTGAGTTTTATATTTTTGAACTAACTTTATACTAACCTCCCTTCTTGGATTCCTATGTTTTACATAATGGCATACTCGATGAGACATACAACCCATGAAGTTGCTTCTAAATCCTTTTAGAGCATTATAATAATAATTTTCATATAAAAATTTGAGATTCCTCATAAAAATAGGTAAAATTTGAAGGCCAAAGGGCATTTTTACGAGATTCATGAAGTTTCCCTATGTAATTGTGGTTTTAATCTCTAAAGTTATGATATTACAACAATATTGCAATTCACATAGTCATGGTTTTGTCTTTATTTTTATGTTTTTTAATCTAATTCTCATTATTTTGATAACTATTTTTATACATATAGGATAATTTATGATATTACAATATCATGACTATGATATTTATGATATCTCAATACCATAATTTCATAAGTTGTGACATTGTAGAACAATAAGTGATATTTCATCTTAGCTGCTAATGGTTTATGATCATTTTTTGGGATAAGTTACAATATCACAACTCTTAGAGTAGTGATATTTCACTATTTTTAGTTATTTCACCACTAGAGTAGTGATATTTTATTTTATACTTTGTTTTCCTATAAGTTACAATATTGCACTAACAGTCACTGTTTTATAGAGTTAAAGTTTTGCTCTATGTTATACAGTTTCACCCTGTGTGTGACCCTGAGAATAATATTTGGGAAGTGATTTATTCATTTATGAAGTGATTATAATAAAAATGAATTTTTAACATGTTTTACATGACTTTAAGGCCACAAGTAGACATTTAAAACACCTCTAACTTGCAAATTTTACATTTAAAATTGGTGTTTTAATAATCGCTTTGTTTAAATGATTTTTAGTTTGTTTCAAGATTTCAATAAAAAAATGCCAAGGGGCCAAAATTTCACAACACATCTTGTTTTGGTGATCAAAATGAAATCTCAAATTAGATAAATGCTTTTAAATATTTTCGTTTTAATTTCTTATTTATTGAATTTGTCTATTTTATCAAAATGATTGATGCATGTATTCTCTCCCCCCCATTCCCTTTAGGTAACTTGGGTAACCAAAAACACTCATTAATTGCCTCTGTCACTTTAATCTAGATGCATAAAAAAAAATTAATTAAGTCTATCCTAAAATCCATATCTTTTAAGTGACCAAACATAACCTTAAAGTCTTTTCACATGTCTTTTATTTTCATGCACTTTGGATTGTGAGTAGGAGTTCATCACCTCCTAATGGGTTCTTCAGGGAGGTGTTGACCTGAGAATTCATATCTTAGAATAATTTAAACCTGAATACATGGTGGGGTATACAAATTTAGTTCAAATTATTGGGATGATTTTTTAAGTGGTTAGAAAAGATCTATTAGTAAGAAACTACCTCAAACACAACTTGGCCATTGCACTACATGTACACACTAAAAAACTACACACTTACAATTTTCAATGACTAAATGCCTTAGGATCCCTAAATAACCCATAAACCTTATTAATAATTAATAAAACATTATTAACTTAACCAAATAAATATTCTCATATTCAAAAAATAATATTTGAAAGTACTATACAAAAGTACTATTCACTATCACTATTCACTGTGGGACACACTATCACTATTCATGATGACATGGCAAGTGACATGTCATGTGACATGAAAGGTGATATGAAAAGTGACATGGAAGGTGATATGGTAAGTGACATGGCTTTAAAGTGAGGTGGCTTGATGTGGGACATCATACCCCACTTGGGACCCTTTCCCAAGGTGCTTAATGACCTCATTTAATAATTGCAAGGAGCCCCTTGAAATATTGTGAATTCCCCTTTAAGGGGCCATAATTAAAAATACATTTTTACTTCATACATTAAATTGGCATTCAAAATGAGATGCCTACCTCTTTAGTTCTTTGGGAAAGACAAAGGGCACCCATTTTTGACTTTTTAACACAAATAACAGGCTCACCAACCCAAATGGGAATCCACACCAACCTCGTCTTTGATAATTCATGAACTACATGGAAAATGGAACCACATTTTGTGTGTCATTTTTTTCACTGATTGGATGAAGATAAGAAAGGGTGGTGAAAAGTCTTTAGCCTCAGTTAGACCCATGTGCATGATTCCCATTCAAAATTGGACTCATGTGCAAGGTGGGAGACTCACCAACCTAAATGGGAATCCCAACCAAACTCATCTATTACCCATCCATGGACCACATGGGAAATTATGCCATACTTGTAATATTCCCTCTTTTGGCATGGTTCATGACAATAAATGCTATCAATACCCCCTCTCTTTCACCTAAGGTTAAAGTTGGAAGTTAGTATTTGGTTATTAACTTCTTGTTTTAGGTATGAAGGATTTAAGAATTTTTGAGGTCATAAAAATCTTGGAGGAAAATAATTCAAAGCAATGAAGCTCAACTTAAATTTCCACGAGATTCTTTCATCACATCATCAACAACATCAACCACATCAACAAGCCTCAAGGTAACCTTATTTGGTTTTCTTTATTTTAGTTATTTAATTAAGTCCTTACTTTCATTAATTTAACATTTACCCATTAATACACTTTTCATTTTAATCCACTGATCTCCTTTACCACCTTTTCCATTGTAATTTCATTTACCTCCTTTACCCTCTTTGTACCTTTGCCACATTCACCCTCTTTGGCCCCTCATCCTTTTGATGCCCTAGTCACTTGATATTTTATATTTTAAACCATCCATACCTCTAATTTGATTATCTAAATCAACCAAAACCAAACCATTATTTTTTCCCTTATCAACTTACCCAACCCAAAACCATAACTTTGCTTTAACCAATTTTCAGCATTAGTATAATCAAACTAGTTGCTTCATTTTAGTTAACTTAGCAAAGCATCTAATTTTATAAATTAATTTTATGTAATTTGATGTATTTTATTTCAGTTTTCAATTAATTTAAGGAAAATATATTTATTTTATCATTTCAATTAAGTGTTGTAAATAAGGTGGATTGACAACCTCATAGAAAAATTTCACTTGTAGGATCTAGCTCACGCTAGGCAATCCACCCAACTACTTGTCTAAACAAAAAACAATTATGGTAGTGATTTATTATTTTAGGTAATTACTACCTAGAAAAAGAGGATATATCACAAATTATATATTCAACACATGTGCATTCAATATGTATTCTTTTGCACACCCTTCTTAACTAGTTTCTTCTTTTCACACTTAAGAAAATGTGAAAATTAGATAAAAACATTTTGGTACGCCCGATGGGACCCTTGAGTTTTCTTAGGTTATTATATGTTTTAAAAAATTTATAATTTAATTATTGAAATTATTTTAGTTGAATTCTTATAAAATTAAGCTTCTTTCTTTAAAAAAAAAAAAAAAGTTTTAGTTGCATTTTTATAAAAAGTTAAATTTTATTGCATTTCTAAAGAAAATAAATAAAAGATAATTCATCCTAGGATTAGGATTGAATTTTCATGTTAAATTTATATTAATTTTATGTTTTTTATTGTATTAAAAATAAATCAAAAACATCCTTTTGGAAAAAATTAAGTGCATTCTTTGTTTGCTTGCTTGCTTTAGCTCACCTAGTATAATTAGGGGCATCATACCGTAGTACACTTATGTTACAAAACCAAATAAATTATACCAAAACAACATTTAAACACACTTGAAATGATGCCTGACTAGTATTTCACCACTTAATGGATCACCTTACTCCTTCCCAGCTATCATACTTGGATTTGATCACCAAAGGGAGAACCAACTTAGTTCTTTGGCTGAGTATAAGCCTTGGAAATTAGTATATATTGGATAAACACCCATATTGGCTATGGGATATTGAAGTGAGGGGATAAAGCCCCAAATACCAAGCCACATAATAAAATCCAATATATACTTCTTTTTTAACACCTAAACACAACCTAAAACCAAGCATAGACTACATTGTTTAGGACTTGTTCTACAAACCATATTTCTTCTTAAAACTTTATAAGCCATAAGCCAAAAGAGAGATAAATAAAACTCTAGGATTTAATGTCTCATAGTGTATGCTTTGATTTCCTCTAATATTTTATTTTTATTTCTTCTTTTTTGAGGTGTGAGATTTTTTTCTCTCTATTATTCGCATAGTCTTTACCAAACTAAAAATTGAAGAATCAAACCAACCAAGAACCTATTTTCCAATACCTCATCTCCACTAAATTTTTCAATGGAAATATTTCCTATTTTCTATCCTAGAGATACTAACTTTTTATTGTATTAGAGAGTAATCATTTTACCTTAAAGTGGTACCTTACATTGTAAGCCACTTATTCTCCCTTCCTTACCAATAATAAACCCAACCTTATCTACAACCAACCCAATCCTATCTACAACAAACCAAACCTTGTCTATAAACAACCCAAACTTGTATAAAATCAGCTTAACCTTACTTATAACTCATCAAACTCCAATTTCAACCAACCCACAAACTATCAACCTTCACCCAAACTACCACTTGAGTTTGTTGCAGTGATAACATACCAAATAGCTAGATTAGAGTCAAAACATAGGCCATATATTTCTAGTATCCATGATCAATCAAACCTCACTTATAACTAACCAATGGCCTATCATCAGCCATTTAATTATTATCATGTCCAACCAATAACTTATCAACATATATCAGCTCAATCACACCAACATTGTCAAAGCTTAGGCCATTTCCCCCAACCATCATATTAACCTTAACCCACCTATTTAACCCAATTAATTTCATCACCTTAACACATCAAACAACCTATCAACCCAAACAAATTATTAACCTATCAAACTAACTCACCTCTTCAAGCCAAGCAAATAACATACAAATATTTTTGCACCCTAATCTGATAACTAAGACATTGGTACACCCTCTTCTTGCCCTTAGTAAACCTAAAATTAAAGAAACTATAATAACACCAACCTTAACTAATCCACTTCTTGACCAAGTAGAACCTTTAAAAATTTAATTACAAACCATAATTAAGGAAACCAAACAATCTTTTCCACTTCCCCTTTTAGTGAATCAAAGCCAACCATAATCATCTCACACTTATGATGTGCACATGATCAATGTTTTTATTGATAAACCTATTACTACTAATTCTTCCACCCCACTCATCGAAGTGGGGGAATCACTTCCCATTCCTTTGGATGACCAAACAAAGGAAGTAACCACTTACTTCCTTTCAATTGAAACCATTACACCTTCTTCCCCCACCATAGACTCACCTACTCTTCCTTTGGAAATCATTCCTTTAGAAGAGGTCACCTTATCCACTCCATCCATGGAAGAAAACTCTTCTCTAAATTTTTAACCTTCCACCAAAAACATAAATGGAGAAACCATTCCCTCTTCTCCACCCAAGGTTTTAATCTTTGAAATCAATGATCAAGGAACCAAACCTATCTATATGCCCTTTTCTAGGCTAGTATAAAGCCTAGAGTTTACTTCTCAACCCAATCTCGATAGAGCCTCTTTCTTGCATCATCTTGGCCTCCCCTATAAAAAAATAGGAAACCTTAACTTCACTGAAATCCAACCTAAAACCTATCACTACATCAGGCCCATCCTTAGATAATCCATCCTCTAACACCATAGGGGAACCATATAATCCACTTACATCTAAAATTATTAAATATCCTTACACCTTTGGACCAAAATCCTATAATATTTCTTATTCATAGCATAACTCACCAATCTTTGAAATTGGACATAACTCTATCAAGTCCATCTCATAAAACTTTAACTAAACCTATTAATAGGGTGGAATATCTTAAACCATCTCAAAATAGACCCATTCCCCCTCCTCTTATATCTTCTACTTCCAAACCAACTGAGCAACCCAACTTAGCCAATATACTAAAACCATTCCACAACCAAAAACTTATAGGATGAAGCCTTTTCCTAAGAAGTCTCCCACTCTAAAGATCAAAAATTGATTACCTAAAATGATTTTACTTGAATCCTATTTAACCATTTTATAAAAATTGTTGCAAACCTCTTTGTTAAACTTACAACCTCTTAAAAATTTCTAACCTATAAAAAAATTTGACCCTTCACATCCTCAACCAAAATGGTTTAATGTCAGCTTAGTCTATGCATACCATAAGAAACGTAGACATGGCAAAGAGAATTGCAAATCTCTCCAAGAACACATCTAAAAGTTGTATAAGGATAATATATTATCAAATGAACCGTCCTTAACCAAGCCATCCCAACCTAACCAAAAAACCAAAACTACCCCACCATCCATAACTTATGTAGTAAAAACTAATTTTAGGAAGGCTCCCAAAACTAATAACCTATCACCTCCAACACCTTCACATGAATCTTATTCATCCATTTTACAAAGATTATTGTAAACCTATTCCTTATCCTTACCACCTATCAAACCTTTTGACCCTATCAAAACTTCTGACCCTTCATGCCCAAAACTATCATGGTGCAATGACCACCACGTTTACTCTTACCATAGGATACTTGGCCATGATACAGAGCACTACAAGGCTCTTAAAACCATTATCCACTAGATTTATGAAAAGGATAATATATTATCGAATGAACCTCCTTTGAGCCCATTACCGACCCAACCATCAACCAAACCTACCCAACACTTTCCTAATCTCCCATTCTCACTTAAGAATGAGGAAGAACCTAAGAAACAAGATAAACCAACACTTCCTTTTATCCACACCATATGTAGGGTTACCAACTCTTAGGTCCAACAAAAGGATAAGGGAAAGGCTAATATGTCCATTCCATAGACATATCCTTCAAACCCTCAACATTCTAACTGAACCCAACCATAAACACCTTCAATTTGGGATATTTTTCACACCTATGCAATGAGTAAATTGGGGGAAATTTCCTTACGTAAGTCTTTAACTATTTATTAACTTTAACCATACCTTAACCATTAACTAAAGTAACCCTTATATTTATTCTTCCACCTATCAACTAAACCTATCCATCAACCTAATTTGAAATAAGTGGTATATCCAATTACAAACAAACCCATTTATACATAACTTGACCTATTTAGATTCCAATTATCCCATCAGACTATTGTATATTACCCTTATCTATCAAACCTAACAAACCTTACCTCTAGACTTCAATATTGCAGAACTTGTCCTAAAGGAAAAATGACATGTGACCAACATGGAGAAGAGTAAATGAGGTAAGTTTAATTTAAATTAGCATAGACCCTAAATTATTACCCATAAGTATGGATCAAGAGATTATATTTTTTACTCTCTCAAAGGAAAATTAGAACATGAGCCTCTCAACACTTCATATCTACATCCATTTTTCTATTAAGGAAGGATCAAGCTCACTCTTTTTTGTCTAACATAAGCTCATCCCTTAATTATGAGATTTAAACCTTCACCTATCTCTATCCTATCCTTTTGAATACAACTAATTAAAAAATAAAACCATGTGATTAAAAATCATAGTTATAGCCTAATCCTATAATGTGTGTACCATAGCTCTACCCATAGCATGGCTCTCATGGATACTTTTTACTTCTATAAATTTTTGCTTTTTTCTTAGTTTTTTATGAGAAATGATAGAAACACAAGATGAAAGGTGTATATCTGGTAAACATGAACTCATTTATGACCATATGAAGAGATAAATAATTTGTATCTTAGAAGGAATACCTGTAATAAGACAACACTACCACAATCTTGTTGGTTAGACAAAGATGTATGGTATACCGCCTAACATATGCTATATCCAAGAAGCTAAAGCTTCCTTGGGTGGCTGTCAATCTACTCCCCTAATAAAAAATGAAGTTGATAAAATAAAATAAAGTCAATTTAATTTAAATTAATGATAAATTAAATTATAAGTACAAAAAAGAAATGAAATACTTATTCAAAAAAAAATGACTAAATCTAGCACATATTAAAACTAGTCAAGGAAAGGCCATAGTTTTGGGGTTTGGGTAAAATGGTAAGGTTAAAAAGGATTATTTTATTGGGTTCGGTAAATGACCAAGGATTAAAATATACAAAATTTTAAGTGGATATATGATTCAAAGAATATAATATGTCAAGTGTGGCTAAGAGGTGAAAAAGGTCAAGATAGGAATATGGTAAAGAGGCGAAATGGGGTAAAGGGGTAAATGGTAAGATGAGGAATGGATGAAGACAATAATGGTGAAGAGAGTGAAAAGGTTAAGGGAAGGGAGGCCAAATTAAAATATATAAATAAATTTAAATAAAAAATAAATATATTACCTCAATGTTTGTATATGCTTATTAATGAAGATGGTTTGTTGAAGATTGTTGATGAAGATGTCTTGAGGCAATTTCGACAAAGCTTCATTACATTGAATTATTTTCATATAATATGTGGAATGGTAATTAACTAATTGAAATGTATGAACATCTTAAATAAAATTTTGGAAAAAATACTCTAACTTTTCAACATCTCCCTTGGGTGAAGCAGAGGGGGGTATTTGTAGTTTTTTGTGAGGAAACATGCTAAAGGAGGGCATCTTAAAAGTATGGCACATTTTTACCCAAGGTAAAGGATGAGGTTGGTGGATGATTAATATGGGGGTTTTAAATTCTTCATACCTTTCATACAAGTACAATTTTAAAAGAAATTGTGTACATGGTTTGAAAATGGGACATAAGACTTTGGTACACCATTATTTGTCCTCATTTATGACTTTTAAGAGTTCTCCCACCAAATATGGAACAATTTTTCAAGGGGACATGGGTGATTCAAGGTGAGGTGGGTTAGTATTCTCTTATTGGTGATAATAAGTTCAAAATGGGGGCTCTTTGTCTCTCCCAAGGTGTGAAAGAGGTAGGTAAGTAAATTTTGAAGGCTATTTTCATGTGAAAATGCAAAACCAAGTCAAATGACTTACGCTTGAGGATAAATTTTACCCATTTCAAGTGGGGACTATTTTTATGCTTAAATTAGGTCATTAAGCATCTTATGAATAAAGGATAAAGGTGGGGTGCCAAGCCATGTCACTTTGGCACATCATTTTGCTATGTCATTTTGCCATGTCACATGCCAAGTCATTTATCATGTCATATGCCATGCCACATGATATGTCACATGTTATCTCACATGCCATGTCACATTCCATGTAACTTTCCATTTCATATGCCATGTCATCATGAATAGTGAAAGTGGGTCCCATAGTGAATAGTGATGGTGAATAGTATTTCATGAATAGTGTTTTGTGAATAGTGATTTCAAAAACTATTTTTAAATGGTGTGTTCAAAAAATACTTTTTGAATATAAATGGGTATAATAGGGAATTTGGTTAAGTTGGGATGGTATAATAATAGGTTAGGAATGTTTTAAGAGGATTTAAGATGGTCCTAAGGCATTTAAACACCTAAAATTGTAAGTGTGCAATTTTCTAGTGTCTACACTTTTCATCTCTAAAAAGATGGAATCCCATGGTCATTTTCTCTCAAAACTACAACCTTTCACATATAATTGACCTTATTGTGTTAAATTTTTTACCTCATAAAGGTAAACCTCTAAACCTAATTAGACTTGTCCATGTCTAAAAACATTGCATCTTGAAATAATTTATATACCAAAATGTTATTTGGGTTAATATATTAAGCATTGAAGACTAATCCCTTGAAGGAAAACTTCACAAAAACAAAATAAAAATTTCCACAAATAAGATAGACTACTCCCTTGAAGGAAAAAGATCATGCTTAGACCACTCCCTTGAAGGATGGCTAAGTCAACGTTGTCAAAAGTAGACCAATTTCATGAAATCTTCCCATATTGATCAGCTTCCCATATATAAAAATAAATCAAAATAACCACTATCACAAAAAATTATAAAGCTATAATCATCTCTCAAGTAGCATAATAATTTGGAAGCTTTAATGAACTTGCACATGTAGACTTCCCACATTGATCAATCTATATCTAGCATATGACATGGACTTAATTATTACCATTCTTAGGTTAACTATAGAAGGGGAAAACTAATTCACATGAGGTTATCATAAATATCACCCATTACCCTTCACATAACCTATTACCCATCTTCCATTTATACTATTTGTAAATTAAGGGATTTAGAGATTACTTGACACCCTGTGATCAAGAAACCTTTTTATCAACTAAAAACCATTCATGCATGATGTTTGAAGGGATTATATTCATTAATCCAATCCCATTTTAGGTATGTTGTTAGTCCATGTAAAAAATAAAGCATCATTCCCTATTCTTATCTTAATGTGCTTGGTTGATGTTTTCATCATGAATTTTACCATCTAGTGTTGCAACAACCATAATCATTCTTTTTACATTAAGTAAGAATACAATAATCATAATCATTACCATCTACATAACCATAAATATAATCACATCAGACTAAGTAATATTTTATTTAGGGGATGATGACACATACATAGTCATTAGATTACATAGATATTGCCTAAGGCATATGCCTACATTATTTTCCTACCTAAGCATTAGATTAATTATCTGGTGATTCTAGATTTATGTTTAGCCATCCTTCTACTTGATTACTCCTTGAACTAATATCCATAACATTCCCTATCTCAACAACTACTAAAATGTGTTCTCTTTTATCCTCTTCTACATTTATTCCCATAGGTCAAGAATCATATTTTGCTTTGGATCTTTCACCCTACTTACCTATCACAACCATTGAATCCCTCTACTCTAGTTGTTCTACTCACATCAATATCATTGTTTTTTGCCTCAGTGCACATCCCATTGGATAGTGAGGGTTCCCTTTATATATAGGCTGATGGTCATTTCTTCATCCTTGCATCTTAAATAGTGAAATTATCTCCTTCTTTCTTGTTGTAGAGGTAAGAGTTTAAGCTCAACCTCAAGTTGTGGGTGCCTTTCCTCTTATTGTTGATCTAATAGTACTTCCATTATCTCCATTACATGTTATAGTATTTAGTAGATGTGTATACTCACCATATTGATTATTTTAGGTTATGGAGGTTGCTGGTTATCTCCACCATTGTTACCATCATTTACAATCTTCAACCTTATGTAGTTATTTGCACTCTTTATAACCTACAAAATCAAATAACTCAATGATAGACATTCATCCTCATCATGATTATTTAAATAAAATACTTGACCCTTCTTCTTCATTGACATAATTATCCATTCCATAAATGGGGAAGGTCATATGATGTCATTGATTTCCTGGAATAGTCTTCACTCTTGAAATGATCATATCTACTTGTCTTTTTGTATAGACACATACCCCTCAGTCCACCTAGCCATATCAATAAAGTTATCACATGCCACCATGATTTTCCTTTGTCACCCTTTTCATCCCTTAGATTTTTTACATCTTACAATCTTTGTGGGCCTAATCATTGTCACATTTACCTCAATTGACATAAACTGGCTTCCATCCATGTGCTGCTACAATGGTCACACCTCTAAAACTACCAGTGTTGCTGGTAATGGTAGCTTCTAAATCCTTTTATCTATAGAAACTATTTCATCATAGGTGGAACACCATGATTTCAAAACAATAAATTCACTTTATTATCCTATCTACCCTCTTATTACTACTAACACATTTCCACAGGCTCTAAATGTCAAACCCCAACCAATGGTAGTGCTTTCTTGAACATGACAATCTTTTTTTTTGTGCCAGATAAAAGTTCATCCATACCAAGGGAATGATCACCTTTTCCAAACTATATAACCAATATCTTGGGCCACACAACTTCTTATTGGTTTGGCCCAACCTAGTAGAACTAATAAGTCATCAATTCCAAGTAACTAGGATAAAGGATGTAGACAAGGATACCTTTCATCTAGCCTACCCATTCAGCTATTGGGTCAAACACAATTCATCCTTTAACATTCACCACCCTACTAATTTTATACCTTATAGAATATACTTGAATGTCAAATAAATTATTTTTAGGTCATCACTTTGGTACTACCCTTAAAACTTGGCTCATAGTGATGTTAACCTTTTGCCAACATGACTATGCAGATCTATATAGACACCCACCTCCAAAAACTTGGCTTGTAGTGATCAATTCTAGCACTTTACTTATGCTGTCACATAATTTTAGGAGATGTAACCCCCTTAAAAAATCACATCTTCTTTGAATTAGTTTCATTGAAGGTTATTTCTACTACTTAGCATTGTGTCCCCCTCTTATTTATCCTACCTTATCCATATATGTCTCTCCTACTACTAAATGTGGGATCATTCTAGTAACTATTCACCAATATACACCATACACCTTTACTGCCACCTTCACCAAACCCCAAAACCTCTATTTTACAATACCTTTTCCATCAACCTAAACCAACCAATGTGGTCCATAAAATTGGGGAAACCAATTTGAACACCACTCACCTAACCCTTGTTGAACTACATTGGCTTGATGTCCATGGACTATGTATGCATTACTTCACTTATAGGAGTATCTCAACCACTAACAACTAATTCCCATCCCCTTTTTCTTCTCACTTATTTCCACCAATAACAATGCCCTCTTACTTAGGGCATCTTACATCAAGGAAGCTTGGAATTATTTCTTAATCATCCTTATGTTTTATAACCATCTAATACTTGCTCTTAATTTTTTCCCCCATTCCTAGGAGAATTACATTAGTTTGAGGTATTTTTGGACTATGTAGGTAACACTTACCTACTAAAGTTAGCTCAACCACATCATTTACTTTATTTTCCCTTCTCACCTAATATCTTTTCATCCACCCCTCCACCTATATCCTCACTACCTCCCTCCCTTCAACTTATCAATCTCTTTTAACCACTTTTTTAGCCTATCAATCTCTTTTAACACAAGGATTGACATCCTTCCTCATTGGTCCCTCTTATCTCTCATAAAGCCACCACCTACTCTATTTTTTTGGACCCCCTAACAACTTTCCTTGTGCATGATTTGTAGCTCACTTCCCCAACCACTTTTTGCATTTTTTTCCTTTCTCTCCACGTTTTACCAACCTTTCCCCTATATCCTTTGTCTTCTATTTCCATATTCATTATTTCCCCTTGTCCTTCTCAATTTGTCACAACCTCTTCATCACTCTCATTTCCTCACCAATTCCACATCATACTATGCATCTTACAAGCTTTCTATTTCTTTTGTTGTTGTACTTTTTCTTTACATGTACCACCATTCTCTATCATTTCACCACTCTTCCCACCATACCCATTTTCCAACTTCCTATTTGCTTTTCTTCCATCCTTTTAACCTTTTTGTCTTTTTTTCTCCTTCGCAACTAGTTTCTCCCTAGGTATTTATCCTTTGAGAATACTTCCATAATTACCCCTTTTGTTCTTCTCATTTCTTATCTTTTTCCTTTTTCATTCCCCTTTTCCTCTTTCCATTTCAGTACTCACTTGTCTTTTGCATCTATGTGAGTATCCTTGCTTTGTATCCCTACTTCAATTCTTCCTTTTTCTTCTTATCATCTTTGATCTTCATCTTTTATCTTCATTTCATTCCCTTTCATTGTTTTCCTGCATCCTCTCCCTTTTCTCCATTTCCTTTCATTATTCTCATCTTGAGGACATTCCTTGTTCTTCTTGATCTTATTTTTTTCGTCTTATATGTCTATGCCTGGATCCTTCCATCCTTATCCATCTTCATATTTATATGTGACCTCATTATTTTCTTCACCTATCTCTTCATCCATCTCATTTTCTGTCTTCACCTTATCCCTTGTTGGATCCCCTTTATTTTCCCACATTCAACCTACACCTCTTTAGAGTGTGATCACTAGTTGTACCACCTCTACATACATTTCCTTGTATATTTCCTCATTTCCTCCACACCCTTGATTTAATGCATGAAATCCAAAAAAATTTCCCTCATTTAATTAATATTATTATTATCCTCCTCACTCCATATTCTAAAACCCTTAAGATTCTTTCTCTGAATTCCCTCAAAACTCAATGCTTACTTATTTTGGGGCCCCATTGGCTCAAGGGTCAAGGGTTTGAATATTTTCACTTCTTTTTTACCCACTATATTACTTTTCTTCCCCAAATCATTGAATAATACCATTCCATATATTTTTAATGACATTTTTATGGAGTGTGAATAATGTCAACTTATTTGGATGGTGATGAATGAACCCATTAGGTCACCATGGTAATTTGAGTAGTTCTAGATTCTCCAAAGCCTAGTAAAGCATATTTATCCCCTTTTCTTTTAAATGTTGGTATAAATTTCATGCTTGAACCTATTTATCTATGTCTATAGACTCCTTTAGTGTGGTTGAAATAATCATCTACTTGAAGCCTAGGTGATCTCATCCACCATTTCTACCAAACTAATCAAAAAACTATTTGATAGCCACCTTTTCCACCCTTTGGTGCTTCCCTTTGTCCAACATCCATCAATTATACCTACCTACATGATAATTCAAGTTGGGGCAATCAAGTTAACCCACAATACCCACCTCGAAAGAAATATAGTAGGCTTGAAGTTCATTTTAGACATTATGTCCATGAAACTATGTAGGCCATTCCCACTTACCTAGGGCATATGGAGTCCATTAATCCATCCCCTTCCAACTCATACCCAATTAGTCCATGCTTTCACCATGCCCACCTTGATGTTGGTTGCTTTTGACTTAGGCCATTAGCATGCTTTGTAGTGACTTATGACCACACGAACTAACCTTACCATGTTAAAATGTTGAACTTTTATACCACCTCATGCATGAATCGACCAATTGTGTTGTTTCATAGGATTAATTCCTACCCTAGATACTTTTGACCAATACCAACCCTACATAGATGGATTGATAGGCCTAACTTGATTACTTATGACCAACATTGTAGACCGATTATCCCTATCACATGTCTTTCTAGAATCAACCTTATTTTTACCAACATTAGTAGCTTTATTCTTTTCAGAATCTTGACTATCATGCTTAGTCACCTTTCACCCATTGGCATTTCACATGCCTAGCTACTTTATAGCACCACCTAATACCTCCCCACAAACTACTTATCAAACTTGTACCTGATTTAACCTTTACTCACCAAATATTAGTTTGAGGGGGAACACCTACTCCCATACCTAGGTAACCCTAACTTTAAACCAAGTGATTCAATTTTTTTTGTAACTTGTTAATTCAAAGTTATATAATAAAAAGGGGCAAAATGTAGACACTAGAAAACTACACACTTACATTTTTCAATGACTAAATACCTCATGATCCTCTAGAGACCCCTAAGCCTTCTTAAACCTTAACTAACCATTCTTTACCTAACTAAATCACTATTTTATTATTCAAAAACACTATTTGAAAATACTTTTTAAAATTACTATTCACTATCACTATTCACTATGGGACTCACTATCACTATTCATGATGACATGGTATGTGACATGGTAAGTGACATGGAAGGTGATATGACAAGTGACATGGAAGGTGATATGGTAAGTTACATAGCTTAGAAGTGAGGTGGATTGATGTGGGACATCATACCCCACCTGAGACCCTTTCTTAGGGTGATTAATGACCTCATTTAATCATCACAAAGCCCCCATTCAAATATGGCAAATTTACCCTTAAGGGGCCATAATTCAACATGTATTTTACCTTCACAAATGAAAGTGGCCTTCAAAATGAGATACCTACCTCTTTAGTGCTTTGGGAAAGATAAAGGGAACCCATTTTTAACTTTTTAACCTAAACGGGAGAGTCACTAACCCAAATGGAAAATGGAACCACATTTTGTGTGACTTCCTTTTACATTCTTGGATGAAGATAAGAAAGGGTGGTGAAAAGTATTTAGCCTCATTTAGACCCATGTGCATGATTCCCATTCAAAATTGGACTCATGTGCAAGGTGGGAGACTCACCAACCCAAATGGGAATCGCCACCAACCTCATCTATTACTCATTCATGTACTACATGGGAAATGGTGCCATACTTCTATTATTCCCTCTTTTTTCATTGTTCATAATAATAAATGCTATAAATACCCCCCTCTTTCACCTAAGGTTAAACATGGAAGTTAGTATTTGGTTATTAACATCTTTTTTAGTTATTTGAAGGAGGTAATAATTTTTGAGGTCATACACATCTTGGAGGAAAATAATTCTAAGCAATGAAGCTTAGCTAAAATTGCCATGAGGTTCCTTCATCACATCATCAACCACATGAACCACATCAACAAGCCTCAACGTAACCTTATTTAGTTTTCTTTATTTTAGTTATTTACGTAAGTCATTCCTTTAATTACATTAACCTATAGACCTTAATCCACTTTCCATATTAATCCATTGACCTCCTTTACCACCTTTTCCATTGTAATTCCATTTACCTCCTTTACCCTCTTTGTACCTTTGCCACCTTCACCCTCTTTGCTCCCTCATCCTTTTCCTATCATAGTTACTTGTTATTTTATATTTTAAACCATCCATACCTCTAATTTTATTATCTAAATCAACCACAACCAAACCATTCTTTTGACCCTTATCAGATTACCAAACCCAAAACCATAATCCTGCCTTAATCAAATTTTAACATTAGTATAATCAAACTAGTTGCATCATTTTGGTTAACTTAGAAAAGCATCTAATTTTCTCAATTAATTTATTGTAATTTGATGTATTTTATTTAATTTTTATTTTCATTTAAGTTAAATACATTTATTTTATCATTTCCACTTAAATGTTTTAAATAATTTGGATTGACAGCCTCCTAGAAAGCTTTCACTTCTAGGATCTAGCTCACGCTAGGAAATCCACCCAACTACTTGTCTAACCACCAAGTTTTGTGGTAGTGATTTATTATTTAAGCTCATTATTCCCTAGACAAAGAGGAGTTATCATAAAGTCTAGATTAAGCATGTGCATAGTCAATAGGTATTCTTCTACACACCCTTCTTAACTAGTTTCTTCTTTTCACACTTAAGGAAAAAAAAAATTAGACAAAAACACTACATTGAGAAAGTGATGGATGTAGTGGTTATGAAAATGACAAGACATTTTCACAATAAGCTAGTTCACATGGATCTAAATGATGTGATTTCATATCTAGTGTTAGCCACACTTATGACAATCTATAAATGCATAAAAATTGATAAATTAGAATAACCCCACATGCCATGAACATACTGTTGATGTAGAGTGAGTAGCCCGATGTGCCATGTCATAGTATAAACTCTTGGGAGAATAAGGGGCCTAAAAACCATAATTTTCATGCAATTTTTTTTATTAACACTTAAAATTCTCCTAAGAGGTAGTATATTGATAGAATTTGACAATACTATGCAACATTTTTAGTTTTAGGATTTAGGACAAAATACTTAGGTGTTTATGTCATTCTATCCTTTATTGCATGTTTTTTGAGTCGAAGATATCCATTTCATTTTTTATACCATGTCAAAATGAATTTTTTCTTATACATCATGCAATTGTTTGAGGAAGCATTATGATGCCCATTTGGTACAATATCTTTTCCTTAGTCTTTTGACAAATCTTTATGTGTGTGTCACTTGATTAGAAAGGGTAATGTTACATTGCCCAATTCATTTCAATTTTTGTGCCTTATAGTCTTTAAACAAGCCAATAATCATATCTTTAGAGCATATAACATTGTTATGCTACTTGAATCATTTCATGGACTTGTTTGTTTTGTGTCTAAAGTTCCAATTTTGAAACCAAAGCCTCATGTGTCTTTTTAGATCTTTAGCTTGTGCCATTACACTATTGAATGTTATCTAACTTATTATTTATTTAAATAAGCTTAGTTTTCCTAAGTTGATTTTTAATTAAATTTGCGAAGTTTAAATCTAAACATTGATTGATTTCTATTTTTGCCTTGTGTAATTTTAGCCTAGATATCAATATATCTCTTTTGGGTTGTGCAACTTAGACTAATTTTTAAAAAAAATTAAAATCTATTATTTGTGCCTTTATTTGGGAGAAATAATCTATATCCATATGCACTTTGTTTCATTTCTTATACCAATTGACCAGGTTCATGTTTAAAATAGAATGCCTAGTTTATGCCAAAGTGTTTCATATTTGTTAGATTAAATTCCTCACCTCCTTTTGTTTTAAGTCTAGATTTTGTGCCTTTTCCAAAAGACCTAGCACATGCCTATTTTGAGCCTATATTTTTGTCATGTTTTTCCAGAATACCTATCAACTTTTCTTTTTTTATATTATACTTTTTTGGAACACTTTTAACCTAGAGTTTGTCATTCTATTTTTATTTCATCAACTTGACCTTTTGTGTGAGACCTTTAACATTAGACTATTTTTTACCAAGTTTTGGTGTAGACCTTTTTGGATATATAGATCTATCCTTTGACAAAGTTAGATCAAGTTTAAACCATTTGTATTTTGGATATTGGTTTTAAGTTTTTTTAGAACTCTACACCCTTTCTTTAAAACATTCATCATTGATTTGAATACATCTTGCTATACATGTAGTGAAGCCATGTATAATTTGGGATATGATAATGTGACATTATTCAATACCCTTATGGTGATGATGTAGTTTTTGAGATATATCCCTATCCACCTTACAAGACTCAATTTATGGAGCAAATCCAAGATCATTTAGCTCACTATTTTGTTAACATTATTTTATACTTAGATAAGGACTAAAAATAAACAAGATATTATCTAGCTAGCATACCTTTGATTGCAGACCACATTCAATGAAAATCATACTATGGTATGATGCCATCAACATATGACCATTATTTGTTTTATTGTCAATTTCTTATAAATAAGGATGAAGTTTTGATTAGATCCATATAGGTAGGGACCAAGTTTTCAGTAGACTTCCCCCCAAGAAAATTTCCAAGTCTAGTTAGAGTGACTTACAACATACCTTACAATAATACCAATAAATTAGACTCTTCTAGCAATCCTCAAGCTTTAGTGATGATTCCATAGTAGGACCTACAGATGCTTGTCATAGGGAAAGTCTTCATGGAGGACCATTATATATATATATATATATATATATATATATATATAATGGTCCTCCATGAAGACTTTCCCTATGACAAGCATGTGTGGGTCCTAATATGGAATCATCACTAAAATCTATGTATGTATATGTATACCACACCTATTTAAACTTAGAGAATAAATTATATAACATGACTGTGTCAAATGCTCTACTTATCAAGCTAAAACCTTCAACAAGAGTCTTAATTCAATTGAGAGGCCAATAAAATTTGTATATATACCCATTCCTATAAACCATATCTATTGGAGACATGTTAAATGCCGTAGTTATCAAAGAAGTGTCTATTGCTTCCATGTAGATAAATGTTATAAACACCATGGATAACACACAAGTGCCATCTAATCTAGACCAAAGTGGTATAAATACAAAATTAAATATCCCACAATGAGTTCCTTTAGTCAACACCATGAGAGGATTTCAATCATAGGGGAAAGGAACTTCTACCTCTAAACATCAACAAGCTACCTCTAATCCTCAACCAGCTACTTCTTCAAGCATGATCGTAAGGATTAAGTAGTCAATTAATAACTAGTGCCTTGCCTTAATAAAATTTAATAAATGTTACTCTACCATAATATGTGGTGACTAAAATTTGACAAAAATAGGCACAGTCTAGTATACCAATATAGAAAAGGTAGAACATTCCTCCACCTCAACAAGGGGGAACTAATGTTTTACCTTGTCAAGTAGTGACAAGTATACCTCTTTAGTCTTACACCAATATACCTTCACAAATGTTGGATAATAAAAAAACATATGTCTATTGGCCATCAATAAATGTTGAACACTCTACAATAATCTACTTCAAAAGTGTTAGTGCAACCAAGAGGTTCTACTATTACATAAATACTAATCAAGTAACAATTTCCTTTTATTCCAAACATGACACAAATTCAACGATATGGCCTTAGTTATTCATCTATATTTGAATAGTTAGTATTAAGTACCTATTCAACATTATCATGCATAATACTTCACCTAAAACCATATCCTTCCATCTTAGCCATAATTCCCCAAAAGCTAAGCCTATATATAGAACCCAAACAAGAATATCACACCATAATTCATGTAGTTTATACAATCACATCTTAAATTACAAATGCATATTCATAGTCAATTGCCTAACCAAAACAACCTTCCATAGAAAACCATCCCTCCACTATACCCAAGTCAAATTAATCCACTTTTGACTACCCAACCTCCACCTTAGGTCAATGTTCCATCTAGTTTTTTGGCACAAAAAATGTAGTAGATGAAGGATGCAATTACCACCATCCAAGTCAATAAATAAACCAAAAAATTTAAGTTTGATGAGGTGTGTTATTACCATTCAACATGGATTATATACAAATAACATTTTCTCTAGGGTATGAGCCATTAAAGTTTGACAAATACAAGGGTAAAAGAGACCTAAAGGCCCATTTAATGGAATTTTTTGTTGCTTGTCCGCTAGTCACTTATAGTGACATATACCTCCTATTTTCATTTCCTTAGAGTATAATAGGATAAGCCTTGTAATAATTCTTAAAATTGCCTAATAACTTAGTATCTGATTTTGATGACCATTTAGACAAGTTTGTGTGATATTTTTCCTATAATATCAAACATGAGATTTCATTAGTAGGTTTGGCTCCAGCAAAATAAAAATTTGGTAAAATCCTTGTAAGTTTTTTATAGTTATGGAGAACACTTACTAGTCATTTTAATCATAGATTACTAGAAAATCAATTAGTTGTTATGTTACCAAGAATTTGCACAATGAGATATATTACCAATTTAGAGTTGTAATGTGCACACACTTTTGAGGAAATCATCAACAAAGGTTTTTTTATTTAAAATGCCATTATTAGAAAAGGTATCATAAAGTTTACCTCATCAAACTAGTTTTAAAACCAAAACTAAGGAAGCAACCAAAATTAAAACTATAACCAAGTCTAAACAGTAGCATTATAACTAGCACAAACCAATAATTATGAATAATCCAAGCAGTTTATATGCAATAAGAATGTTATTATAAATAGAGTAATTGATTCATGACATGTCCAAATGGTACAAACACCATCATCTCAGCTACTATCACAAATACAAATTACTCCTCCCCAAAAACCCATTTAGCAATTACAACCTTCACAATAGCCTAGACCAGCTCAAAAAAATTAGAAACCTTTGCCTTTGTAAACCCATCCTCCAAGGAAAAATGGGTCTAGTAATTGCATTTTTAGTGACGTTGGAGAGCCTATTGAAGCCAAGTTTTTCAAACTAGCTGCTACTAATTTAATTAGCTAGTTAATTCCAAAGCACTATCTTGAGGTAATTCCTTATCTTGATTGGCATAGACAAAATGAATTATTTGAATACTAATGGGTTAATGGACATAATTTGTGTTATTATGTGAAAATAAAACACCCCATCTAAAATATGATAGAAAATATGGAGATAACATTGGATAATGGAGCTTCTACATCTAATCATAAATGCGGTATTTATCAAAACCCTTTTCCACAACATAATAATAACAAAAACTAGCAACAACAAAGGCTAGAATAATAACAACAATAATATCAATAGCTGAGACAAAAATAAAAATATCAAAAGTAGAACCAACATCAGCTAAATGGATGGAACTAAGGCTACAATGATACCAATAACCAAGAGACTTACTATACATTTACACATGACTAAAACAAAGTTATAGGCCATATTATGGGAGGTACATTTCTACCATCTCCATCAATATAAGACTAAGTATTAACCAAATAGGACCATTAATAGTAAATTACAACTAACCAACCTATGTCAATGATCCTTCCTTGACCTAAGACCACATACATATGTACAAACAAGTAGGGATCATTAGTTTTGGACCTTATACTGATAACTCATTATTACCCCTGACCATATATAACTGCACTAGTAATTGAGACTTATCCTATTTGGTCCCACTCCACCACCATTTTCTAGTAACAATGGTCTTATATCTATTCCTAATTATGTAATCATAATTAGGTATTTGAATATTACCATCCTAGGCCCACATCTATTTACCACTACACCTATCCAACCCACCATTTTGGCTAAGGACAAGCCATATACCAATGTGAAGGAAAAGATGTTTGATATTATGTAACAACTTTATAAGATGACTACACAAATTTCCATTTTGGATTTATTATATACTTCAACTATCCAAAAGAACATCTTAACGTGGCTATTTTCCCAATCTTAAGTTCCCAATGATATATACCTAGATAAATTTCCAAGCTTTGGTTGTACATCTAACCCCAATCCAATAATTAACCTTTGACCAAAGTGACATGTCATCCCTTTTCCCTCCCCATAATAATTTATTGTATATTGAAGTTGTCATCATGTAGCACAAACTAAAGCATGTCCTCATAGATAATGGATGGGGATAAAATATTATGTCTCTAAAGCTCATCAAGCTTCTTAAATACACAATAAGTGATATATACCCATAAATTATCATTATCAAGGACTATGATAATGAAGAGTGAGAATCACAAGGCACCATTATCTTGTTAGTTATCATTGGGCCCTTGACCCAAAATACATTATACCATGTGTTAGAACTCAATTTATCCTATAATTTTCTTTTGGGTAGATCCCTTCAACATTGTAATAGTGTCTCAATTTCTCTCATAATGACATGGAGGTCACAATTCATGGATATTTTCAACCCTAAAAAAATTTCAATAATTTGGAAGTCGAGTAAAAGATCTAAAACTATGATTTTGTCTTGATCTAGTTCCCAAAAAATATAAGGGGAAGTAAATTATTATTGATTTACTAGAGGCCAATTATATTGGCCAAAAAACCCTTTATTTTTGTTCCCACATGCCACCTCCTTAAATTTCCAATCACTTTACCATAATGGCTAATAGCCCAAAAGAATGTTTGAACCATGATACATTCTACATTACAAGGCTTCCATAGAAACCCAAGTCTTATGGAAGACCTAAATCCAATCCACCTTACATGGAATGGTATAAAAATGGAAAATTCAAACTACATTAAACAACTCCTATCATTTCCACACTAACCATTAGCCAAGAATAGGACCCACTTTTAGATGATGTATCATGGTTATAATAATGACAAACTAGCTAATTGTTATAAAAATGTCAAGCACCCCATACCTATTAGGGTTATAGAGAATAATTCCTATGAAGGAAGAGGTCTTAGAACTAATCAACAAGGAACACTTAACCAATTTCTATCACTTAGCATAAAGGAACCTATGATCTCAAATTTAAACCACCTAGGGGTATCCCCATGTATCTTATTCATGTTCCATCACCTATGACTAGTGATGATGATGTTGACAATGAAATAGAGTCTAATCATAACACTTATAAATACTTGACAAATACCAATATATTTGACACTCATGCCATTTATAGACTTAGACTAATTATTTACCATAATCCACTTCCTCTTTATCACCCTAAACCTATACCCTGAGACCAACAAGAATCCATAGTGCTTGTAGATGAGTTTGAGAATGATGAGGCCTTTTACAAATTTCTAGACCTAAGATACAATGTTCTATTGGCAGACCACAAATAAGGTTTCTCAATCAAACTAGATCCTGTAACTTATTTTTTAGAATGGGTGATCACCCTTAGGCATAAAAATTAAATTAAACATTGAGGTCCCAAAGTGAAAACTTCTTTGAGGTACTTTTGGACTAGGATAAAAGTAAAGAGAAAGGCTATTCTAGTAGTGAAAACCTATTTTAGGTGTCATTTTATGGGGATGCTCACCTTTTCCCAAAAATACCTTAGGAGACCACCAATGATGAACTTGCTTATGGGTCTAAGTTTAATTTTGAAGAACAACATGCCTTAGACCAAGTCATCTAAGAGTTTGTAATAGTGTTTTTCACATGGCCATATTTACCATTGGGAGATTCTAATTCATCTTGACTATGGGAACTTGAAGAGCCATTCCAAATAGAGAACTCTACTATTGTGGCCAATCAAATATTTTACAACTATTCTAGAAGATAATATGACTCTTCTTGTAGAGAACAATACAAAAGTCAACATTAGGACTCCAAAAAACCTGAAATGGATCAAATTAGGCATGTATCTCACTAAGGAGGAATGTGAAGTCTTTACAACCCCTTTGAGGGAATTTGTTGACATATTTACTTGGGCCTATTTTTATATGCTAGGTTTGGACCTTACCTTGGCTGTACACCACCTTATTTTACATATTGATGCCAATCTTATGAAATAGAAATTGCACAAAATGCATCCTTGCATTGTTGTATTAGTCAAGAAAGAGTTAGAAAAACTCTTAGAATCTAGATGTATTTGACTAATCGACTACTCAAAGTGGATCTAAAATATTGTGATAGTCAATAATAAGCTAGAAGGAAGTAGAATATATAATGATTTTAAAGATATAAACAAGGTCTACTCAAAGGATGAATTTTCTCTACCAAACATTGACATGATTACAAACTCCATAATTAGGTACAAAATTATTTCACTGATGGATGGATTCTTAGGATACAACAAGATCTAGATTGCACCAAAAGACCAACATAAAACAATTTTCACCACTCCATGGGTAATTATTTGTTATTGGTTATGCCATTTGGTCTCAATAACATTGGATCCATATGCCAAATATCGATGACCATCATATTTATATATATGATGCATGATATTTTTTAAGATTATCAATGACATATTGGGATAATCAAAGACCAGGGTAAATTACCCAATAGTACTAAGGAGAATATTTGAGATTATATGAATATAAGGTCCAAATCAATCATAAAAAGTGTGTTTTTAGAGTTACTTCTTGTAAATTACCTAGTTTCATTATATCTCATAGAAGTATTGAATTAGATCAAACCAAATTACAATCCATTACCAAGATACCAACACCATCCAATTTGAATCAACTTTATAGTTTTTAGGGCAAGAACTAGTCCATTAGATGATTCAATTCTTAAATGGTCAAAAAATGCCATTTATTTACACACTTAAATAAGGTTTCAATTTTTTTTGGGATGATGAGTGTTAGAAATCCTTCTAGCACCTCAAATATTATCTTGCCAATCAACTTATTTTGTTGCCTCCTATGCCAAGAAAACCGTTCCTATTATATCTATCTACCATAGACAAAGTCCCAGGGGCACTTATATCTCAACATGATGATAATGGAAAAGAACATGTCATGTATTATTTAAGTTGAAAACTAGTCATGTATGATCATAATTATATGCCCATTGAAAAATATTATTTAGATATGGTCTTTATAGCTTAAAAAATATGGAATTACATGTTAAACAATAAGACCATAGTTATTTCAAAACTAGATCCAAGACAACTCTACAAGGATGCATGGCCAAATAGATCATGCTTTTGAGTGAGATGGAGATATAATACATCAACCAAAAGGCTATTAATGGAAAGTACTTATATATTATCTCGTTGAAGCTCCACTTATAGATATAAAAACTCTAAAATTTTACTTCGTACACAAGTCCATAATGAGAATTATTGAAACACCTCTTAAGGAGAAGCACTAGAAGCTATATTTTATTGGATCATTCATAACACATGGATCATGGGGTAGGCCTTTTATTTATTACACCATAGGGGGATGTTATCCCTAAATCATTCCTTATCATATTTCCTTGTATGGATAACATGGCTAAATATGAAGAGCTTGTTAAATGGATTTACCAAGTAGTATAATGGAATATTCAACATCTCAACGTTTATGGTGATTTTTATCTAATTATCAATCAAGTTACAAACCACTTTTAGACTAAAGATGAAAGGATGGTACCTTACAAGGCCATGGTTGAAACTCTTATAATGTATATTGTTGACATATTATTTGAACACATACCAAGTGATAATAATAGAATAATAGATACCATGGCCACCATTGGATCTTTGATTCATCATATAGATACATCCAAAGAATATCAATTCCTTAATAAAAATATTCTAGCACCAACTCATGCACCTTCAACCATCATAATGATCTATGATATTGTTGGTCCCAACTCTATATGGTATTCAAACCTTAATGCCTACCTTCATGACCACATTATGCCACCAAACCTATCTTATAAATGATCCAAGGCCTTTATCCACTATAATGCATGATATACCTTACTTAGACCAAATCTTTATAATCATGACTTTGATGGAAGTCTACTTCATTGTTTAAATTTTGTAGAATCTATGTTATCATTATGGTAATTTCATGAAAGAAGATGTGGATCCCACATAAAAGGGGTTGTCCTTTCTAAAACTAACCTACATACTAGGTATTATTAGCTAACTATGGATGCATATTCAATGGTGTATGTTAAAAGGTGTGATAAATGTCAATGGCCAATACAATTCATGACAAATCCAAGACCCTAAAATAAATTCTTACACAATGGCCATTTGCCACATGGTGCCTTGATCTCAATGGGAAGATAATCCCCACCTCATCTGATGGCCATAAACACATCCTAACTGCTAGTAAATATTTCACTAAGTGGGTTGAAGTTATACCCCTCACTTATATGACTGGAAAACAAATTTCATATTTCATATTCAATGAACTCATTTGACATTATGGTATCCCATCCATTATTATATCTAATAATTGTAGATCATTTAAGAATAAAGATGTCAAATCAATGTGTACCAAGTACAAAATTACTCAACATTTTTCTATGGCATATTACCCACAATTCTAATGGATAAGTAGAAGCATCCAATAAAACCATTATCAACATCCTTAAAAATATTATGAATGATTCTAGACAATAGTGGCACCTATAAATATTCTATGCTATTTGGGCATATCACACTAATTATTTTACCCTAACAATAGCCACTATAAATTACCTTGTTTATGACATTGAGGCCATTATTTTCATTAAGGTCAAGTTACCTTATTTGTGAATATCATTGAAACAAGTTCTAGATAATGAAGACTATCAATTTTATCACTTGTAAGATATGTAGTTACTTGATGAAAAATGCATGGTTGTAGTCAATAAACTTCAAAGAAATTAGAATAGACTCTGTGACCACTATAATTGGCACATCAAACACAAAGAATTTGAGCTTGGTGATCTTGTTCTCAAAGATAACCAAAGGAATACCATGACCAAAAAATAAACATAAGGGTAATTTTAAACCTATCTAGATATGCCCATTTATCATTGTTTCAAATGATGGCTTTGATGCATATAGAACATTATAGGCTTGTTGCTGATGAACATTATACACCTAAAGAATTACTTAGCCTAAGAGACTTGAACTATTATATATAAGGACCATTTTCATTGTATTATAATATATACATTATTCATTTTACCATACCATTCTATCATATACCATTATACCATACCTTTCTTATCAATCAGGTTATTTTAAATCTCCTAACCCAACCCTTTGACCTTTATTCCATTCCATTAGTTCTCTAACTAGTTTTAGCATGAAGATTCAAATCATGTTTAAGTAGTTGATTTTATATTCTAGATAGAGACCATATTTTGGAGTAGTATGATATTGTATTGGTGGTTTCATCCTTTATTCCTTATTTCATTCTATCCAAGTACCACTAATCGTAATATCCTTTCAACAAATCAATGTACCACAATTTTGTTACTAATTATAATTTCCTATGGGTAAATTAGTATCATTGACCTATGTCATTATTTCCTACTTATAATTTCCTAATGGAAAATTAAGAGAAAAAATGTTTGTCATGCCTTGAAATACCACCTTGCCACACCAATACTATACTATACCATTTGCCTACTTGCCTAGTTTATGAATTTGCTATTAGCTAGTTAGATTCCTCTATTGTAAGGTAGAAATATAGTAACTTGAGGTCCCATCATAGGACTATGTAGGCAATTCTTTATTCACATTGAGGTTATTTCATTTACCCTTTTCCATGATCTCACCATTTTATAAGTAATCTGAAGTTTTAACACTCTCACCATTTTATGAGTAATTTTAGTTTATGTGCTCTCACAATTTTGTGAGTTGGACCATTTTGTATCTCATCATTCTAGATAAAATTGAGATACATAGAAAATTCCTAAAAAAATTGTAAAATAACCTCTAAAATACAAAACCATTAACCTCTTCTTTGCCTTAAGGATTCTGAGAACCCTCACTAAGTCACAAGAAACCACATATCAATTAGTTTCCCCATCCTTACTGGCCTAATGTCCCACACTCTAACCATTTTACATGTTCATTCCCATATTCCTCTACAACACCCATCATGTTTTCATATCATCATTTTTTTTCTATCCCATTTCTTGGGAGAACTACATTTGGCTTAAAGTTTTTTTTATATATTACATCTATGGAACTATGTAGGTAACATAAACTTTCCTAGCACATTTGGAGTCAGATCAGCCAGCCCCTTCCTTTTATTATATACCCCCCCCCTTTTTTGGGGTTCATTATCTCTTATATCCTAGGGGAAATGTTTTTCATATTGTTTGTTCTTTATTTGTGCTCACATTGTGATTAATCATTGTTTGTGTTTTGTGTTATTTTGGTTGTTTTGTTTCATTTTTTCATTAGTGTTTCCATCTTTCTATTTTTTGTTTGATTTTTTGTTTTCTTTCATTTTTGTTCCTTGACTTAGTATTTTTGCATTAATTAGGTTATTCCTTTCTCATTATACTTAAGTTCACCCATATTCATGCATTAACACTATCATCATGGTTTTTATCATTAGGACATTATTTTCAAGTGTTTATTGAATCATGTGTCAATCCTTATGCATAGTTTGACAAAGTTTCCATGGTGTTCTATCATGATGCATACCATCATGTATTACAAAAGAAACCAACTCGAGAAGTCTTACAAGTAATATGGTTATGATACTCCTTGCCACCTAAAAATTCTTGATCTACCCAAATCATTCACACATATAGATTAATTAAAAACATTAAATAATTTTAATCCTTGCTAGTTAATACATGAATATATGTATTATTATCTTGCAAAAATTCATCTTTCTCCTTCGTGCCAATTTTCCATCATCAAGATGCTAGTGACTATAACTGCCTCTAAGAAAATCATTGTACCTCATCCCACTTGCACTACCAATGATTATAACTACCTTTGGGAAAATCACAAATCATTTTACCTCATCCTACTTGCACTGTCAATGATTCTAACTACCTTTGGGCATATCACTGTACCTCATTACACTTGAAAAGCTAATGGCTATAACTATTTATGGGAAAATAATTATGTTTTGATCTATATAGAGGTTAATGATTATAAATACCTTTGGGAAAATCATTCTCTTTATTATAACTAAGTAGGGCACATTTTCATTGTGATATTATTTATAACCTCCTTTGGATAAATCATTATCTCTAACCACCCAACTAAGGAATGTTTTTATCTTGCCAATGCCTATAATCACCTATGGTTAAATCATTGTTTTTCTCTTTCATGATTATAATCACCTTTGGGAAATTATTATCTTGTTACTCTAAGCCTTTTTTAATGATTCTAATAACCTTTGGTAAAATCATTACATTTTTTTCCTAACTATAATGATGATTATAACTATTTATTATAAAATCATACTATTTATCTCCCCAATCAAAGAATCTCCATATACCACTGATTATAAATGCCCATGGCTAAATTAGTCTTTTTAACCACATTTTATCTTTCTGGTCCCATCATTTCCTCATTTCAATGGACTAATTACCAACCCTTTCAGCTAATCTCTCCCTTGAGGGGGCATCTATAGTTCATCTATTATTGTTGAAGTCATAGGCATGTAACTATTTCTAAAAATATGAATACTATCTTTGGTAGTTTTAGACATAAACATTGGAAATATATTTAAAATAATTTTGAAGGATTCTAATCAAGCATGAATGTTTTATACAATTATGAAAAGGTGTCAAAATATCATTTATAAAGCTCTTAAAGTCACATAAAATGGTATGGATAACTCGAGATCTAGTTTGGTTGTATCTAGATCTACAGTGATAGACTCCTAAGCTATATTTATGGATTCCAAAAATAGAGTAATGGACTTCAAACCTAGCCTAGAATAATTTGAGCTTGTGTAAACTAGTCTACAATGATTTGAATTGCTGTGATGTCTAATTGCTTTTCCAAAACATAGTGCTTGTTTATAGTGCATATATATGACATGTATAGACAAAACTAGTGGATTTTTATGCAAAATATTATAACAAAGTAGAGTAAACAAGAATCATTAACTTACAAAAAATAATCAAGTTAAAATTACACATTTCTAATTTGGATTAGTAATAAGTTATAGAATGCACATATCAATACAAACAAAAGGAAGGTTATTTGGATAAAATTAGGTTATTTCTTGGATGTAATAAGACATTTTATGGACTTGTAATTTTATCCACACTTTACCTTTTTCAAGTCCTCTTGCTAGATAGGATCTTTTTTATTCTCTACTAAACACAACCTCCCTACATTTTTCACTGAGTTAATAAACATCATAATATGTATTCAATTTAATTTTTTTGGACCTATATATTATTTATATTTTATAACTTGGGCCCTCTATTTATATAACAAATTAGGCCTTTGAGGTGTTGTGTTTTTACATGGAGACATAAGGCTAAGTACGAGTGGAGGTTTGTATCTCTCTAATATGGTCTTGTCTAAACATTTGTTCAAACTACTCAATCATATCTATAATAGCTTAAGTATATGTAATTAACCATGTGAGATTATTGGGATAAATGACCTCCCTTATTTACAATGGGGTGTTCAATGTGTTCCATCTCTTCTCACTTGAAATAAGGGATACATTCAAATTATATTGAGAATACTTCACAAAAATAGAAATTCACTTACCCATTAAATGTGTAAATTATTCCATAATCCTTGGATTATAAATAATAGTTTAGAAAAAAAAATTCTTTATTGCATAGGAAGTTTATGCCTCATATATAGTCCAACAGTTTTGACTTGTTCAAGATATTCATATGTCATTTCACTCTATGTAATATGATTTTTTGGGGTTTATTTAAACTCTTTAATTCATATTTATCCAAAAAATAATTTAAATATGAAGAAGGACATGTGTCCTAGGATAATATTACACAAATAGAACTCACATAAAAGGTATTGATGCTCAAGGGTAATAATGTGATAAGCTTACATAAATTATTTATCATATTCTAAATCATGAGCTAACCCACATGAAATTATTATAAATTTACATCTATGTAATTACTCTTGGATAAATATACCATACCTAAAGGCATTCCTTATACAATCCAAGAGTTTCTCCCTTAGTTCAAAAGATACTTAGAGGGTGGATTCTACTTTTTATTTCCATCATCTCTCTTCGACGATGTCTATTATTAACTTATTATTTTTGCCTTGATTACCTTTGAAGTTTTACAAGTTTCTTCCCAATGTGGCTATAATGTTGTCATACGATAATTATTTTTGGATCCCTTGGTCTACTTTTTGTTTGGGTTATACTACTCTTCCTTTAAATAAATCTATCTCATCGTGTTTGTCAAAATACTACAACTTAGTTTTTTCTAACTCTTTTTAAAAATATAATATGGTGTCTTCCTCACCTTGTAATTTCATCTTGAGGAAGGCTATATCTTCTTCTTTTTTTATTATGGTGGACTAAAACCTTGATATTTTCATATCATACTACATTTTTCCTTGTATGATTCATATATAACTAGAGCCTTTCCCTTGCCCAATGGTAGATTGCATGAAGGTGATGGAGGGGGTTCCTTTACAACATCTTCAAGTGATAATGTTTTGCCATAGCTACTAATTCCTCAATTCCAATTGAGTTTTGTTACATAACATCTTATGCTATAATATTTTCTTCACTATTTTCTTTTATATATTATTATTGATTGAGACTACTAAGAATATCTTTAGTATTTATGTCTATCATCTACTTCAGGTAGTATGAGTTTCCTTCTATTTTGGTAGGGTTTCTAATTTAAAATACTATCTTTATTTCTTCCATATTTAACTTATCTTAAGGACCTTAGATTGTGATATATTTAGAGTTTCCTCTCCTTAATTATATATATTCAACATAGGTACTTGGTGGTATATGGCTATGGTGTTTCCTCGAAGATTACACTAGATGTTATCATTTTTATTCTTCTTACTATCTCAACATATGGATATTCACTTTAATTTTCCCCTTTTATTTTACATTTAAGTGTAAGGTAGGAATACAAAGTACATATATTTATTTTGGTTTTCTTATTCAATTTATTCTTCACAAATTATTTTCATGCAACTTTTCCATCCAGTGCCTTAAATAAGTGATGTTACTAGATGAGTTAGATAAGCCCATGATGTATAATAGAGGTTACTTATTGCACATGATTTTATTACATAACTTGGATGGATCCATAGAGAAATTTAAGTAAATTTATCCTCCAATTAGGATTATGTAGTCCTTATTTTAGGTGGTTAATAATTTTAATGCAATCACACCCAAGGGAGCCATGCTAACTGTCACATGTATAATATTTAATAACACAAAGTGTGTGTATTCCTCATGGTCCTAGTAGTGTCTCAATTTTAAATCCTTTTTCTATACCTTGAGGGATGACAATTAGTTCAGCCACATGCTCTCCCTCTTCATGGAAGTTATGAATTATATCCTTTAAGGTGGACCACCTTGAGATCCTTATCCCTACATTTGAAATTCCTAAAAGCTAACTCATAATGGTAATACTAATAGGTATTTTAATTCATATTAATTTAGTATGATCTCCCTTGATAATGATGATAAATTCCATTAAAATTTTCTCATCATAACCCTAAAATTTGTTAAGGAACTATATCAATCCATCCTCAAAAAATAAAAGCTACTACCTCATATTTAAGTAAAAGGTTTGTAATATCAAGATTAGATTGATTGTTTTGGCCCATTCTATTAGTTTAAATCTATTACATGTATTTTTAGAAGGCAATAAAAAAGTGTAGAAGTTAAAAAAGGTATATTTTATTATAATAATGAATAAAGCAATTTTATTTATAAATCAAGGCATGTCTTAGATATATCTATAATAAACTCACCTTATCTATGGACATACATCAGAACTTAAACAAATCATGAGATAAGATTATCTTGGAAGGAGATAATGATGTTTTCTATATATGGGATGGTTGGAAAAAGTCTCAAAATATTTCCTTGTCATTTTCCTATAGTAAATCCTTGTTGTCAATTACTTATTTTATTTGTTATGTACCTTGAGTTGTCATCCTCATGATGATTTTATTTAAAATGTTTTGGTCCTCATGATTACTTGTATTATGTCATCATGAGAACATTATATCCCTTATCTTCATTTGAAAAATACATCCAAATGGTATGACATGACTTTTTTGAAAATCTATTTGTTTATATCTTTTAAAAGAACTTTCTAGGAGACCCTTTTTTGTATGTCCCAATTTGGGAAAACTTATTTTTGAAGTAGATTAGATGGCACCTTAATAAATTATAAATAATCCTATACATAGAATAATGAGGTAAAGAATACTTATAGTTACATGGGATTTTTTATTTGATCCTAAAGATGCTACTTATCCTATGATAAAAATACCACACAAGTTAATCTATATTTTATATAGCCAATTAAAAGTACTAATTGTTATTAAAAGTATAATAGACTTAATTGCTAATTTTAGACTAGGTCTCCCTCTTTTATCTACCTGAAATACTAGATGTAACATACCTATAAATTTCATGTTAGCTATTCAAAATCAAGTCACTTTAGGATAGGACAATGACATGGATGCCACACACATGAACTTTACTTCTCAATTAAATGATTTCAAAAATCATGAACCACCATAATTACACCATGAGGATAATTATTTATAAAGTGTGGGAGAAATTATGTAATTAAAAATTATTTCAATCCATTATCTACAAGTCTTATGAGGGTTCACCAAATTCTATCTTCAACTCTCAAGCTACTATTGAGATGGGTAGAGATAGGGATTAACTTAAACTAATTTCCTGATCATAAGTTAGAAGAACTAAAAAGGTGTGGAAGAAGCTTTGCAAAGGAGGCCTCATAGAATTTATGCTAAGGGTAAATAATGACGATTTTTAATTATCAAAAGAATTCATTACAACATGGAATAAGAGGGTTGTGGAAGTAAGAGGCATTATAATATCAACAATAGAGGATTTAATTTGGAAATCCATAGGAATGTCCTGCAAAGTAATAAATGCATAAAAGGATCAATAAAAAAAATAAGAACTCCTGTAAAGGTTTTTCTTAACAAATGAGTTCATTAAGATAGATAAAAAGGGGTTTCCTCACTTAGACCTTCTATGCCAATAACCTAAATTTTAAATTAAAATAATGAAAAATATTATGGTTGAAGGTAAGTATACCCTCATCTTTTCCCATAAATTTCTCTTTCTAATCCATTATTAGGGTTACAAAATTAGCCTTCCATATTAACTCCTAAAATACCTGGAGAGCACTACTCCCGTGCACCAAATCAATGAATCTAATCCAATCATACACTAGGGCATTATCCTACTAATTATAAAACATGGTGAGACACTTTAGGGTAGGGAGGTTCTACTATAGGGGTCCTTTGATGAGGAGGACTCCCCTGAGGTAGATCCTTACTTGGGGTCTCACTAGCCTAGAACCAATTTTTCCCATGCTAGCCCAGATTCTAAAAGGTCAATCAAGGATCCTCCTCTGAAACTCTCTATATTCAAACCTAAAACACTCTTGATAGATCAAGGAAACTCATGGGAAGTGGTATGGAAAGATAATACCCCACCAGAAGATGAGATCAAAACCAACAAGGATCAACTAGAAAAGTAAAATAATAAACTTCATGAGGCAAGGATATGTTTAGCAAGTTTAATCTAGGACTAGAATGCCATTAACAAATAATTTTCCAAAATGTTCCAAACTATCACTCAAATAGAAAAGGTAGAAGGGACCCCCAAAAGTAACATACCATGGTGGTAGAGACTTCTTCCCCTAAGCTCCACCAAATATCCCCCACCAAGAAGACTTCTATGAAGGAGTAGTTGTAGAAGAGACCTATAATTTTCCTACCTGGGTAGGATACAAAAGGCCCTATAAATACAAATAGTGATAGAATAAAAAATAGCATGTAGGTTTCATAGGAGAAGGTGATCGAGGATGAGAAGGTACCTATAGAGGGACCCCACTCCTAGAATAATTTTTTTTGTTTACTGTATTTTTGTTTTTCCCTTTGCATGGTTAGTTAGCTATTAGTACTATTTTTTATTTTTGTCCTTCAACCCATGGGTATTTATACTCTTTAACACACTTTTATATATACTCTAGTTCTTCATCCCTATAAAACTAGGCTTTTTACCATATCAAATATTTTTTTTATTGTTTTATTCTTTGAAAAGTTATCATTATCTATTTTTTAACTTTTCACCCTTTTTTCTTTTTTATATATTGTTTTGTTTTTACAAAAAAAAATTGAGAAGAGTATTTCCATTTATTTGTGTTAAATCCTTCTCATTTATTAGACTTGAAATCGTAGCCCTTGGTTATAATGGAAGAACAAAATTATTGCCTACAACCAAATTTAATTAAAGATTGAATCTATTTGAAGAATTCATCTTTTCTTGGATATTGATTATAAATTATTAGTTTAATCCCATTAACAAATAGTGTTATCTCATTTACATCAATTGGGATCAACTAAAATGACCCATTATCAAAAATATTTTCTACTTATTTAGGTCCTCTCCACCTTGTATAGACATTACCTTTGAAATGTTTGTACTTTGATTAAAATAAAAAGGCCAAATCTCCTTCATTGAATTACCTTACCATGATGTTCCTATAATTCCATGATTTATTCTAATATTAAATAAGTTATGTTTTCCTTAATTCCTTTAGTCTCATATCATCAATTTCACTCAAGTAAAGAATTCTATCTATTTGTGCTCCATCAAGATCTATGCCTACTTCCATTTTTGTTCTCAAAGTCTACAACTGAAATTTTATAATAAGTAATGTATGTTTCCCATACATAATTTTATATGGTGAAAAATTTGTGGTGGTATGCCATGTTTTATTTTAATCTCACATTGATTAAAGTAACTTGCTTTCCCAATATTTTCTTTTGATGCTCAATATCTTGGTCAAGATGTTTTATAGTTCTTTAATATTAATATCAGCTTGATAATTGGATTGTAGATGAAATGGTGTTAAATTTATCTAATTTTATAGTGTTATATGAATGATTTAATAATTTTAGATTTAAATTGAGGGCCTTATTCTGAAACTATTGCTCTTATTGCTCTAAAATGTTGCATGATCTTTTAGTACAAAAAAATAAAAATAAATTCTTCATGAGTAAAGGGTAGAGATTGAACCTATGCCCACTTGGTGACATAATAAATACACACTATGATGTACTCATTTCCTTGAGATGGTGGATTAATGAATTCAATCGAATCCAACATGCATTTCTTAAAGGGTCCTAAAACTCCTTGAGGATAGAGCATCAAATCATACAACGTAGGTTTCCCTTTTCTTTGGCAAGGATCACATTGTCAAACATATATTTTAAAATTGATTTAAAGTGAAGAATAGTAGTATCCAACTATAAGGATACTATAAATAATCCCTTTGTTTAATAATGGCTACTTTTTGATTCATTACGACAAGCTCTCAATATGTCATATATTTCAAATTCTCTTACACACATATGAAGAACCATATAAATTCTACATTTAAAAAATAAAATTAAGACATTTATAGTTATCACTTTTTATAAAAAAATTATTTATTTATTTATGTGTGAAATCATAAGTATATTTTCTTCTTGCTATATAGTTGGCCATATCAACAAACCATGGTGTGCATGTTGAATCTATGAATAACTATTCATCAAGAAAATTATCTTATACAAGCTCAACTTCACTTAAAACATTCAATATTAACAAGAATTCAACAACTCCATTAGCCTTTATTGGCTTATTTTATAATTTTGATATCAATTTCATGTAAGAGTAACAATTGTTTATAATGGGAAATACAATAGATATATAAATCAATCCCACCTCAGAGAAGATAAATATTACTTACATTTTTTATTGTTGATACATTAGATATTTAGGGTCATAACCAAGATGGATCCACTAGACCTAGAAAAGGGATATCTTACCATAATAAATTACATAAGGAGGGTTCCAAAGCCTCTAGCTAAGAAAAACTATGTAATAAACCTAACTAGGTCCTATGTTTTCATATTCACTAAACTAATAACAAGTAAATTAAAAGTCTAATCTAGTTCTTAGCAAATCTTGAGCAATAAAGTGGGTGCAATATTCATGAAAACTAAATATTCATAAAATATATATACTCATGTCAATGTATATATAATCCTAATGCATGGAATAAAAATACAAATGAATATCTTTATACTCTTACAAAGGAGGAATAAACTTAGGAATACTTAAATTTGAGAATGAACCTATCAAGCCTCAGTATCTCCCTTGGCCAAGGTGATTAAAAAGATGTTATTATGGTATATAAGGATGATAATGATAAATCATATCTAGGCTACATAACCTATCAATGCATTGAAAAGACTTTTCCACAATACAAGATCTGTATCTCAAAATAATGTATGAAACCCTAAGCTTGCTCCTCAAGTAGAATGGTGGATAAGTTGATGCATAATATATGTTACCTCTTCTTCTCTTCTCTTAGAAATGGAGAAATAGATGTGTTTATATAGGTGGATCTAACCCTAATCCTTTTTAAATGTTTAGGTTGATAAGGTTGACCCAGTTAACCTAGTATAATTATTGAAAAAAATAAATTAGGTCATAAACTAGGTTAGCCAGGTGTCGACCTAGACCCTAATAAGTTTTATCAATAAGAGTGCAAGTTTTATGGGGTTTCTAGTGTAATAAAAATCATAAAAAAGGGTTTTAGGTTATATAAGGGCTAATTAAGGTGTTAAATGACTAGAGGAGGGTTAAAAATAGGAGGAAAATCTTAGGGGAATGTTTTTAGGAGATGGGTTTGTAGATAGTAAGTGGTAAAAAGGGACAACAATCCTACAAAGTGCCAATGTTCTACCCACCCATTTATTGATGCACCACTTAAGGCATTCACTTAGAGATAATGAGACTCAAAGGGTTCATACAAGGTATAAATCATCATTAATTGATAAATTTTGAAAATATTATGTGTATACATATTCCTTACTCTAAGCTCATCACATGTCACATAAGTGAAACACAAGATGGTGCTTCAGGAAAGAACATGGAAACACATAAATTTGAAGCTAAATAAAGTATAATAAGGATCTGATAAGATAAATTGAAGGATAGAATTTAAAAAAACATACCTTTACTTACCTTAGTGGTATAGATAAAAAAAGGAAACACAACAAATATGAAGGTGTATAATGTGAGAAACATTAGATGAACTTGTAGAGATTAGCAAAAAAAATCAAAAATTTTACGCTATAGACATATAATAGTTGAAAGGATTATAAACGATGTAAAGATTCTATAACATTTTATAGTCTAGAAAAAGAGTTAGTAAAGACAAAGATATGATCAAAATAATAAATCTAATAGTAATTATATGAAAGGGAAATAATTTTGAATAGTAAATATAAATAGGTTGAAAACTAATCCATTTGGTATTTTTACTATTTTGAGAAAATAGAGATCTGATGGATCTAGTGAAAGACCCAGGATGGTAACAAAATGATAACTGAGATAGGGAAGATCCATAGTAACCAAAACATGTGTAGCATAGGTAAACAAATAAAAATTTCAAATTTTTGAATATTTTGATTTGAAATTGAGTTAATTATATAGAATTAAGTAGATGGTAAAATTTAAGAACCATAATGAACCCTAAGAAATTTTTAATGACACTAGGGGTCAAATGGGGTATTGGGTAGGAAGGATTTAGACTAATAAATACTCCAGGCATTTATGGTAATTGTTCAAAAAGTCATCACTATGGATAAATAGAGTTAAATAGGTCAACTTAGTCTATAAAGGGAATGAAAACCACCAAGTTTATTGCATAATAGTGGGCTAACTTAGTTGGTTAAGGAAGGGGGGATGACTTAGTACTAGTAGGTTGCATTGGTTATTTCTAAAATGGTTGATATAATACTCTATGGTAGAAAGGAGGCTAACTTAGTACTAGTGGGCCAAAGGTGGATGACTTAGTACTAAAGAGGCTGATCTAGTAAAAATTGGAGAGGGCTAATTTAGTATCCTTGATATAGTATAGGGCTGATTTAGTTTAAAATTGATCAATTCGGTAGAAAATGAATAAATTAAATCAATTCAGCTGAGTTTTGTGAAATTTTTAAGAATGTATTTTGATTCTAAATGACATGCATATCTAGTAAATCCTTTTTTATTTGATATTTTATAGAGGTACTAGATATATTGGTGATTAATCAATTCATCATGGTTATTAAATTTGCGAGAGTAGTTTACAGACATGGATAGAGCATGACTAGTTGTACTAGGTATGGGAGGTATCATGGAGATGAGGTGCATCTCATTGAGTGTTGATATCATTTTCATGTTCCTTAGAGCATGGGAATAGTTGACTAACATGTTTTTATAGGTGGTGGATGGGGATACCATAGAGGTGGGTATAAAAATATAGGATGTCCATGCATTACTTAGACTACTTATAAGAGGGACACTGGTGATCATAGGGAAATCAAAAGATCTGGAATAGATATAAGCAGTAGCCAGGTGGGAGATATGCTTATATATAATGTACCCTAATCTGAGGGATAACTTATTCAATGTGTATATTTCACATATTTTGGACATCTAAAAGGCCATTATTAGACTTGTGATAGCATGAGTGTTTTGTCATAAGTCAGATGACAAGGTATCATTATATGTAATAGCCTTATGCTATTCTATTTTGTATCAAGGGGCACTCAATGATTTTGGGTCTATCATCTAGGTCCAACTCATGCATCATATCTATGGGATGTTTTCTAGAGGTAATAAGATCATGGGACTAGTGGTCTTGTTTGGTACATGGATATATGAGAGATTTTTGATGTATTAGTTAGTTGAGTTTCCCCACATGGTTGATGATAGGTTACCTCAAGTGACTAGATGGATATAGGACTAAGTAGTGCAAGTCATGCCCCATGTGCTAATGTTGTTTATGATCACATGAGGGTAGATCATGTGGTATACCTACACACATATGCATATTATTTTTCTCATTTCAATGACCATGGAAATAGGGGTTACTTGAGTGTGGATCATGAGCCACTATACCTAGTGGGTAGAGCTACATCCAATGGCACACTTACCAAGGAAGTTTAGGCTCCCAAACCTAGTCGCTCATTTAGTAGTGCCTAATTTTTGGGCACAACATGCTAGAGAGATGAGGGGGAGAGGAAGAGGATGAGGGCTAGTCTAGAGACTAATGGTCATGTTATGGCATGTTAGACCATGAACTAGTCGATCATGATAGTTGATAATCAAAAGAGGAGACAATTTGGATATAGATACAAGGGTGCAATAGAGACCATAATAGGCACCCCAATAGGAGGATCAAAAACCACCTCAAACACACTATAGATGTAGACACCATCAGTGAGATTGATTATATATGAGGGTGGTGACATAGAATGATCCAACAATGAACCCAAGTAGAGTTGGTTAATAGAGGCATTTCTAAGAAGGGGATCATGGTATGCATGAGTGGTGACTCTTAGATTTGCCTTGATAGGGAAACAACCCATAGATGAGGTGCTTCATGGATGGGAAAATGTAGATACCATGCTCGATGGATGAGTACATAGGGAGATGGTGGTTGGTGATATTGGGACTTATAAGAAATGTTATAATTTTTATTTTTGACATAGAATACTAGTTATATGTGATTTATAGATAGATAGTTTATGAGATATATATGTGATCTGATATCAATATTATTTTGGTATGACATATCCTATGATTGAGGATGTTATATGGGGATCCCTATTCATGGAAACATATCATGACATTTTATATGGGGTGCTAGCACCATACAACCCCACCATACTAAATGATCATGTGGTATCATCTACCCCAACTTGGAAATTCTAATTTAGACTATTGGGGGAGGACATAAGGTAGCTATGAGAACATGAAGTTGGATTTTATCTACAGATAGTGGTGAGAGCAAGAGAGTAATGGGTTTGGTAGGTCCTAGCTTAAGAGAGATGCACACACATGGCTACCATGATCCAGTTGGGATAGGTACAAGCCCAAGTGGACAATTTAAAAGTATAGGTAGGAGGGTTGAGATCCTAGACAAACTCATTATAGTTCACCATGTAGATGATATACTCTAAGGCATCTATGGGTAGTGTGGCTAGGCCATGATATAGGCATGATGTAAACCATCCATAGAGTTGGAGCTATGTATGTTTGTATTTTGTACCATTGTATAAAAAATATGATATATAGAGATATATCATTTTTATAGTTGGATTTATGTCTCATTAGTTATATTTTTGTTTTGGTTGTTAATGCATGGATATATTTATTTATATCACATGTATTTTGATTTTTTTGTATATGCTATGGTAAATATATGTAGAGTGTTGTATTTTCTAGCACTATGTAATACACATGTATAGCAAAAAAAACATGCAACAAGGACTTGGAAAAATATAATTCATCACAAATTAATGTACTATGCACTCTATCACAATGGTAAATGTCTAATAACAAAAGATGACTAAGTACAATAAACCAAAAGGTGGTAAACAAGAGGAAAAAATGTTTTTAAACCATAAAAATATTGGAACCAAATTAAAATAAGTTAAATCACATTATATCATGTTCAGAAGTATGAAAATAATGTTATAAAATAGAAAGAACATGAAATGCAAATGGCATAAAAACAAAAAAATTAATTCAATCAATCATACTAAGTCACATTGGGAAGTATAAAAGAGAAACAAAATTGTTAAAATGAACTTAAACTATTCATACTAATTCAAGTTGGGAAGTATGAAAAATGTAAGATAAATGGTTGTATTCTTACATGCAATGATAAAATAATAAGATAAAAGTGAAGGATCAATGAAGTAAGAATAGAGCATATTATATCAAGATGGGAAGAATGTCAATGGCATGTAACTCATAATAAATCATGAATTATCTCAAATTTTACACATGTAATTTCATTGTGACTTGGGTATTAGAAAATTTCGTGAGGAAGACCAACTCCTATCCATAGTATGACACTGTAGATAACAAAGGTAACACCAATGAAGTGGAAACAATGGTCAAAATGTGTTAAAATGGGATTCTTGTAATGGTAATGTGAAAATTTGGTAATTTTTTAGGAAGACCTAGTCCTATCCAAGGTTTTACAATGCAACTCATAGATGGGATACTTAGGGGGAGTGATAAGTGAACCCAACAATATTTCTCACTAGGAAATATTAGGATTATAGTGAATGAAAGAGGGAATTAAAAATCATAACAGAGGCATATTATGATAGGACCTTAAGAAACATGAGGCATGTTAAAGACATAGAAAGACACTAAGCTCATAGTGACCATCAATAGATAAAGGATACCTATTCACTATAGGCACAAATCTATGTAGGAAAATAAGTGAGGTACTAATATCAATTCAAGTTGGTTATTTTTAAAAAATAAAATAAAATGGACCTACCTTTTCATAATGTGTTCCCCATTCCTTAAGACCTCTTATAGAGCCATCAATCTACTACAAAGATTGGTTACTTGTGTGAGAATTTAGGTAGCACTAAAATATATATTTTATTATCCTTTTCCAGTCTACTAACATATCATATCCCAATGGATCTCAAATCTATCATCATACCAACTATGGAGTTTGAACTTTGATTATAATCATGTTTTTAGTGTGATTTGACTTTTAGAACATTGGATGTTTCCTTTTATTAAATGATTTAGCTTTTTAATTTTTATGGAATTTAAGGTTCCTACTATATACAAAATTGGAATGACCAATCATGAGAGATAAATTGATACTCATGAATGAGCCTTAGGCTTTGGTAAAAGGAAGATAAGTATCCAAAGACTTGATGGACTAACACATTTAGGTGTACATATGAACTAGCATGTTATCTCAAGTCTCAACCATGTGTATGCTTAGTTTAAAAAATTAAATAAGGGGAATAAAAGGATATTATTTGTTTTTAAACTAATCACATGGTAAAGAAGGAATGACAAAGGGGAACAAGGTTTATATGACCAATTCATAATAATGATTATCCATGTTTCTAGAGATAAGTTTGAAAATAATCATGAGAATAAACAACATATCCTTTGAAAAGGAATAAAGTACATGATTATGAAAAAGAATCCATAACATAACATAACAAATAAAATGACACCATAAGAAACAAGTAGTGTGAAACATAAGGAATCAAGTAAGATAAATAAGAATTTGACACAAGGTCAAATTATAAAGGAAATATAAATGTAAATTTGGAGAACACATCTAATTTAAATGAAACAATAAATGAAATAACACCATGTTATGTTCATAAATACTTGTATATTTTTCCACACACATTAGCCATTGCATCTGATAAGTATCTATGAATCTAAACTCGAACTGTAGCCAGAGTCTCATTGATCTTCAAGGAAATTTGAGAAAATACTTCATGTTGAGTCTCCTCAATAGAAAATGTAATAATGCCTAAAGGATCATGTAGATGAGTACTATCATGAAAGGTATTATTAGGATAGTAATGGAAAGGGACTCTATGGGAGATTAAGGGGTCACTAGTGGAGAATGGGCCATAGGTGAAGGAGAATCTATAGTTTAGGGAATCATGGGTGGAGAAACTATAAGTGGAGAATGGACCATAGGTGGAAGAGCCATGGGAGAAGAAGGGTTAGCCTTATTTCAAGGATGACCTATGAGATGAAGGGTATTAGGCACAAGAATGGTCATGAGGTGGGCCTTGAGATGCTTCTAAAGGATGCAACAATGATCTGTGTGATAAGTACCACATTGGTACCATACATAATATACCTATCCATATTTGGGAATATAAATAGGTAATACTTTTGGGTGAGGTAGAGTCTTATTTTTGGGATGAGGAATAGTGGGAGCTAAGGTATCTATATATTATTGAAGCTTATAATAATGCATGGAGGAATGATTTTACGTGTCATAGAATCAATAGATATACTTTTTAGTAGACTCTAAGGGTGTAATAATAGAGGGAGTGGAAATAGAAGGTGAGGAAGGATGGTATAATGAATAGTCTCTAATCCAATGATCAAAAACATTATGAATATCACAATATGTCTGATCAACCCATTTGGTGGGAAAAGGAGCAAGTTGTAGTAAACGGAATAAATTATCACTAAGGGGAGGTAGGGTTAGTGGAAAGACTAAACAAAGATAGATTGAAGAAGAAATAGTATAAAAAATAGGAAGAGACTCAAATAAAGAGGGAGTGAGAATATGATCCTAATTGGGCTTAGTTGAGGGAGGGACAAGATGCATGGAAGGTTAAAGGATAGTCATAAGCATCTCAAGGGAAAATTGGTTAGAGGGATCCTGGTATCTACCAAACTAATAGGTACTAGTCATAACATGATCAATAAGCATGATGATATGAGGTTCTTCATAAATTGAGATGTGTACACCATCTATACCCTATGAAAAAAAGGAAAAGTTCTAAAACGAGGAATTATATAGGATGGAATGTGATAAGATTCATGGACAGACTAAATTAAAGAGGAACATAAAAAATAATTTTAGTACTTAGGCCTAAATAAGACCTCATAAAAATGGATAATATAAGGTACAAACATCATCATATTTAGGTGTTTGAAGATAAATGGCGTAGGTACAAATATCTTTCTCATTAAATGTGGTGTGATGAATGGAGTACTGAGTCTTAGTTAAGATAATAGGTATATCCTCACTAGGTGGTTGCTGGGTACGTAAATTTAAATAAGGTAGAAGTTGAGAAATGAGATGAGGATAGAGATCATAACATTTTATCTTTATATTGAGCTCATTAATCTCATCGTCATCTAAATCTAAGAGGTTAGGTGGTATATTCCTTATGAGTTCAGGGTGACCATTGTAACTTCGTGTGGAGTTGATAAGAAAGTTAAATGATTGAGATTTATGGAATGGAACACTTGGTAAGGATTTAAGGGTTGGGAATTTTAATAAAATATGGTCTTGGAATTATTTAAAATATCAAGGGCTAGTGTCACCTTTAATATTATAGATTGAATCATTGTAGGGAAATGTGACAAATTAGGCAAAAGAGCTAACAAATATCATGCAATGAGCCCATGGCCTACTAATAAAAAATTTATAGGATAGAGGAAATTTTAATATCATTACCTTAAATCAAATAGTGATAGGTTTAATGATGATAGGGATCCACACACAACCTATGGGAGGCATTTACCTTTGGTCATGTCATTAACATGTGTTACGAGTAGACTTGAGATTATATCCATAATATCCATGGGTTTTAATAAAATTAAGAGAGGTAACATAAGTACATAAAACCTCATTAATCAAGGCTTGATTGAATTTTATATCACCAATATATACATTTATAAAGAGGGAAATATCATCTACATGCATTAGAATGTCATCATGAATCATAGAAGCAATGGGGAATTTGATGGAGAGAGAAGTGTCCATTGTTTCATAAATGTGTATGGACATCTATTCACACTATTTTAAAATTCTATATTCTTATCCATATAAAGTGGATTCACATCCTACTAGAGAATGATGAGTGATCTTCATTTTTAATAAGAGATGCATAAGATGATTATGATGACATGAAGAAGTTTGCATATATTTGATAAATGGGATTTGAGATTAGTAAGTTCTGTGATAGGATACTATTAATCATAACCCATATGAGGAATATTGGAAAGAGGTGCATAGTGTTGAAAGAGGTTATTACAAGGAGGAGATAAAGTGCATGTGAATTTATGTTCATAATATGTGGGAGGTTTAATTAGAGTACATGTTTGTCGATTATATTGAGAGGATGGGGTAGTTGATGTAGGTTTGGTTTGAGATAAATTTGAATAAGTGTTAGTATAAGGTTGAGTATCATTTTTCATGTGTAAATAGGTTGGACAAGTTGTATAAATTATATGAGAAGTTTTATCTAATGGAGGTATTGGAATTGGCTTATCGAAAGATATAAGGTCTTCATTCCCCAACTTTGTTAAGTGAGTTGTCAAAGAATCTTGTATAACATAGAAAGTGTGAGATGATTGATGAGTATGAATGGGATGGGAATAAAGGAAGGTAATTACCATTCATATACTAATCTTGTTAACCACATTATCTTCAAGAATTGGTTCTATAAGACTATCAACATTATTGGTAGGAGTAAGCTTATCATTACTATCTTGGTGATTTGGAAGAGGATCTTTTTATATTGCTAAATGAGCATTAGCTTGGTTCAAATATTAAGTTTTAGTTTATGTTTCATGGGATTTGAAGGAAATTTCATATGATTGTTGATGTTTAGTATTGATATAATCATGGTCAAAATTTGGACCAAGGGGGAAATACATAGCCAAATTATCTAATAGCATACAAGTCTCATTAGAATGACCCCAACTAGCATGAAAATAACATAGTTTATTTATATCATAAAAAGATTTCATGAGACATGTGGGATTAATATACCATGTAATAGGCCTTGGTAGACACTTTTGTAAACTTTATAAGGATAAATGTTTATGAACATTGATGTTGCTTGTATAAGATAAATGAGGATTATATATGTGGTTGGGAGGGGAAGCTTGTTTTAAAGCCTAGTTAGGAATAATATTTTGAATATTATGAATGGTATCATAAGAATAAATGACACTAGTGTTATTATCATGATGATTTTATTTTTATTAGCATGAAATTTCCCATAGAAGGTGGGATGGCTCAAATTTTTTCCTAAATAAATCTTAGAACTTGGCTTGGTCAATGGCCTCTTCCAAAGTTTGTGGAGAGAGAGAGTATAGACCCAATATTACAACATAGGTTGAAGAGCATTGGTGAATATATGAAATAGGTTATCATCTATCATATTATGTTCACACTTGTTAGACAAGGTATTCCATTATTTGATGAATGTTTGTGTGGTTTCCATCTCAAATTACTTACAATTAATAAAATCAGCCAAGGTATTTTTAGGGAAATCACTATTTTGAAACACTTCTACTAGAGAATTAACTAAATCTTTGAAAATAGTGATGGAATGAGATTTGATATGGTTATAAAAATATAAATCATTTGTAGAGAATTTTTTTTCTAATATTTTGGTAGTGGCAAAAGTTTTTAATTTGACCCAATATTTATATAGATTTTCAAATGTTTTTAAGTGTAGGATAGGATTGGTTGACCCATTAAAACTAATGGTAAGGGTGATACCTTGTGTGTGTGTGTTTGTGTGTGTATAATAGGAATTTGAGGCATAAGAGGTTAATTTTTAATGTGTTTGATTGTTTTTTTAACAAGAGGAGGTTGAGGGATGAGATTACCATGGGAATACCGAAGAGAAGGTGGGAGAATTTTGGTTATGAATTCCCCATAGAACTTGTTGAGGGTGATTTTTGAGATGGATAAGATGATTTTTAATTTTAATCATTTGTTTGGCATTATTAGCTTCAAAATCATTCATTTGTTTAAGATTTTCTAACAAAAGTTGATGGATTTAAGTGGTGGTATTTTTAGTATGTGAAGTATTGGTATTAGTATTAGTGGTTTCAGTACCACTATGAGTGATAACATGCATGTTATTAGTTTTTTGAGAGGAATTTTTAGTAAATAAGTCACTAGTAGCATGATTTTATTATGTGGAAAAGGATGCAGTAGGAGAGGGATGAGAAAAAGAAACACTAAAGAAATGATTAGAATGTGTAGAAAATGATGCACTAGTGGAATAATTAAGAAGAGTGGGTCTTAAAAGAGGCCCAATAGATGTAGAACCTACATGTTCATAGAGATACTTGTCATGTACGTGGAGGATTAAAGAATAAGAGGTCATATTATGAGAAGGGTTCAAAAGAGAAGGAAGAGGTTGAGAGGAAAATAATCTATTATCCCCAAGTCCATGAGAGAATGTGGGGGAAGGTGAATGGGGATTCCTGGTTTGACCACTTATCATAACATGGCAAATAGTAAAAGTATATTTTTCTTGATGTTGAGGAAATTCATTAATGAAGAAAATCATTTCTAGAGTATATTATAATTCAAGTTGGTCTTATAATGAGAATAAAGGGTTGTGAACTGAATATGAATGGGGAAGGGTCCCATAATTTTTAGTGTGAGTGGCCATATGAACATTACTTTCATCTAAGGTAGGATCCACAAGCTATTTATGGGAAAAATATTAGGGTTGGTAAAACTCATCATATCTTTTATGTTTAACTCATTGTTGTCTTCAAAAAAGAAATTAATGACGAGGGAGAAATATTAAGGAAGACTAATATGATGTAAATACAAAAGGGAAAAATGGATATAGAATTGAAAAGGTCAATTGTGTACTATAATCTAGTAGGTATAAAAGAGTAAAGAGTCATACAGGTCAGCTCTATATTGTAGACATGGGATAAAATAATATGATAAGCATATAGAGTCACATGGGTTAACTTAGTTTTATAACTTGAATAGAAGATACTGATATAGATTCATACAAGTTAACTCTATATTATAGACTAAGAGACAAAGTAGGATAAGAAGGATACATAGTTGTATAGGTTAAATGTGTATTTCTGAAAAGGGAGAACATAGTCTATAAGAGACTATACTAATCAAAATGGTAGTTTGCTAAAATAAGGAAAAGTTTTTGAAATATAGCTGAAGAAATAAATGAAAGCAAACACACAAACTATTAGATTAATGTGAGTGATCTAATTGGGGCACACAACATAACACCTTGCACCAATGTTGGCTAATGTAAGTATTTAAAATATAACACTCAATGATAAATGACCTAGTAAACAACTTAAAATTAAAATTCTAACTAAGTGGTCATCCAAAGTGTTATTAGATTACTATAAAGTATTGATTTAAGTGTGATAAGAAATTTGGTTAGAAAATAGGGAATTGCAAAGTAATATATGTATTATTTTAGGATGTTTAGGTTGAAAGAGATCTATGTTGGCAATAGTATTGACTTGGTATTATGGCCTATGCCCTCACTTCACAGTCCCACAATGATATGGGTGATAGGTTCTTTGCCAATATATACCCTTAACCATGTATTTATACTTGGTTAGAAAACTAATTCAACTTCCCCTTTGGTGATGAAATACAAGTAGGGAGGCCTTAGGAAGATAAGTGTTTAAATGCATTTGGAATATTATGTGATTTGGTAGTGTGTGAAAAGGAGTAAAATAGTGTAACTAAATGGTAATTTTGAAAAACCACCTATTTAGAATATGTGAATTAATCTAAGCATGAAAATAAATAAAAAAGGAATTGTGGATTATTTATTAGCAAATAATTGTTAATTGTTTGATGAAATATAGTATAGATTTTGTTTAGTTGACACTATATGAAAAATGTATAAAATAAAATTGACCAGGTTGTTACTATTGTAGAAAAGAAAGGTCTTAAAGAATAGACCCAACCATGTCAACTATGTCTATTACACAAAAGACAAACTATATAACTAAGTCAACCAGGTTGACCTAGTTGGTTATAGGGTTGTAGTTTTAAAGGCTGTTAACTTATGCAAAATAAAACTAAATGAATTACTAAATGATAGAGAAAGGAAAGAGAGGAACTTGGTGGGATTAAATATGGTAAGGATTGAAAATTTTATGCTAAAGTGACTAAAATGTTGCTTTTAAATCCTAAAAACTAAGTTGAGTGGTTTGACACAATTGTACAAAACCCTATGTGTTGAAGAAGAATAGGGTGATTAAGTCAACCTATTTGACCTAGTTTAGTAATCTATCTATTGGTAAAGAAAATAAGATGACAAAGTCAACCTATTTAACCTTGTATCATTATCTATAACTAGAAAGAATTATTGTGTTGACCTATTTGATCCAGTAACTTATATCTAATGAGGACTTATATATACATAATAGGGTCATTTTGAGTGAACTATGTGTTAAACCTATGCACATAAAGTTAAAACTACAATAAATGGTTTGATACAGTACTAAAAATATATACAAAATATAATAAGATGATAAAAATGAAATAATGAAAGAAAACTAGAAAGGGTTAGATTCACATTGAGTTCACCAAAATGTATGCAATAAAAAATACAATAGATTTATAAATTTATCTTAGCTAAGAGAAGATAAATCTTACAGACACTTCTGATTATAGATACATTAGTTATTTTGGGTCATGACCAAGATGGATCCTCTAGACTTATCCAAGGGATATCTTACCACAATAAATTCACTAGGGAGAGTTCAAAAGTCAAAACTATGTAATAACCCTAACTAAGTCCTATGTTTTCACATTCACTAAACTAATAACAAGTAAAGTAAAATCTAATATACTGATCAATAAATATTGGGGCATAAAGTGGGGTTAATAAACATGAAAATTAAATGTGCATTGAATAAATATACTCATGTCAATGTATATAGAATCCTAATTCACGGAAGAAAATTACAAATGCATATTTATCTACTCTTATAAAAGAGGAGAAAAGTTAGGAATACTTACCTTTGTAGATGAACCTATCGAGCCTCAATATCTTCTTCAGACAAGGTTCTTCATAAGAGGTTGTTCTGGTATGTAAGGATAACAAGGATAAATTAGATCTAGGATAAAAAAACCTATCAATGCATCCAAAATACATATTTATAAGATAATATCCATATCTCCAAAGAAAGTATGAAACCCTAAGCTTGCTCCTCAGGTAAAGTGGTGGATAAACATATATATAATATATCTTACCTCTTATTATATTCTAGTATAAATGGAGAAATGGATGTGTTTAAATAAGTGGATCTAATCATAATCCTTTTCAAAATTTTAGGCTGACAAGGTTGACCCAGTCAACCTCGCATCATTATTGACCTAAAAAACTAGGTCATATACTAGGTTAGCTAGGGATTGACCTAAACCCTAATAAGTTTTATCAATAAGAGTATAAGGTAAATGAGGTAGATAGGGTAATGTAAACAATCAAAAGAGGATTTTAGGTTAGGGAAGGGCTAATGAAGGTGGTAAATGACTAGAGGAGGGTGAAAAATATGAGGAAAATCTTAGGGTAATGTTTATAAGAGATGGGTGTGTAGATATCATGTGGTAGTAAGGAGCTATAATCTTGTGAAGCACCAATGGTCCAGCCATCCATTTTGCATTGCACCCCTTAAGGCATGTACTTAGAGATATTGATACTTGATAGGTTCATCCAAGATATAAATCATCTGTAATTGATAAAGTTTTGAAATATTATATGTATACAAAAACCATAAAATGATTATTTCTCCTACCATTATTTTTTTCACTAATAAATTATGTTTTAATGGTTTGTATAAACAAATATCTTATATCCATTGATGTAATTTTCAGCCCATTTTTTGTCTACCATTACCTAGTTTCACAAAAACTTTGTTTGTTATGCCTCATGTCCCTGTTCATAATCCATTCTATGTGCTATGATGTCTTAAAAGGATATTTATATAGTCTTATTAGCATAATTTAAGGTTAATTTGATAATATTAAGGTAATATTTTATTTTAGTCTTACACCAGTCTAGTCATTACATGATGTGAAGAGGGTTGGTCAAACATTGTCAATGGTTTATAGGTTATCACTAAAGTCACCTTACTCCTTTACTGATATGAGTATTTTATTCTTTTTATAAAAGGATATTGTTGATTTAAAAACTTTAAGGTAAGTGAAATTGAAGGAAAAAGTATATATAATCAAATTTTACATGTGACAAATCCAACCAAGATGGAATAGCCACACATTGCACTTGTCAAATGTTATAAAGGAGTTATCTAACTTTCACACATGTCAAGAATGTTAAATCAGGTCAATTTTATAGGTCAAACATCTAAATGAAAGCAAATCACTCCAAAAAGGGTAGTTGCAGGAACTTGTAAAAACTTGGAGGATCCACTTTTATTTGAAAACATCTTCACATTTTCTCTTCACCTTAAGAAATATCCATGCATATCAATATTTTATAGTTTGTAAAAGTCTAAAGTTTTCTTCAAAAGCTCCATTGACCTCTTAGTAGAGTAGTGAAGAGTAAATTCATATTCTCAATATAAATAGAGGAGAGATATTCATGGTTTGAGCTTGTTTTTAGAGTAAGGAGACCTAATAAACTTTATTTTTGTGTCATTGGCTCTTATATTTATACCTCCATCTTTATGAACAATCATTAATACTAGTAGGTTATCTTAACTTAAAACCCACAGGCTTGGTTTTATTTAACTTTAGTCCAATTTGAATATCATTGGAGCATGGTATGAGTATTTTAAGGTTTTATGGATATGTAAAACCATTTCACAAACCCCTCCATTAGGTTCACATGTGTGAATAACCAAGCATTAAGAAAAGTTTGCATGGAAAGGAGTTGTAGGGTTTATGCTTCAAATTTGGAAGTTTCTATAGGTTTCATGCATATAAGTGGTTGTAAAATGTTATACATGAAACCTATAATCCTTTCCATAATATCACATAATAATACATGAACATATTGATACCCTTACATGGCTTACACCCTTCATAAACTTATTAATTTCATTTGTTGTAAGCCTCTAAGATTAGGGTATAACTTCATGATAGATCTCTAAATAAGGTACTAGATGAGATAAATTTATAACACAAAAAATAAGCCTATTGTAATACCCTCTAACATTTATAGTTCCAATTGTAAGAGTCAAGGGTGGAAACAATAAGTATAAGATTCAAGGAAGGCTTAAGGCAAGAAAATGTAGACCTACAGGTCTACAAACCTATAGGTTTCATTTTCATGAGAAATGGATGAATATGGAATTTTAATATGAAGATAAAAATTTCCTATAGGTTATAAGATAAATTTTACAAAATATAGACTCCATTGTAACCCTAAAAAAGTTGTGAACTACAAAAAACATCATTTTCCTAGAACCCATCGTACAATGAACTCCAACTACCTAAAAGCATGTTAGGATTATAGTTACATGTGAAGTCATCAAGTATAAATATTGGATTCAATACCTTAATATAATTTATAGATGAAACATAATCCTCATATTTTATTCAATCTAAGTTGAAGTGGATTCCAATGATGCGGAAGTCTTTTTAGGCATGTTAGGCTTAACCTTCTCACATGGGGATGTGTGTAGACTGATGAATTTTTTTATTCCCTTTAAGGAAATATAAGAATAATGGATCTAAAAGGGTAAAATTAACCTAAAATATTTTCAATAATATCAAAAAGTTTAATAAATTTTTTGACAGGTCTCTATCTGAAAAGAACAGTCAGAACATTTAACACACAACTACAACCAAGAATGGTTTAGTGTGAAAAGTGAAAAGATAAGAAGAAATGTTTGTATGAGAGTTGAATTTGAGTGAATATACAAGTATATGGAATCATCAGAGACTAATTAATATTTTTAATAACATCAAATAGTGATATCAAAGAAACCTATCTTTAACTTACATTCACATAATCATATTCACCTATAGGTAGAGTAATCAAATTTGAGAAACTTAAGGAGTTGAGGAGATATTGAAATAATGAAATAATATCATGGGGATGGAATTATATCTATTTATAATTCCCTTAATGATAATAATTTGTTCGGAAGCTTTTAGGACTTTGTGATTCTCCCTTTAGGCTAAACATGCTTAACTGCATACCCATAGACCTACACAAGCTTGTACATAAGAAAGACAAAAATATGCATGTTATGGATGGATTTTAAAGGTGTAAAGATTAAATTAGATTAAGTAAATAGGTTAAAATATGATTCCATGCGCTCTAACTCATTGGGTAAGAAAGAAAATAACCCAAACATAGTCATTAGGGTTAATTACATTGATATGCTCATAAAACCTAAGCGTAAGATAATGGTGGTCATATCAGATTAATGGAGATAAATGAAAATTAAAAATATTATAATAGGTAAATATTAGTTTTAAAAACCTCCCAGAAGTGTTTTAAATCAAAACTAAACATCAAAATATCACTTTTAGGCCCACACACTCTCTCTCTCTCTCTCCACCTCACCTAACATAGTCTCACCAGCCCAAGAAACACATTCTAAAGCTTAGAATAGTATAGACAAGATTTATAGGATCCCAAGATATTTTTGGATGTTATGGGACCTTATCTACTTATGATTTATGCAATGTGTTCATTGGTTAAGGTTTTGAGTTTTATGAATCATTGTTAAGATGATAAACATGTTTTTAGTTGCCTAGAAGACCAGGTATATATCGATTAGATAAATTAACTTCCCAAGTGATTAAATGAGCTATATTTACCTTTAAATTACTTTAAACAAATTCCTCACTTTGGGAATATTCTCACCATGACATTTTTTTACTTTTACTTGTATGAATGCATTAAAAGCTATACTTTTATGAGGTTTTAGGATCAAAACATGGTATAAAATATCCTAGACTAATTTGATATATTGGAAAATGTGTATTGAGGTGTTTAATATCTCCACATACCAAAAATACATACATATAATCCTATAAGTACTCAAACAAGTCTAATTTTTTAAGGTAGTAGAAAACAGCTTATGGAAGACTAAGTTTTTTGGCCTTTTCATGGTTTACCTTTCAACACAAAGTTTTTAAATCTCAAATTTGACATGGAGCATGTTCATGGGTTAGGTAAAGTTATTAGAAAATTTATTTTGTGTTTCACACTTGTGGGATAATTTTGGAGAAAAACATTAGTTTATAGGCTTAGAGACCTAATTGAGGCTTGATTGAAGAGAGAAAAAGGCTAATAATTGCACTTCTACTTAGAATTGGGTCACGGAATTTGGTAAAAAGTTGTAAGCTAATATTGGGTACTCAAAAATACCCTTATTTTTCCAAGACAATCCATATATTATTACACACAAGGGGATTTTCATGTTTTCAAGGTTACAAGTAGTTCAAGGCTAATGAGAGCTTAAGGTGCAAAATGAGGTCTTGGTGAGTGTTTGATAGATCAAAATGAGGTATTGGTGAGTGTTTGATAGATAAGAATGAGATATTTTAGGTATTTAGTCACTAATAGATGATATCCATGAACATAGCTTTTAGACATGATTAAAAATTCAAGATTTGAACCATTTGGGTAAGATAGGCATAGTAAGACAAAATTAGGCTTCAAGACACATAAGTGGTGAATGATCATTGTAACATAAATATATAAGATTTATAAGAAGATTAAAGGTGTATAATAAGACAAAAATTATTAGTTAAACTTTTATTGATGATAAAAAAGGCAACTTGTCACCTTCCAAGCCAAGAGAAGGGTAGTTTTGAAGAGGAAGACCAAGGTGTGAAGAAAATATGAAGACTTCTCTACCATTTAGAAAAGGATGCATCTTCAAAGGAGGAAACACATGTCTATAAAACCTCATGATAATATCATATAACTCATTTCTTGATTATAACTCTCACCGTACACTCATCATGGCTCACTTTTATGCCCCTCTCTATCTTTTAGTCTCATTTTCTCTATAAATTTAGCCTTGAATAACCTTGTTATGTATCCTCTACCTAGGTATGGAAAATTAATATCCATTTATATACATTCTATAAATGATAAACTATTAGTTTTACCTCATTATATGACTGTACTTAATGTATGTATATGAATTGTTGATCTTTTCAAGTGATTTGACTTGTCTTCCTTGGCATGTTATCCTTTTATAACACCTAGATTTAGTTTGAAAGGTTATTTAATAGGTCATGTGAAGTGTGTAAGTGTGGTGTATGGTTTGAGTGAGATTATATATACACTAGTTTCTTGTAATACCTCTTGATTAGTCATCCTATCCTAAGCATCTATCACCACCTTCACATTGAAACACTTATGTGAGAGATTTAGATTAAGAGCAGTATATGAAATGTTAGTTTTATTGGTCCATAAGTACACATGTAATTAGATGGTAGACATCATATCTCTAGTGTATCATCCACTTTATTTATTTTCATGTTATCCTTATCCCTTTTTTTTCAAGATATTTAGTAGTATAGTTTAATTGATACATCAAATGGAGCTAGGCCCATAACCTAGAGGTTTGATCTACCTAAAGGTCACCCATAGCCTAGGATCAATCCCATTACATAGCTCATGTTGAGAGGGCTTGAATCACCCTATCAAGGGTTAAAAATTGATCTATAATAGCTATATCACATCTAATGGGACTAGATTACAATCAATTAAATATATTTTGGTGTTGATTTTCAATGCACTAACCTTTAGAAATAGTTAAAAAAACATCAATGGTGACTCTGAATGCATTCAACTGGTTATGATATCTTAGGTACCATTTTAATCAAGTTTTTCTTCTAATTAAATTTCATGGTTGGGTTTTATGTTAAATTTAATTTTACATAAGTTGTAGATTTATATCAAACTCATGTTTATATTTGTCAATAGTTTTTTATCCTTACCAGTAGTATGTTGAACCTTGTCAACCTTGTTATATAGAGTATTACCCTCCTTATTTGACTCAATAATACAAATATAATCCACATCTTTGTAATCCCTCTCATTCCTATAATCAACCTTCTTAATACCTTGTTACCCCTATCGAACATATCAACATTTCTAATCAATCCATCTTAAGTATCAAATAATTCCTCTTGGGATATGAAAGGTATACGATAGGGATTAACAAACAAATGGGAATATTTTCAAGTCATTCCTTGTCATATCATTCAGGAAGTGAAAGGCTCATTGTAATTTATAAAGAGAGTGGTCACCTTTTTATAGAGAAAAATGGAAAAAACTCTCAAGTGATATGATGGACATAAGTGGCCTAGTTCAAGGGATATAAAATAATCAAAGAGTTCATGAAGGAAAATGGGTTTAATGTTATAATCCTCATGTACCTTAATTTATACCACCTTTTCCCTCTTATTTTCCATCCATTATCCATAAAAATACCATTTCAAGTGAGATTAAAAGTATCCCTAATCTTGCACACACCCCTCAAGCTTTCCCTTCATGGAAATAAATCCAGGAGAACATCCAAAAGAAGAAATAGGTTGTTATTAAGAAGCCTATTGTTTAGAGTCAAAACAAATCATAATTATAGAGGTTAATTGATAATTGGATGTAATTTAATGAAGCTATATTTGAAAAAAAATCTACTCCTCTTCCTCAAGAACCTCTCTAGAAGTCCTTTAAGATTCGAAGTGGGAATCCAGTAGTGAAATCATGGGATAGACAAAGTGAAACAATAAAATGTTGGGGAGTTGATATCAATGATTAATATTAACCTATTAAATATCCTCACATCCCTCCTCAATATCCTAAATACTTTGCATCTTAAAAGTCAATTCAAGAAGGAATATAAAGTAAACAAGAGATCATTGTTGAGAATCTTGAAAAACCTGAGAAGTTTCCATCTTGTAATTCCATTAAATAAAGTATTAAAATTAATAATGAGGTAATTTTGTAAAATATTTAAAAAAAATATTAAAAATATGGATTGATTCATTTATGAATGGAGGGAAGAGAAGAATAAACACATTGAGCATGAGAACTCAATACTAGTTTGTGAAGGTGATCAACCTCTTTTAGAGGATGAAATGAAAGTTAAGCTATAAATAAACCCTAATAAGGCTATGAGTATGAAATTTAAATTTTATTTGTATAGTATCTCATCATTAAATCACTATTGGTGAAGATAGATCCAAATTAGTCTTTGAAATTAAAAAGGAAAATGACAGTCATGGAGTACAAGTTGATCAGGGTGTTTCAATAGAAGAAGATTATAAGGATTAATTAGAAGTGTAAAAAAACAATTTATCCCCAAGGGAATGATAAAAAAGGTACATCTTATAAATCCTCAAATTGTGTTGTGACTACTTCTATACCATCTGCTATCAAGCTTGATGAAGGTCTAAGTGAACTAGAACAAGGTGAAGATTAATTTAAGGAATTGTTTGAGGTAATAATATCATGATAAACTCTATTAGAGACGTGTCATCAGTCTAATTTAGAGTGAAGAAGGTATTTTTGTCAAGTAAGTCATATCTCCAAGCTTTCCATTAGAAGAGGCTGTTCCATTTTAAGATGACTTATTTGATGTCCTTAAATAAAGTTACCAATTTATTATTCCATTTTTAGGTTTCTTCACTCTTGGAAAATCAAATGAAGTTTAATTGTCCTTAATATGAAAAAAATCAAGACACACTTCTCCTTTAATCCAAAACTAATAGCATGCCAAGAGATCCATATAATATTATTCATATTAATCAAGAGTAACCTATGGATGAGGCCAAAATGAGATTGTTTATGACAAGAAAATAAGTTTAGAATGAGTATGATTTGGTATTTAAATCACATAACCAACCTATGTATAAGGGAATTAATAAAAAAGTTCCAATTGGTAGTCAAAAAGGATATGAGCATGCTAACATCTCCAAATATAAGAAGAAGCTTCCACTCCATTAACCATGTCTGGTTGGACACTAATTACCATGTATAAACCTATTTCCATGGTGTCATTATGAGCTTAATAACTTCCCATTTGATCTTGAAGGAGAAATTAACATTGAGGCTAGTTTTTTATAGTGTTTATTTTTGTCTTGTTTTTACCTAAGTTCTTGTGAGCACAAGTGTCTATATTTTATCTTGTTGTGTGTGTTGTCTTTGTGTGTTGTGTGTTTGGAGGTCAAGTTAATTATTTCTTCTTGTGTCAAACTCATTTCAAGTATAATTTTGAATTATTAAATGAATTCATTCCCAATGTATGGTGTTGTCACTTGGATTTTCACCCGATATGCCTAAAATCTCCTCATCCAAGTGGCATAATGGAAACACATCAAGCCTTGTGGGTAGCCTAAGAATGAGGTGAATCTCTATATAAAGCTAGATCCCTTAATGTATCACTTTGAATTGCAACTACACCTAAAATTTTTGGGGGAAAGGGAGAGAGATAAATAAAATATAACTATTCTAATAGAGGTGATACACCAAATAATACAATGAATTATAACCAGTTGCATGTTACACATAAAATGAAGTGATAAACTAAACATACACTTCTCCAATTTACATCTTCTCACATCAATGTTACATTATGAGGTTATGGATGAATGTGTAAATATAGGAGGAATAAACAATATAACTTTAATGACACTATTGATAATACTAACTCACTCAATCCTTGACATTTCCTAGAAAACTTCACATGCCCTACAAGAAGAAGCTTTCCAACTGCAAATAAGGTAAAAGAATGAGACAACATGTTAAGGAATCAATAGTATTCACTAATAAATATTCATCATATAAGTAGAAAAAAATTATTAATATTTATTAATAGGTAAGAATAATTAGTATTATTTTTTAAATGGTATGCAAATGAGTAGGGATTTGCCATACTCAGGTGGAACATAAGTTGTAATGGCCAAAATGGCTAGTTCTTATACAACTTAAGAGAGAGAGAGGAGAAGAGATAAGTCCAAGGGTAAAAGGGAAAATTTTAAAGCTAAGAAAATAATTTAATTATTCATTACAAGAGGATATGGAATGAACCATCCAATTCAAAAGGAACAAGTGGCTATCTGAGTCATCAAACTCTTGCAAAGTGGCATAAAATTCTATTAACTGGCTCAAAAAAATTGCCTTGATAATTTGGACCTATTGTAACACCCAAAAACTGATTATGGATAAGTATTATGATGTTATTTAATGGGATGTATTTAATACATGCCTCTTAATGTATTTTTTGTAGGCCTAGTAATCTAAAATCAACCCAAAATGAGCTATCATCATCTGTTGTCCAAAAAAATCCTTTTTTGAACCTTTCACACTTGGCCTAAAAATTGGATTAATTTTCCCATTAAAATACATGGGAGGGAGTTTATTAAAATTTTAAATACCATATATATCCTTATAATCACTAGGCACATATTAAAATCACCCCACTTGAAGTTTTCCACCCTCCTCACTAGGTTGTCTATTAAGCTAATTTTGACTGGATGAGATGAGAGATATTGTTCAGAAACATAGGAGATATTTATTGTAATTAAATTAAAATATTTAGTGATTAAAATCCATAATATTAAATCAAAAATTTATTTCATATTAGACTCTTCTTTTATTCTACATAATGCATAAAACTATCAAGAAAAGCCTATTTTGTACCTTGTCCATTCAATTCCATATAACTAAAAAATATGGTATTGAGACTAAGTGAGTCCTCTAAAATTTAAAATAACTTTAATGATAAAATATTCCATTATAATGCATCTCTAGCTTTATTTCTCTGATCAGGTCTTAACTGAGGGTTTGCAATGGTTTTATACATGTTCTGACTCTTAAGCTTTTCTCATAAAGCTCTAACATCCAAATTTAAAAAAATCAATAAGGATGATTTTCATGGACCCTTATAACACATATTAACTGCTTTTTCATCCATTCATATCCCCCAAGAAGATATGAGTATCAAAACGTAACCTATCGAGCTCTTTTCTCCAACTTGCATAGGCCTAATGTTGATTTTGTAGCAAAAATGAATTTATTGGGTTTTAATTTACATATAAAAAGTTTTAAAATCTATGTATTCACCATACAAAAATTATTCAATAGGTTTAAAATCATATCTAAGGCTAAAATTGTGAAATACCTCATCTTTGGACACTAGGCCTAATCTTTGCCTAGTAGGCTGACCTACACTCTTATGGTTTAGACCATCCAACTGAGTTTATTTGAAATTAAACAACTAAAACACCTATACTATGATCCAATAGACATGTCATAATCAATTATAAATTTCACTTAGGGCTAAGAATTAAAATGATCTGATACTTGGTCTTTAGGCCATATAATTGGTCACCATTTATTGCTTGATTATTCATGTTATCTTATATTTCATATATATTTTCAAACCTTATATAAAGATCCACTTAAATTCTTCATCAATATTTTGTCACCTTTTCCCAAAAATTCCAATGGTTGTACATGAGGGGAGTGCCCTCTATCTGAGACAAAATAGAGGGTACTCCCCTATTGCCTCAATCAGAGTTAGATGTTTTAAGGGATTATCCAAGTGTTGGAGACATAATACACAAAAAATCAACACTCCATTAGGTGAATTGTCCCTTCAAACTTGTAAAATATAATATAGGTTAGTAGGAAAGTAGGTTGATTGTATGGACTTCAAATATGAACTATGTATGATTGATTTGGGATCTTTCTATAATTGATTTTCACCCTCAAGGGATTATAAACATAGTCATTATCCTAATGGAGATGTATCGATATCCATTAATAATTCCATCCTTTCACATACACTTTAAACTCTCAAACAATATGCCTTTTGCACTATGTTTCCTTCTCAACAATAACCCCTACCTGTGGGTGTTTACACATGTTTGAGTCTTCAGTATAGTGATTTAGACCTATTTTTTGGACATATTTCCCCCTTTTTCAATCCTAAATCATCCCCTAGGCATATGGTTCTAGTTGATTGTCTACTTACAGTCACCTACAACTGAATGTAGGTAGAGTCCTATAGGTATAGTTGTATGATTCAATCTTGAGAAATAATGTACACAACCTCCTTATAACCCATTTGAGTCATTTGGTACCTTTTTAAATTCATTTTATACATATTTATTCTTTACCATCACCTATACCTAAACTTTTATGCTCATTTCCAACACAATCATACACAAATGACTATATGGGAGTTTCAAGACCTATAGGTGTGTATGTATGATCTAGGCCTTGCTTATGATGTGTAGAGGTTTTTATTGAAACTTAAAAGCCACGTAGTATTTGATTTTACCTTAATTTAATTTTAATAGATAAAACATTATCAAAACTACATACTTAGGTCATTGTCTGTCTTAGTCACTATAGTAGTTATAGGTACACATTTCTCACAGAGAGAGACACATGTAGGTGTCCATGAACCTAAAACACCATACCCTAGCATCTTATTAATAAATATCATGTCTATTGGTATAATATTAAACTAAGGGAAAAATTCTAACCATGAGAATTTGTTCAATTTTTTTTCTTAAGATGTCAAAATACCAATCACAATTCCAAAACTATAGATGCTAGTGCAAGATTTCAATGTCTTTTAGAGTAACTTCAAGGCCTTAAAAACCTCTTTATAATTAATTTTTAACATTAAAACTCTACCAATGTATTGTCCTCTTATAGGGAAAAAAAATGAGCACAATAGAATGCATTAGAAACTCTTATAACCCTATCATATGCCTTTATCAAAATGGCCCTAAGCCTTTGTTTTGCATTTTCAAGGAAAAGAGACTTGAAACACATAGTCATCTTGTTTTGAGGGAAAACTTCACTTCAATTTGTCAACATAGCCTTTCAAAAGTCTTCCATTTTCCCTTAATTCATTATTACCATAAATAATAGTTTCATCACCATGTTTCAACACTTGAAATTGATATTTAGCTTTCTATTAGGCTGTTTGTAAGTGACCATTTAGTGTACATAGGTAGTAAAGGGAAAACATGGATAATATACATTATATTTTGCCTTTAATATGTTATATATCCATTTAAAATATCCAATTCACTCTTCACACCTCAAATAATCTAAAAAATGTGTCAACACATCGTATTCAACATGAATTTCTCATCTAAGCACCTATAAGCAAACATGTTCTTTGCTACCTAGCTAAAATTGTTGCATATGACTATGATTCCATGAAGATTTACCTTGGTAAAAGAGGTTGAGAGGTTAATTGAATCATGATATAATTTCAAAAATGTTAAAGGTCCTATCAAAATCCCTTTAAACCATGAAAATGCATGAAGCTCTTGGAAATAGTGAAAAACTACCTACAACTCAAAAAGGTGTATATTCTCACAACCTTGATGTACTTTACCTATAAAAACACCATGAAAATGAAAATAAAAATTTATACCATATTACAATGTATTAAAAATCCTATATAACCAACATCACCAATTGGTTCATATGAATTTAACTAAAATAAAACAAAACCTATAGGGTACATGAAATAGCAGGCCAAAAAACATAGTCAGTTTACAAAGGATGATTCATGAAGAACATGCCACCATTACTCAAAATTTTTAAATTTAAATGAATTTATCTAAGTATAATACAACCTCCCAAAATAATTTGACTTGAAACCTCTTCAGTTGTCTATACTAAGCACAAACTTGAAGGTCAATTTTATATGTCTAGGAAAGTAAAGAAGGAGCATAACAATTTTACATAGATTTTGACACTCCAAAAAAATTTAAAGAATTTATATTAGTTTTAGTAATATTAATTTATGTTCCATGATCTTTTCCCATGTTTCACACTTCCCCATGATTAGTACAAGTTCCAAATTCCCCATTTTTCAATTGAATTCTTGAATTTTAGTTAAGCAACCTACAAGATTCTTATGTAAATGACATTAATGATATTTAAAATAAATTATTGGTTTATATAAAGTAAAATAGGAAACATGGTTATCTTGGAAACCATGCCACTTGTATTTATGACCCCTAAAAAACCATTAAATGTCCCAAAATGACAAATTGACTAATATGACTAAGACCAAGCCTAAGATAACATTGAATAACATAAAATAACATATAATACAACCCATGAAAATATTTTAAACCCCTTAAAACATATAAAACTCATGTTTTAATCTATAGGGGTCCTAATTTGACTTAAAAGTTAAATTTGATCAATAAATGGACTAGGTAACCAATCTATATGCTTAGCAAGAAATCATGCCCAGGAAACCGGCAAAGATGTTAGAATTTTTTTTTGTCTAAAATTACTTAGGTTAAAAAAAACATGATTTTCATGCCTCATGACTTTTTTCATAACCCATTCAATGCTTTATGAGGTCTTAATTTGTATTTCTAAAGTCCTATTAGCTTAATTTAAAGTTAATTTTACAAGATTAAGGTAATGTTTTATTTTAGTCTGGAATTAGTCTAGTCATTAGATGATCTAAAGAGGGTTGATAAAATGTTTATAGGTTGTCACTAAAGTCACCTTACCCCTTAATCACCTTAAATGAGTATTTTATGCTTGTTTGAAAAGGTTAAGGTTGACTTGAAAACTTTAAGGTAAGTGAAATTGAAGGGAAAAGTGTATACAGTCAAATCATGTGTGACAAATCCAACCAAGATGGACTAACCATACATCAAAATTTTACAATATTATAAAGGAGTCATCTAAATTTCATACATGTCAAAATTGTAAAATTAAGGTAATTTTGTAGGTCCAACATCTAAATGAAAGTAAATCACTCTAAAAAGGGTGGTTATAGGCACTTGTATGGCCTTGGAGGATCCAATTTTAGTTTAAAAAATATTTAGAGTGTATTTTAACCTTAATAAATCCATATGCATCCATATAAATCTTTTATTTGTCTTAAAAGTCCAAAGTTTGCTTCAAAAACCCCATTTGCCTCTTAGTAGACTAGTAAAGGGGGAATTCATATCCTCAGTATAAACAAAGGAGAGAGATTCCTGGTATGAGATTTTGGTCAAAGGAAGGAGGCCTAACAAAATTTAGTTTTTTTAATTGGTTCTTATATTGGTTCCTATATCTTTATGAATAATTATTAAGACCAATAGGTGTTCTTAAACCTTATTTAGCCCCAATAGTCTTAGTTTTATGTAATTTTCATGCAATTTAGAGCTCATCAAAGCATGTTATTAATTTTTTAAGGTTTTTAATACTATATAAAAAAAATTCAAACACTCATCCATTAGTATCACATGTGTGAATAAAAAATAATCAATAAAATCTCTCATTTGAGAGGAGTTACAGTGTTTATACTTAAAATTAAAATTTTCTATAGGTTTCATACATATGGATGGTTTTTAAATGTTTTCCAAAACACCTTTAAGAATATAAGTCATAAAAAATTATCATATATGAAAATATTGATACCTTATAGGGCTCAGACCCTTCATAAAATCTTTAATTTCCTTTGTTGTAGGCTTCTAAGACTAGGATATAACTTGATGACTAGTATATAAATAAGGTATTGGATGAAATTAGGTTATAACACAATAAATAATACATTTTTAAAATAATTTTACCTTTAAAATTACAATTGGAATAGTAAATAGTGGAAAGGATAAGAATAAGCCTCAGTGAAGGCTTAGGGCAAGGAACTGTAAACCTACAGGTTTGTAGACATGTATGTCTCATTTTCATGAGAAATGGATTAATATGGAATTATACTATGAATATAAGACATTAAAAAAAGTCATATAATAAATGGTACATAATATATATTCCATTATAACCCTAAAGGAGCTATGACCTACTCAAAACATCCTTTTCTAGGAGCTTACCATATAATGCTCCAATTATTACCTACAAACCTATTAGGATGATAATGACATGTGAAATAGTGAATTATAATGAGTGGAGAAAATACATAAATATCATTTAAATATGAAACATAATTCTCATATTTTTTTCAATCCAAGAGGAAATAGGTTACAAGGGTGAGGAAGTTTGTTTAGCCATGTTAGACTTAACCTCCTCACATAGGCATGTTTGTAGACTGATGAAAAAGTTTGTTCCTTGTAAGGAAATTTAAGCATAATGGATTTTAAGGTGTATAATGAAACTTAAATAATTTAAATAATATAAAAAAATATAATAACTTTTTTGGTAGGTCTCTATCCTAAGATATTAGTTAAAACACCTAAAACACACCTACAACCTAGAATGTCTTAGTGTGAATAATTAAAAGATAAGGTGACATGGTTGTATGGGAGTTGGATTTGAGTTAATATAAAAGTATATATAATAATTATATGCTAATTAATATGTCTAATAACATCAAAGAGTGATATAAAATAGACATATCTTACGCTTGCATTCACACATTCCTATTCATCTACAAGCAGAGTAGTCAAATCTGAGTAACTTGAGGAGTTGAGGAGATATTGAAAGAATGAAAGAATGAAATGGGTATGTTATTAAACCTATTAAAATTTTTATAAATTATAATAATTCATTATAAATATTCTAGGACTATGTGATTTTCCCTTCAAGATGAATAGGCCTAAGTGCATACCGACAAACCTACACAAACTTCTGCATAAGAAGGATATAAATTTACATGTTATGGATGGATTTTTTAGGTGGAAAGATTAAATTGGATACATAATAGTTTATAATATGATTCCATGTGATCTAAATTATTGTTTAAGAGAGAAAATGGCTCAAACATAGTCATTGAGGTCAATTGCATTAATATGCTCATAAACCCTGAGCCTAAGCTAATGGTGGTCATAGCATGATTGTGGAGATAAATGAAAATAAAAACTATTTTAATAGGTCAATATGAATGTTATATACCTCCATGAGGTGTTTTAAATAAAATAAAAACATTTAAATAACATGTTTAGGCATACACTCTCTCCCCACCTCACCAAACATAGTCTTACTAGCTCAAGATGAACTTTTTCAAGCTTAGAAAAGTGTGGAAAGGTTGCATGGGATAAAAATATCTTTGGTGATGTTAATTTAACTTTAATAATTTTTATTTGTGGAATTTTTTCATTTGTAAAAGGTATAATTTTTATGAATCATTGTTAAGATGATAAACATGTTTTTGGCTACTTAAAAGAGCGGGTATGACCCGATTAGAGAAATTGACTTCCCAAGTGATTAAAATGAGTTGTAATGACATTAAAACCACATTAAAACCATTAATAACTCTATGAATATTATCACCATGACATTTTTTTGTACTTATACCTATATAAATGCATTAAATGTTGTACTTTTATGAGGTTTTGGGATTAAAATAGGGTATAAAAGATCCTAGACTGATGCAAACTATTGGATAAGGTGTATTGATGTGTTTACCATGTACACAAGATAAAAATACATAAGTATAATCTTATAAGTTCTCAAACAAGCATTATTATTAAAGGTATTACAAAAGATCTTGTGGAAGATTAAGTTTATTGGCCATTTCATGGTTTACCTATCTACACAAAGTTTTAAAAGCTCAAATTTGACATGGAGAATGGTCATGGGGTAGGTAAAGAGAATAAAATATTTTAAAATATATATATATTAGTAAATTAATTATATTATTCACAAAAATAGAATTATATATGCTAAAATTAAGAGTACAATAAGTAGATCACAACAATAATTGGCAAAAGAATAGAATACTTGAATATTATGACTGAGCCACTTAAAGGGAGTAACCTCAAAAAAAATACAATAAGAACATAATTTAAAATATGATGATAAAATACAAACCACTACCTCATATATATAATCTACTTATCCATGGTTATTTCATAGTCTAACCATAATAAGAACATCGAGAAATGTGACAAGCTAATATGAAGGTGTGTAATCCATAAGTCAGACACACATATACCAAGATGCACTATAGGTCAAGGGCATAACATTAACCTCCCATTAAAAAAAAACATTTTCCTCAACATTAAATCAAACCATTATGTTTCTATAGGAATTCTTCATCCTCCAATGTTGTATCTTTAGAATATTCTTTCATTTGATCAAATATTGCTTAATAGATTTGGTCCATAGTTTCTTAGTACACATGTGAAGGATATACTTAAGCTCAAGAATGAATTTCCATTATTTATCTAATTTAGGTTACTTAGTCTTAGTAGAAACTCTATTTCCAATTACTTTCTCTAGGCAAGATACATGGAATACTGAATGTATGTGAGTTTTTGGGGTTGATTCTAGCTTGTAACCCACACTACCAATTTTATGCAAGATCTTGTAAGGTACATAATAATTAGGTGATATCTTATTATATTTTTTATATTGTTCCAGAGATATAAATTATATGGATATAAATTCACAAAGATCCAATAACCTATGTCAAAATTCCATTCACTACGGTTTTGATCTACTTGTTATTTCATTCAATTTTGTGCCATTGTTAAATTCTCTCAGAAACTGACTAACATTTCTTATTGATGGTGAATGTGTTACTCAATAGATATAACCTTATGATGAACTATAAAAACTAAAGTGATGGATTAGGGGTGATACCCATATAGTTCCACAAAGGGAGACATCTTGGAAGAAGTTTGAAAAACACCATTTAGCAAGTGGCACCCACTGAACCCATTTGTCCTATTTATCAAAAAAAAAATGAAGATACCCTTCAATACATTTGTTAACTATCTTTATTTTTACATCATATTGAGTATGGTAGGATTAGATATGATCCTAATGGGTACCCAAACATACCAATAAATTAGTCCAAAAATTAGTAGTAAAAATGGGATCTTGGTCACTTAAAATGATATTTGGAGTGCCATGTAAGTTTTGAACTATATTGAGAAAAGTAGAATCTAGTGTACTAAAAACAAATTTCTATGATAAGGAGAAAAATGATAATACTTGGTGAGTTAATCCACAACTACCATGATAAAAATTTTACCCTTAGAATGTGGTAATTCCATAATGAAATCAATGGAAACCTTGTCCCAATTCTTGATAAGGAAGGATAAAGGCTAAAAAAATCCTAGGGTTCTAATAGTTTCACCTTTATTTTTTTTATCATACCATGCATTCAACTACATATTTCTAAACATCACCTTTGAGTCCTTCCCAAAATAAATATTTCTTGATTCTATGATATGTTTTCAAAAATCATGAGTGATCTTAAAATAGAGAGGTATGAAGTCCCTAAATAATTTTATGTTTAAGGAGAGAATGATTAAAAAGGTATAATTTATCTTTATACCATAATGTGTTCCACTTCCTTGTAATTTATTTAGATTCATTATAAACCTAGTAAATATTATCAATCAAATATTTGGTAGCACTTTCATTCTCTCATTCTGATCTTGTTTCCTCTAGCTAATCTGCCTATCACATGGTCACAGAACATAACAATGCCTCAGCTAATTCATCCCACTAATAGAGGGCATCTACCACCACATTCTCTTTTCCTTTTTTACACACTATTTCAAAATCATAGCCTAGAATTTTAGTCACCTGTTTTCTTCTTCTTTAGATGACAAGCATTTTTCTAAAAAAAATTTGAGGCTATCATGTTTAATGTTTAATTGAAAGTGATCACCCATTTGATAAGGTCTCCATTACTTCACTGCATGTATAATAGCCTTCATCGCTTCCTCATATATTGGTTTGATCCTATTTTTTTCCCTTAATTTGGAAATTTTCAAATTTTAGTGGTTAACCTTCTTGCATGAGTACATCCTCCATGACATATCTTGATGCGTCACACTCCATAATATTTTTAAAAAAAATAGTATCCAAAACTAGAGTTATGCACATAACCATTTTAAACTATTCAAAGTCCTTAGTAGATGAATCAGTTCACTAGGAGTCTTTCTTTAACAAAGAGGTGAGTGGGGATACAATGTTACCATAATTCTTCACAAATCTATGATAGTAACTAGCTATCCCCATAAATTCATAGAGGTTATTGAAGGTCTTTGGAACTTAACACTCCATCATCACTTATATTTTTCTAGGATCAACGTTCACTCATTCGTGTGAAACAATATGACCTAATTACTCCACCTAGTGGACACCAAAAGCACATTTTGAAGGTTTGGCATAAGTTGATGTTGTTCTAAAACTTAAAGAACTTATTTCACATGCTTAAAATGGTCTTCCTAATTTTTATTGTAGATGAGGATATAACAAAAAAATATTGATATAACCTTTCTCAAAAATGGCCTAAAAATAGTATTCATCAAACTCTAAAATGTAGATGGTGTATTTGTGAGACCATAAGGCATGAACATAAATTGATAATGGCCTTCATGAGTTATAAAATATATTTTATGTATTTCCTAATCATGGATGAAAATATGATGATATCTAAAGTGATTATATAACTTGGTTAAATAAATAGCACCATGAAATTCATCTAACAACTCATCAATTACTAGAATAAGAAACTTATCTTTGATGGTGTATTTGTTGAGTTTTGTATAGACTCATCACACATTCCATCTGTCATCCTTATTTTTCAACATGACCACTAAATATAAATTTTTAGTTTGATTATGTTAGATGATTTCACTCTTTTGGGCACAAGGATAACTATATGGCATGATATTAGTTGGTGTACTTCCTAGAATGAGTCTAATGGCATGATCATTCGCATGACTTGGAGGAAGTACTTTTGACATGTCACCAAAAATAACATAATTTTCATCCAACACATTTTATAAATTAGAATTCGTAGAATCATTAATTGGTTAAACCTCCATAGAAAATAAATGTGCCACAAAACCGTAAGAACCTTTTATGATCATCTTCATTATGTAGTGGGAACTACCTAGTTATAGAGATTTAGCTTATAATTAATGTAGTAAAAAAGTCATCACTTTTGAATGGAACCCCATGAATAATTCTTATAAATTCATCTCAATATTTCCTAAATTGGTGAACCAATGCACTCCCAAAATAATATTAGCTCCTCCATTATGAATAGAAAACATAGGGGAATCTAACATATAGTCTCCCATAGCAATTTCAATACTATGGAATTTTTAAAAATAGTTGATTATACCAAAATATATAATAATGACCTAACATTTTGGAGCTAAGTAAATGAAATAATTTAAATGAGAATCCAACTTACTATTGATGAGGTTATGTGTACTCCCTAAGTCAATTAACATAGTCAACTTCTTTTTCTTTAGGAACCCCACCACCTTAAGAGTTTGAGGAATAATAATTCTTGAAAGTGCATAATAAGAAATAGTAGGTTGAGAATATTAAAATTCATCATCAAGTTATATTCAGTATTATCATTGATGTCAAAGGTGCATCTTGTGAAGGTTGATGTCAAAGGTGATTAGGGATAGTTGGTAGTGTGTGATGTGACAAGGTGCATGGAAGAGTGTTGTGAGAGAAAGAGAAATAAATAATTTGAAGGAAAACAATAATTTTTGTCTACATTATTGATATCATTGTTAATTTCAAACATGGAAGGTACAAGTCATTGATATCAAGTGCATAAGAATCATAGTCATGAAATGAATAGGTATGTGTATGGTGAAATGAATGAACACAATCATGTGTAAGTTTTAAGGAATTATTTGATAATTTTATTATATATATATATATATACATATATATATATATATACATATATATATATATATATATGTAAATTCATGAGAGTTTCAAAATGAGCCTATAGGGGTAGGACCTTCAGTCAAAGTCTACACCTAGATCACTCTAAGAGCTTACCTGGCCTAGTGAGGTACCAAGATCAATTTTCAAGGCAAGTATGAAAATGAGAGGATGGTATGAAAATGAAGATAAAAAAATTTAGACATTATCAAAAAAGTTTTAGGTCAATATTTTAATTAAAAGTACATGAATAATTTTTTTGGGTCTTCTCAAGCTCACATAATGAGAAACTAAAACCTGATAAGAACTTTGAGACATTTGTTGGAATGTGTAACATTTGAATGGGATTATAAGATGTTTATGAGAGATGGTAAAGGGTTATAAATTTTGTGTGTGCGTGCGTGCGTGCGTGCGTGCGTGCGTGCGTGCGTGTGTGTGTGTGTGTGTGTGTGTGTGTGTGTGTGTGTGTGTGTGTGTGTGTGTGTGTGTGTGTGTGTGTGTGTGTGTGTGTGTGTGTGTGTGTGTGTGTGTGTGTGTGTGTGTGTGTGTGTGTGTGTGTGTGTGTGTATTAGTTTTGTACTCAAGTGACAGTCCTTTATGAATAATTGTTACAACCAAAACTACTTTTAAAACTCCCTAAGACCCTATAAGGACCTAATGTGAAATTTTTTTTTAAATAATCTCAATATGGATTTTAATTCCTAGACAATATATTTTAGGTGTATTAAAATCTCCCAAATACCTCTAGGAGGTGATGGTTATTCAAATGAGAGAGAAAATGTACAGATATAAGTTTATTTTTAAATAAATTATTATGGATCTTAAAATTTGTATTGGTAAAGAAGATAAAATGGATCGGAGAAGAAGATAGAGACTCATTTTACATATACATGATTTTTAATTTATATTTTATATCCTTCAAATAATTTAAACTGGTCATCCAAGTAAGCTAGTCATAGATAAACCTAATTATGTGGATAATGTAAAACATAGGTAAAGATGAAGAGATAAATTCTAGGGTCTTTGAATGATATATTGATGGAATAAAGTGTATTAATAAGTTATTTATTAATTTTAATTCATTATAATTATTTAAATTAAAATTTTGAGGTTAGTGTATGTGGTGAAAAAATTTCTCTCAAAATGGATTGTCTATTTCAAATAGGATTATGAGATATAAGGTCAAAAAATTGGTCTACAAGATCAATATTTGATGTTAAACCATATGAATTTTATATATACGTATTATATATATATATATATATCTCATATAAATATTTTAATGCATAATTAGTCATGACAAGTGTATACACTTGCTTTAGAGGGCTAATTTTTCATGATTGGTTTTTGAGGTGATTTGGCAATTCTTAGTAGGTGAGTTGCAAAGATGTTCTTGAGAACTTATCTCTTGATTGAAGGTTTTCCAATAATTTGGTGATGAATTTGAGGTCATGGATAATTTTTATTCATGTTTAATTTATGATGGCTAATTATCTTAAGGGAATTTAAAATTAGTTATTGTAAGATAGACTTTTGAGGTATACAGTCCTAATAGGATAGTTTATCATAAAAGAGATTTCATGGTATGAAAAAAGGATGAAGGTCTAATAAATAATGGAAGATGATATAAGAGTTAATTGTATAAGTATTTTAATAGTTTTTAATTGTTATATAAGGTCATTTAGGCCCAAGAAGATCAATTTTTATCATTAATAGGGTAGACCTAATGTAATTAGGTCTCTGTGAGACCTAAAAGAGGAGTAAGACCTAATTGAGTTGTGAAAAACCAAAAAGAGTTAAAATTATGATTAAAACATGTTGATAAAATGTTATAATACTTATTATGTGGCTTAAATAAGAATTTTAAGGTGTGTGGTTGACCAAGTGGTGTGTGACCATGAGACTAATATATATACAAGATAGTTTAGGTTTATTTGGAAGTGTGTGAGGAAGTGAAGTAGAGTGTGAATTAATATTAAGGAGTAGAGATGAAATAATTTATCATAATATGTTTATTAAGAAAAAAATTTAGATGATTATCATAAATTATAGTTGACTAATTTAGTTCTTAGTCACAAAGGGAGTTATAGTTTCCTAGCAAGTGGGTGCTTGTTAAAATATTGGTCAAGTGGGTACTTGATAGTTTGGGGTCAGTGCTCCAATTTGAGTTTGTGGTCAACATAATTTGATCTTCTTAAAACATTTATAGGATTTTATTCAAATTTCATATGTCATAGTGAGTCTTTTTACCTTTAAGGGTTTCTCAATCATATTTTGTTATGATCACTATTTCATGTTTATGTGATTGGGTTTTTTATGCATGGATTGATAACTCAATTGTATTGATGGTTAATCAAAGATAATGAACATTTGTAAAAAAATTCTAAGCTAAATTATTCACCCACATTCTCATTGAATTTAGCTTCTAACAATTGGTATTAGATCTTGGTATTTTGAGGCGATCCTAATACCTTAAAGGAGATCCTAGAATCACAAGCATGTATAGTCATCAATTACAATGAGGTTTCTTAACCAACAAGGCCCCTCTCTTCAATAAGACTAAATAGGTATTTTAGATAATTTGAATGAAGACATATCTAATGTTCTTGGGATATGATATATGACAATAATTCACTAATGGATTCACTCCACCTCCTACACCACTAACTAATGCAGTAGGCAAGAAGGTAAGTGATAACAACTCTAAGGTAATGAATTCCATCCTATATGGTCATTCAGAGGCAAAATTTGTAAAGTTCATTCATTTTTATTTAGCCAAAGAAATTTGGGAAAACTTTCAAACCATTTATGAAGGAGTTACTAAAGTTAAGTTGGTAAAATTACCAACTCACCAAAGGTAGTTTAAAATTCTAAGAATGAAGGATGATAAAAACATTTCATCTTATCTATTAAGAATATATGAAGTGGTAAATGTCATCATAGGTATAGGAGAAAAGCTATAAAAATCAACTATAATACAGAAGGTATTAAGATCCCTAACATCCAATTTTGATTCAAAAGTATATATTGTGGAGGAGATAAAAGATATTAATAAACTAAAGATGGATGAGCATCATGATATCTTGAATACCTACTAAATGAGAACAATTGATGCAAGACATTCCAACAAGGAAGTTTCATTCAAATCTAAGAAAAAGTTACAAGTTAAAAATTTTGAGGAGGATGTTGATATATATATTGATGATGACCACATAGAAGCCATGTTTATCAGAAAACTAAGGAAAGGATTAGGTAATTATAAAGGCAATTTTCCATTTAAGTGTTTTAATTATGGTAAGATTGGTAAATTTGCATCTAAGTGTCCTAACAAGGATAATAGTGATCATGACGGAGAGCATGATGAACCTCATGGTAAGGATAAGAAGTTATATAATCTTGACAAGATCAAAAAGAGTTTTAGGAAGTATGAAGGTAAGAAAGGGTCATTTAAGAATAATATAATTTTATATACAAAAGAAGACAATATCTCATATAATATAAGTGGTACAAGTATATTTAATAGTGATGATAATAGTAATGATCATGATAGCAATGAAACTCTATTCATGGACATAGAAAAAAACAATGAAGGTTCTTCAAAAGGAAAACATTATGGAAGATGAAGAATTAGATGAATAAGAGGTTTAAGTGAACCTTGAGGAAGATTGGTTAGTGTGATAGAGGAGTTGAAGTTTCAAATAAGGAAGAATCTGAAACTAAGATCATTGGTTAAGGGTTATGAGGAATAAATCAATCTCTTTTAAGAGAGGCTAAGTAAAAATACAAATAATCATGAAGATATCATTACATTTGGAAATTTAGATTGAGATTGTCACTATAAGTATTAATACCAAGGAGGAAGAATGCACCAAGCTTAAAATATAAACAAAGTCCTTTAAGGTAGAATTGAAATAGGCAATAATCAAATTAAAGAATTTTTTTTTAAAAAGATCACTAAATTCATTGGTGATATTTTGAATATTTAGAGGTCTCCACATTAAAAGACATGTCTTGGGTTCAAAGAAGACCAAAAATAAAACAAGTAAAGTCAGACATCAAAGGATAAAGGACTATCAAGAAGTGATGGTACTGATAGAGTAAAGACCTATGCATAAACTCTCAAATATGAGACTCAAACTATCCATTAACAAATAAAAAATAATGTAACTCTTTTAAGAGACAACAAAAGTAGAGATTCATCATTAAATAATCATTAAAAAAAAATTCCTATCAGACAAACAAGGTATATAAATTCTTTCAATGGTTATTATTTATCATGTAATCAATATGGGCATATAGCTATGGATTGTAGATAAAACATTAGAATAAATTCCTCATGAAGGAATATGAAATGCTCATTTCAATAGTAGAAGCATAATTTTGTGCTACAACTGTAATTAGAGAGGGCATATTACAAGGAATTTCAAGACAAGGAAAATAAGGAAGATTAGTCAAGACAAAAAGGTATATAATCATGTCATTGAGAAGTGGATCAAGAAGTTAGACCCTATAAATAAGGTGAAGGAGGATCAAAAGACTAAAAGAGAATAATCTATACTATCTCAGACTACCTTTCACATTCAGTATTGATACATGAAGTGGAATATAAATAGTGGTTTCTCAAGCCACATGACAAGGGAAAATATCAAGTTCATTTCATTAGGGAATAATGTTGCATGGATAGTGAGATTTTGAGATAACATAACTACCAATATTGTTGGTAAGGACATCTTGAGTTTAGACAATGGGAAGTCCAAAATAGATAATGTGTTATATGTGTAAGACATAAAACATAAATTTCTTAGTGTAAGTAAAATGTGTAACCAAGGACACACACTGACCTTTCATGATAGAGGTTGTGATATAAGGAGAGCCAACTCATGAAGGCTAATTACCAATGCTAAGAGGAATGAAAACAAACTATATCTATTAAATGAGATCATAAAAGAGAGATGATTTATGATAAATATGGATGAATTTTGGATATGGCACAAAATATCAGGCCATCTAAATTTTTTATAATCTATTCAAGATCAACTCTAAGAAGTCTATGAAGAATATGCATAAAATCACTAATCTTACAAAAACACTTTGCAAAGCATGCCAACATGTTAAGAAAACTAAAATGAGGTTTAAATATAAGGAGTATTTTAATACAAGACATTTAGATTTAATAAAAATTCATCTTTGTGTATCTACAAGAATCTAAATCATTCAAGTAGATAACTATTTCATGTTACTCATAGATGACTACACAAGAATGACTAGGGTAGAATTCTTGAAAGAAAAATAAGAAGCTCTTGATAAGTTCAAGGAATTAAAAGATATAGTTGAGAATGAAAATAATGTAAAGATAAAATTCCTAATAAATGATAGATGATGATATTTTTTGTCCAATGTATTTGATGACTTAAATGAGGTCCATGGGATAAAGAGATAATTTTAGCAGCTAAGACACCTCAGGAGAATGGGGTAGTGGAAAGAAAGAATAGAAAAAATATAAAAATAGAAATGACTATGATAAATGAATAAATATTATATGAAGGATAATAGAGAGAGGTAGTGATCACTATAGTATAAATTTTTAATAGAGGATAGATAAGGATTAATAGCAATAAAACCTCTATGAACTGTGGGAAGGTAAACTTGCTAATGTGGAACACTTTTGAATGTTTAGAAGTAAATGCTTCATCAAAATAGATGAGGAACACTTAGGTAAGTTTGACTCTAGGTATGATGAAGGAACATTTTTGGGATAATAATCAATAATCTTATTTTATAGATTTTATAATAAGAGGTTACAAAATATAGTGGAAAGAACCAATACGAATATTGATGAGACTATTTCTAAGAAGTCACACTCTCAGTCAAAGGATGTGTCAGCTAATTTAGAATTAAAGAATGAAGAATAAATAATAGATATAGATGAGGAAGAATAGGAATTTGGGGAAATATAAGATTCAAAATGTCCTTTAAGATATATTTAGAGAGACCATACTAAAGCATAAATCATTAGCAACATGGTTGCATGTGTGCAAATAAGGAGAAAGTCAGTAATTAATTTAAATAAAGAGAATGTTTTTTTATTATCTAATATTGAACCTGAGGACCTTATATAAGTAATAAAAGACAAGTTTAAGTTGGGTGATATGAATTATTTAGACCAAATATAAAATAATGAGACTTGGGAACTAGTTCTTAGGCCTAAAGACAAGAAAATCATTGGCACAAAATGACTGTGTAGGAGAAATTGGAATAAAGATGAAGAAGTTAAAAGGAAAAAGGGTATATTGGTATGCACAAGTATCAAGTATATATTTTGAGGAGGCCTTTACTCTAGTAGCAAGGTTGAAGGCTATCGGATTGCTTTTGGCATATGAAGGATTCAAAGGGTTTGAGGTGTATCAGATAGATGTTAAATTAGATTTTTTAAATGGGAACTTGGAAGAGGAGGTATACATAGAATAACTTGAAGTCTTCTCATTATAAATTAACAAGGACTATGGATGTAGATTGAAAAATCCTCTTTATGGTCTAAATGAAGCTCCTCAAGTTTGGTATGCTAGATTGGATAAATATCTATTAGACCAAGGACTCAAGAGAGGAGTTATATGTATTAATATATACAAAAGATATAAATGATAATTATTTTATAGTGTTTGTCTATGTGTATGACATCATATTAGGTGGAAATAGTGAGATTTTAACTAAATCCTTTGTATATGTGATGAATAAGGAGTTTTAGATGTCAATGTTGGGAGAACTATCATTATTCCTTGGGTTACAAATCAATCAATCAAAAAGAGGTATATTCACTTCATAATATATGCACATAAGAGAGATGTTGAGTAAATTTGAGATGGAAGTTTGAAAGGTATTTAGAACACCTATGATCATAAGATTTAAGTTAAGAAAGGAGGATGAATCTCCAAAGGTCAATTAGACATCATACGGATCAATTATTGGAAGCTTACTATATACTACTACCTAGAGACCTGATATCATGCAAGTAGTAGGTCTTGTGGGAAGATTTAAAATAGATCAAAGGAAAACCATTTTTAAGTATTCAAGAGGATACTTAGGTATTTCAAGGGTAATATTTAATTTGGGTTGTGGTATCCAAGGATTAAGGAGTTTAATTTAACAACCTATACAGATTTAGACTAGGCAGGGAATCTAGATTATAAGAAGAACACTAATGGAAGAACTTTCTTCTTAAGAGAGTGTATAGTATCATGGAATAACAAGAAATGACCATTGGTGGCATTATATACATATGAGGTTAATTATATTTTAGGATATTCATGTTTTACTCAAGACTTATGGATGAGGGAGACCTTAAAGGAATAAAAAGTGGAGTATGATAGTCCTAGTCCTATCTTTTGTGATAATACAAATTCCATAACTGTACCAAAGAATCTAGTCATTAACTCAAAGACTAAACACATTCCCATAATGTATCATTTCTTAAGATAATAGGTAAGTGAAAAAAATGTCAATCTTGAGTATGTATCTAATAAGGATTAGATTGCAAACATTCTAACCAACCCACTTCTAAAGGTAAGATTTGAGTATCTAAGATAAGAATTGGGAGTAATTCCTACCTCTACAAGTCATTGAGAAATTAAAGGGTAATGGGAGATAATCAAGGTGTTTCTTTATATAAAGAAACATGTGATTGAGTTGTTCATGAAGATAGGGGCAACATGTTTGTATGATGATTCATAAACTCATAATCCTATGTGTTGAGATTTTTGGTTAGAATAAGTGTGATCTAAGAATTGTAGGTACCTCTTTTTCATTAATGTCAAAGGGGGAGAAATATACGATTGATATAAGTTTCTAAGAGTGGATTCCATCAATGATAAAGGGGGATATTTTTTAGTATTGTCATTAATGTCAAATGTGCATCTTGTGAAGGTTGATGTCAAAGGTGATTAAGGACAGTTGGCAGATACTGATGTGACAAGGTGCATGGAAGAGTGTTCACATGGGAGAAAGAGAAATAAATAATTTGAAGGAAACTAATGTTCTTTTTATACATTATTTATATCATTATTAATGTCAAGCATGAAAGGTACATGTCATTGATGTTAAGTGCATAGAGAGCATAGTCATGATATGAAGAGGTATGTGAATGGTGAAATGAATTAATATAGGTATGTGAAGGTTATATGGAATTATTTGATCATGTGACAAAGGAATAGAATAATTCATGAGAGTTTTAGAGTGATCTTATAGGGATAGGACCTTCAATCTAAGTCTACACCCAAATCACTCTTAGACCTTACCTATAATAGTGAGGTATGAAGATCAGATGTCAAGGCAAGTATACAAATGAGAGCATGGATAGAGGTGAGATAAGTAATTTTAGACATGATAAAATATTTTGAGGTCAATATTTTAAGTAAAAATGCATGAATCATTGTTATATTCCTTCTCTATCTCATAAAAATACCATAAGAAAAAAAGGATCTTTCCTTTCCATGAAGACTCATTCTCAAGGTTTTAAATGTACTTGATCATAAATGGAATCCACCATTTGTTATTTCATTGAATAAACTATATTTTTATTCCAAATAACTACATATAGCTTCAATCTAAATTACTTTCATTTAGTTACACATAAATTATTAAAGCTTAACAAGTTTACCCATACCCAAGATTTAAGTCATCAAATAAAACTACCAACTTTATTAGAAATGGCCTCATAGGCTGATAAATTTTTATACATATATGACCCCTCCAAAGTTTAAATGATCTATAATTTATTGCAACAATATCTCAGATTCATTCTAATTAATTAATAAGTTAAAAAAATATATAATCCATATTTGGAATGATGCCTAAGAGATATTTCCTTTTAAGAATATTATAAGGAGGTTAATTAATTACATCACTCTTATTACACCAAATCCTTGATATTATTAACATCAGGTAAATATACATGTCTTTATTTGATCCAAAGTATAAGTACTAAGCAAATTTAAATGACACTCCACATCTATTTCCATGTATGCACTAGCCATAAGAAGGACTGTCCAATCTTTTGTCATCATCAAGCTACTACTCTAGCCACCCCCAAGCTCTAAGATCCCAACTTTGAGCATGTTTGTATCCATTTTTTAATGCAAGGATAAATATATAATAATGGGTATTTGACATAATGGAATACTATTCACATCTTATAGTCTAATTTTTTATTCTTACCCCCAAGAGACTCCAATCCCAATAAACACAATAAACATTCAAGTGAACTAAAATATTCAAGAGTATTACTTAAGAAAATTCACATGACAATTATTGATGAATGTTTAGGATAGAAAGAAGATACCATCATTATAATTATTCCTTCCAAAATATATATGAGGCTTAAGAAATCTACCCGTGTCTCATCATGATAGGGATTTAACATATTCTTCTATGACATTCATAGAAGAGTCAAGCATTATACCACCATGACTAACACAAGAGGAATTGGCATTCTTCCACTATGAAGATGATACTCATAGACCAATACCACTAAATTTATTTATATCCTAAAAAATACACAAGAGATCCAAACATTTCATGAAAATAAGGAGGAACAAAGCTCTCTAAAGTCCTCAAGGGAGAAACATAACATGGTGGCTAATGCTTAACCATGGACAATTAATAAAATAGTTATAATAAACTAGGTGGCATTATTCTAATGGAATAAAACATTAAGAAAACACATAATCATATTAACATAATAAAGGAACATAAATCATAAGTCAAATAGATCACCCACCTATCAAATCCAAGGTCACCTAAGCACTCTCCTCTAGACATCTAGGTTCAACTTTCCTAACTCAGTCTTTCTATGTTTTAATTCTCCTTTTCATCGTATTATATCTAATTTCTTGTCTAAAAATTGGTAAAAGTTATAAAATTCCCAAACAAAGAGAACTTGACTTCTATATAAAGATGTCTCACAAAAGCCAACTACCAGACACTCACCAGCCCATGCCTCCTTAAGGTAACATTCTTTTCCAATGTTTAATTAAGGCACATGGTGGATCTTATAGAATTTTATTGTTGCTTCTAGTGTTATCTCACCTTGATCCCCACCATATTTTATTCTAAGGTATTTAATGGAAGAGCTTTCAGTAGTCCACTAGACAATTTAGAAGTTGGCTAAAACATCTTATAACTAGGAAACAATAAGTTTCACCAACTAAGATTGAAGGATAACCACCTAAAACATAATCTATGTTATCAAGGTTTATATACTAGGTGTTTGATTAATTTATCTAGTGTCTAATAAAGGTTAATATAATGATTAGTGATAAAACCATGATTGGCATAGTCTCTTTCCTTCATTGTCACTTTTCATATTCCTAAACACTTGATGTACACATCAAATTCCTCTAACCTTATAGCTAAATCTATAAAATTTAATCAAACAAATTAATTTCAATCAATTTTCCATAGTCAAACATTCATATAATATCACATTCACATAGCTAATTTCATGTGATTTAATATAAAATTAATTTCCAATTTATTAACATAGGATCAATAATTCAAACAAGATTTATGTCAATATCTCTCATAAACATAATCAATTTTCATAAGGAGACATAAGCATAACATCATAATATCATAAGTGAGGAGTCAAAACATGATCTATAATAGTTATTTCCTTTGGTTCCCAACACATTAAAATCTTTTTAAATATTTTCATGTCTTAGTTAGATGTGACTTAACAACATAATTCAATAATAAAAATATATGAGTCATAGTTCCATAAGCATCATTCCTAGAGATGAACACTATGAAAAATAGGTCCTTACATAACCTTTTAAGACTTAACACATGTAAATCCTATATTTGTTAAAGAGATGTGTTGACTAAATTAGGGAAATAATATGAAATAAATACATCCATTGATTTTTTTATAGAATTGAATAACTTTAAATTTTATACAAATAACAATAAATAGAAAAAGTAATAACTGAGCTACAAAATAAATGAGATGAATGATCTAGGTGTTAGAAACTGAGGTGAAATCTAGTCTAAGTGTTAGAAAATAGATCCTAATGTAATAACCTCTCTTTCACAGTAGCACCATTATTGGAAAAGTGGCATAAGTGTCCTGATATTGGTGGTAGTATCCTTTATGCAAGACTATCTTGAGCTTCTAGGTGCACCTATGTCTATATCTCTGAGGTCTATTCCTACATTCATTAGTATTAAAATCATATATTTTTCTTTTAGTTAATAATTTATTTTGAAAACCCTAATCTTTAATATAAATCATGCATTTGGTTGATATGCTTTGAAAAATGTGTTTTTAAGTAATGTTGGATGGATATCCTCAACACCCCATTATGAATAGAGTTACCTACATACCAATACTCTAAAGAGGGATAAAGACAAATTTAATTTTCCCCACCTAAGTGCTAGTGCAAGTGAAATTGATGCTAGTATGATAGTGGCCTTGAGTGCCTTAAATGTGCTTGAGACTAAAAATTTGGATAATCTAAGCTTAGGACTATTAAATATGGTAGTATGCAGAAGTAGGTAAGAATATGGATTGATAACCATAATTATGCATAACTTTTTTTTAAAATAGAATATATATTTTCAGTATGATTTGCATCTAGTGGTTAGAGATCTAAAATTCATATATATATATATATATACATATATAAATATACATATATATATACATATATACATATATATATATACATATATATATACATATATATATATATATTGTTATGTTACCTATGTGGGTGTTAAAAGAGGTTTGGGCTAACCCTAAGAAGTTTTAGTTTTTAAAATATATCCATTTAGGAAAATGTAAGGAAAAGGACATTACAACAATTTTTCATGTGTTTTCTTATTATGGATCTAGTGTCCAACTGGTAAAACACTAGGCACAAAGGGATGAGATTAGGAAATTAGGGTATGCAATTACTTTAGGGATAACTATGGATGTGTGTGACCTACAAAAATGATGGATAAGTGTGTTAATAATCTCTAGGATAATTTAGGGATAGGTAGTCTCAAGTAGCACTCTTGAAACTCAAATACAACTTTTGGGTGATTACATCCCCCCCTTTATTTTATAAATGCAACAAAGTGAAATGACTAAGATAAAGGAAAAATAAGTGTACCTAAACTTACTTAGGAGATGAATCCCATGAATTTGGGTCTGAGTATGTAAGTCATTCTCCAATGCATATCCTACAAGTGAAATGTGCATAAATTAGTCCTCACTTAAGAGATATCAAAGTCAAAAGACTATATTGAGTGAATATGTAAATCTAAGTAAAAAGATAGGAAAGAAGAAAGGTATGAATACACCTCACTAGGTACATAAAATAACACATAAACTGGGTGATAAACTATGTGTGTGAATGTATATAGTGATAAAAAATGAATAACTTGGACTGATATGATGGATTTCTCAATCTTTATGTGTAGGTGGCTCAAAAAATCTATCTAGTTTTTACTCCATCATTGCCCACCCTTGTTTCGTGGATCATGACATGTGAATATATTAGATTATATTGATATTGTGTCCAAACTTCTCATGTAGGTTGCTCAAAAACTCAAGTAGTTTATGAATCAATCATTACCCACCCCTATTTGGCAAATCATGACCTATGAATATCTTGGATTAGATTGATAGTGTGTCCAACCCTCTCATGTATGTGGATAAAGAACTTAAGTAGGCTATGACTCCATCATTTCCCACCCATGTGTAGTAGATGAATATGAAACTAAATTATGTGAATTAATTTAAATGTCTAACTTGGTATATCTAATTATTTATGTCAAATCTACAACCACTTGATTATATTAGGTGGCTTCAAGCCACTTGGGAATGTCAACAACTATAGATGGAATAACGCATGAAACTAGTGTGCAACCTAAAATAAGATGTTGGGTATATACAACATAGAGAATGACATGGAATTTATCATTCCTTATAATCAACTAGTGTGTAATTGAACATAAATAAATAATTTGTAATGTACAATCCTTCAAATTTGATATCTGAGCATATGGATTCTTAACTGAGCTATAATAAATTGTATCTTGGTATCTACACTAAATATGGGAATGGTTAGGTCATGCATGATGAACCCAATCTAAGAAAATTGATATGAATATGAGATAAACAAGTATGAATCTAAATAAATTTGATTAAAATTGACAAATCTATAACTAAATTTGTGGAAACATGTACTATACCTACTATACTTTTTTGGAAAATCTAGGTTTTTCTAAAGCTTGGATAATAGTGCCACATCTTGGATAATAGGTCCATTTTTGGAAATTTTGCATTAGTTTCATAATTTAGGTTCTACTATCTTTTTGGTCTAATTTTTTTGCAACTTTACTACTTTTTGGGTCACTATTTTCCCACTATGTTTACATGTTTCTAATTTTTTGTAACTAAGACTATGTGTTAAAAATTTATTGTGAGTTTAATATAGAATCCTAATATCTATGACAAACCCATGAGAATACAACTTAGTTTGAGGGGAGTTTTTAAAAATATGGAATAATTATCCTCAAAATAAATAGTTCTATAAAATGAGTGTTAGCTAGAGCATATATGATATCTGCATGATAATCCAATATTATGTGCATATATAATATCAAAATTTAAGATAATCTGAGTGTAAGATATATGTCATGTTTATAATTTACAAGGGAATAAAGATATATATAATAATTTATGTAACAAAAAATGTGAATAAAATTGGGTATCTACATAAAAGGATGGGGAATTATGTCCATCATGACACCCAAGTAGGAACAGTAGATGCATGATGTCCCTCATGGCATTGAAAACTAGTGTGTGTAACAAGAAAATACAAGTGTTATGGCTATTATTCATAAAATAAATAATACATACAAAACACATGAGGCACACAAAGTACGGCAAGGGGACACAATACAAGGGACATGGGCATATGTCACTAAATCTTAGAAAAATACTACATATAAAGACATGCTCAAATTTACACATACGTAAATAACAAGCAAGTTGGCTTAGAGACATATAAAAGCACATGTTGAAACATCCACATAAAAAATCATCAAGGCACATACAAGGACATGGGAAAATGTATAAAACATACATACTATGAATAGAAGTGTTATAATACCAAAGAGCAATGGCATATTCAAATGCCCTTGAATAAAAGATGCATAAAGATACAATCAAGTCTAAACTAGGAAAGCTAGAAATGAAAGTATGAATGAATATATATTATAAATTTATGTAAGAGATAGGATTTACATATGCCAATTCTAAAGTAGTAGGAGCCAATAATACATTTGAGTAAGAGTAGCATGATCAATATCAAGATATAACAATGCTAAAGCTAGGATGTAGAGTATAGAAAGATAGAAATTGGGAATCAAAATTGTGTATAGGGTGACCCCAAGTGGGTGAATGTGTCAATTTAAGACCCATATATTGGTTTATATGCCCCTAATTGGTAGATAATAGAGAATTTGGATTGATGCAGTGGACCTGAGTCCTATAACAATCTACAAGCACTCGATAAGAACAAGTGAAGCATATATGTATGATAAAACTAAATATACTAAGATAACTAACATATGTAGTGTCTATACTAAGATAAATGACCCTTTTTGTGGATCTTGTGGTTCCCAATTGGGGTAGGACTTTAAAATGGAAAAATCCTCAGAGGAGCTGAAGGCAGGGTATCCTGAATAAAGGATGTGGTCATCCCTGTTAGGCAAGAAACTCACTGGTAAATCCCCTTTCCCACTGGTGACTACAAAATCATGTTGGGAGAAAGGTGAGTATGAAGTTTTTATTCTAGATCCTTTAATAGATTTATCTGTGTCCTCAATGGATTTCACATTAGTTGGTAAATTTTTAGGAGCAAGACCAGATCTATAATCTCTTACAAAAATGGTCAAAAGGAAATGGATCATTCATGGAGAGATAGTTATTGCACCTATGTTGAATGGTTTTTATTCTTTTACCATCCGATCCGATCCGAGTGCCAGTGCCTTCATTTCAATAGATATAGATGGGGCCGAGTACCATCCGGCCGTCGATAGATAGGTGCACCACAAGAACTCTAAGGGGATCGTACCCATCTAGCCTCTATATCTATCTGGGGGGCTCTCTAGATCTAGTTGGTATGGGTATGGATTGACCGAGTGAGATCGTACTAATACCCATATAGACAGATAGGCCCATCTAGCCTCTATCTCTATATGGGGGCTCTCTAGATCTAGTTGGTATGGGTATGGATTGGCCATCCCAACTAGATCTAGAGAGAAATAGAAGAATTGCAAAGAAGACCTGAATATGGTTCTATGTGGAGGACCATGGACGTTTGGAAAATGTTCTCTTACTATCAAGAAATGGGAGTTGAATATGGATTTCTCAGACTCTTTTTTCTTATCAACTCCAATCTGGGTTAGACTTCCTAGACTCGCTTTAGAGTACTGGCATGAGGACATTTTTAAAGGAATAGCCAGTTCTTTTGGGGAGCTTGTGGCTTTGGATAAGGCTACGACAACCAGAACCAAAGTTCAAATTGCTAGGATGTATGTTAAAGAGGTGGATTTAAATAAACTCCCAGAAAAAGTGGATCTTATTTCCAAGTTTGGTAAAAAATCTCAAGGAATTTTTTTTGAAGATTTACATAACTCTTGCTATGCTTGCAAGAAACAGGGGCATTGGGTAAAAAATTGTCCATCCAGAAGCAAAATTCATTTTAATAGTGTTTTGGATGGGAAAAAGTCCATGGTCTAGCTAAAGAAAGTTTGGAAACCCAAAGAGGATCAGGGACAAGAACAAAAGGAAAATGAAGAAACTAAAGATCTAAATGTTGAGAAGGGTAAAGAGTTGTCTTCTGAAGATCCTAAAGACCCATTTCTTGAGGTAGATACTAAGATCTCTTTTAAGAAATAAAATTCTGAGACAGAAGGGAAGGGAAGGCAGTCAAAAACCATAGTACCTACACACAACAAAGAAGATTTGATAGATTTATCAAAGCAAATCAGTCTATACCAAAGGGTAGAGGATCAATGGAGAGAGGCAGAAGGCAAATTAGTGCTAGAGGAAGGAGAAATCTTGGCTGATACTGGAAATAAATTAGAGGAGAGAGTTCCTCTTCTTTCTCAGCCAATGGAGATTCAGGTTGATAATGAATTGCCTTTGGAAGAGCTTCCTGTGAACGTTAAAGGAGAAAATTTAAAGCATTTTCCAAACCAAAGGAAAAGGGATGAAAAGAAGACAAATACTAAGGGAATACAAACTAGAAGCAGCAAAAAAGACCAGCAAATGAAGGTGAAAAACCATGCTTCTATTCTGGATAAGTTTGGAAAAAGAGAAGAGCAAATTTCAAAAGTGAAAGCAGATGTTGGCTATCCAGACAAACTTGGAAGAAAACCCATAAGGAAAATCAGAGAGCTAGAAAGCAAGTAGAATATAGCTGATGGAAGACAGGCAACAATTCTGGATTTTACCCATAAAAAATAGTTATTAAATTATTATTTGGTAATTAGAGGGATGAATGTAATTTGAATCTTGTGGTTGTCCTTGTATAACCTTAGGTTGTTGTTACTTCTTAGTAGGATTCAGGAATGCTTCTCCTGGTGCATGTTAACGTTTTATCTTTCTTGCTTCTGTAATAGGGTTTTGGGGCCCCTTCAAAACCTATTTTTACCTTAATCTAAAATATCTGTAGTGTATATAAATTATAATATATGTAAACATAGTAATGCATACAATTTGTAAATTTTGTGTTTTCTAGGTAATATTTGAATGTTTTTATTTTTATAAAATATAAGTTATGTATAAGAAACATGAAAATGAACTATGTACAAGGGACAAGAGAGAATGAAAGTATGTATAAGAAGGGAGGAACAATAATAACTAATCAGTCTCATGGGAGACTCACTATCACTATGGCCTATGTCAAATAAGGGGTATATTATTGTGCATGCTATGTGAAAGGGTAATTGTGGTCCCATAATCTATTATACTGAGTGATCAATATATGGCCCTACCTATGGAGTGATGTTAGTAATTTGTGACATTGACTATGGTGCCCTATAAACTATAAGGTTCTTAGGGTCCCATCTAGTAAAATAATTTATTGGTGGAAAAGGTTCCCTATGTTTTAGATCCTTGAGAACCCAATAATAATTATTCTGGTAGAAAGTGAGGAGAGGGAGGCCCTCTAAAATTTGTAACATATCTATAATGAAAGGGTATCTCTAATAATGGTCTATGTGGGATAGTATGTGTATGTTTTAATACTATAGGAGTATGCATCATTTTAATATATGGCTCTAATGAACTTTGTCATGTAATTTTAGGAAATGTTCTCATATCTATAACTAATAATGTGTCATATCTAGTAACTATGTTCTAATTGGCAATTAGGATGAAATTGCCTATGGGATGGATATAATATACTAATATGGAAGACCCTCAACTATGACTACATGATTTTCATGTATATATTTGAGTAATTTGTGCACTATGGATGGAATGGTTCATACTTATTTTATACATAGCCTACCTAGTAACATGCCAAACATGCCTTCACTAAGTATTACTAAGAATCTAGTGGCCGCATGTGTTTGTCTAATCTATAGTAGAAGTATGATCTACTTGATAGAGCTCTAAACATGACCACTGAAACCATTGATGAATGTGTCTATATGGGATATGTTATGATATTAATACCCCATATGATTTAAAAGTGTGATAGTGTACATGTTAATGCTGGACCCATTTTAAACCATAACATTCTAGATAGGATGATGATCTTATGTAGGCTTGTACAAAGAGTGCATATAAATTTGTATCATCATCAAACATATCCTTGTCTAAGAAGGTGATGAGTGGTGTAGCTCTAAATCTACTATTTTACATACCAATGATATTATTAAATGGGTGTGCCTCTTCTATATTAGTGTGATATGAATCTAGTGGTGGATGTGCTTGATATGTATAGTGAACACCTAAAGTGTTCCCTACCTCATTCATTGTGTGTATTGAAAATGGATCTAATAATATATTTAATGCCTTAAATTTCATTTTTTTATATTTTTGTGCCTTTATGGGTGTGCCCACATCAATAATTTTTTCCTCAATCAAATATTGAATCTTATGTTTCAGGTTAATTCATCTATTTATTGTAAAGATTGGTTCCTTTTGATACTCATATAATGCATTGGAATCATAGTTATTTGGAAGAGGTCATGTCATACCAAGCTATTTAATGGGATGGAGAGATATGATTTTGCATTCTAAGAGCTTTTATAAAACCCTTGCTAGTGATTCTATAAGTTTGTTGAAGACTCTACATGGAAGAGATGATAAAACTATGTGAGGAGATGGCTCTGAAGCTACATTAACAATGTCATTTTGATCACTCTCATTTTTAGTGGCCCTTACCCTATATGGATGCTTAATTTAACTCTTAGTAGTTTATTTTTATCCAATTAAATATTTCAATTTACCTATTGAGAGAATCTTGACTTCTGTTTCTTTTACTACATGGCACAAATCTATGAATGTTAGTAACTTCTTAAACAAGATAGCTTTGTTTAATGCTGGTAAAAGACTCCATTTCAAGATATCCTAAATCTATTTATCTACCTTGAGGCTATTAAATTTATCTAATATAGTTTTGTATTATAATATGTATTATAGGATAGGCTCATTCAATTTTTGTTTCAATTTTGTAACTTGAGCATATGACATCTTGTCACTGATGTTTATGAATAAGTTTCCTAAGAACATGTCTACTAAAAGATTAAATGCTATGATAGATTGATTTGGTAAGTCATAAAAACACTATAAGGCTTAATAATTTAAACTAGGTATTAGAAACTTTGTGAGAAGGAAATAATTGGACACAAAGTCCAAACATGCTATATGAAAAGCTCTGAGATGGTTCTCTGGGTCAACCTTACCATCATAAAATGTAAGCTTAGGTGACATGAATATGGATGTCAATGGAATTAACACTATGTGATGTGACAAAGGTGTATGTAAAATAAAATTAGAATACAAGACATGTGATGGACTATGGTCTCCCTTCTTAATATATAACACCTTATCCTATAGAGTATGAACCTTGTGTATAAGTGATTTTACATATAGAGTGGAGGAACTAGCCATAAGTGATGTAGTTGTCACTAAAGATTATGGAGTTATAATTATTGGTTATGCTAGTTGAGTTGACCCCACTATAGGTGTAATAATGATATTATTTTATAAAGTTGAATATTGATCATTTTTTATTTGTTTATTTATTCTTGAATAATAGTGATGAGATCATCTTGAATATTCAAATGTTTAGACACAAAATTTGGCAAATGTTTCTTATTAGTCTCATCAAATCAGTTGATAAATTATACCATTATAATTTGGGAAGTATGAAAACAAGTCATATATTTTCAACATTTAAATAATTTTAATCTAAGAAAGATTGGAAAAAATATTAAAAAAAATATAAACTTTTTGAACTAATATCTGAGCATAAAAACAAAAAGGATACAAACCCTAAGAGCATCTAGGGTTAGGTTTTGAGCAATGTTCTAAATAAGTTGGGTTCACCAAATGATTTAACCTTTTAAGCCTTACCACATGTAAATATTATGATTTTTAGTGAGATGAGCAAAATAAATTAGGTAAATAATATGAAGTAATTATAGTCATTTATTTATTATATAATTGACTAGCTTTGACTTTTCTAAAAATAGTAATAAATAGTGTAAGTAATAATTTATCTCTAAAATAATAGAAACAAAGGTGGAAGCTGGTCTAAGTTTTTAAAAATAGATCCCAGTGTCACAACCACTCTTACATAGTAACACTATAATTAGAAAAGTGGTGGTAGTATGCCCTTATTAGTAGTAGTGTTCTCTATGTAATATTATCCTAATCTTTTGGGCAAACCTATATCTAGATCTATGAGGTTTATTCCTACGTGCACAAGTCTTGAAACCCTATATTTTTTTTGTAATTATTTATTTATTATGTAAAACCTAATATTCAATATAACTATGGTATATGGTTAGTATGAGCTTAAAAGTGTGTTTTTTAATAGGGTAGGTTGGACATCATCAACACTCCACTATGAAGAGAGTTTCCTACATACCAATACTTTGAGGAGGGATCAAGACCAATATATTTCTACCCACCTAATTTATGGTGCAATTGTAAGAAATTTTGGTATGATAGTGGACTTGAGTGCATTGAATGTTCTTGCTTTTAAAAATTTAGGTAATCTAACCTTAAGGCTATTGTAGATGGTATTATTTAAAATTAAGGTATAAAAGGGATTGATAACGTTAATTATGCACAACTTGTTCTATGTTTGAATACATATGATTTCCATTTAGTGGTAAGAGGGAAAAAATTCATGTATATATACTATTCTTTTTACTTGTATGGGTGTTAGTTTTGAAAATATATCATTTTGGGAAAAGATATGGAACAAAAATATTAGCACCATATTGGGGTTAGTAGCACCATGTGGCATAAGTGTCGTTATTATGGCTCTAGTGTCTCATTGTCATAACACTATGCAAAAAGGGCTATGATAGTGAAATGAGGGTTTGGGACTATTTTATGGCTGATTAGGGATACTTTTGGCCTGCACAAGGCTAGATAAGTGTGACAATAGTCTAGGATAGGTCTAGGGATAAGATAGAAATATGTATTCTCAATTAGCACTCTTATCACTACAATAACACTTTTTCCTGATTGTAAAAGGTCTAATATCATTTCATAAAGTCTCTTAAAGATATTTTGAAGTGATTCTAGTGAAGAGAATAGTGTTAAGGTAAAAATTATCTTTAACAAGATTCAAATGATAGTCCTACCTTAAGTTTCAAATATCTAAGTACATCAAATTGAATATAAAATTAAGTAATTAATCTTGGCATAAAATGGTGGTTTCCATAGAATCTATAGTGAATAAAAAAAATATGAATGAGATTCAAGTTAGGTAAAACCAAGGTATTGATATTTTGAGTGGTCGCAGTCAGCTTATATAAGAGTTAATTTCAAAGTATCCTTGGATAGTTTTTGAAACGTAAGATATTGTCATAATTAAATCAATTCCTACATTGGACAAGAGTAAGACAAGACAAGACTAGGAATATTAGCTTTGTAGATCATAACTAAGGCCTAGATAAGAGTGTTTTCTTGTTTTTTTGAAAGGACAAATGAAGAGAAGGTGAAAACATTTTTTCTTAAGGTATACAAAATTAATTGGATTACTTTTTAGATTCTCTTTGTTTCAAGAATATAATATTATCTAGTCACAAAACCAACCACATTAATGAGGAAGATCATCTAGTACCACTAACCTATATTAATTTTTGTTAATAAAATATTTAAATAAAAATAAACACATAATGATAAAATAATTTAAAATTAAAATAAATAAAATCAAATAAGTCAACTATATTAATTTAAAGTGAAAGATAAATTCATATACTAAGCTTACCAATTCAATCTATCATACCTTCAAACTCATCTCTATTTATAAGTGTTTCCATAATCACATCATTATCAGATTCATACACTTTACACAAACCTGTATTATGAGGCTTTCCATAATATTTTATCATTTGAATATTTGTAGTGATAATCAAATATAAATAATGAAACACCACCCTATGTGTTTCAAAGTCCTCAAATATATATATATATATATATATATATATATATATATATATATATATATATATATATATATATATATATATATTTTACTATAGTACCTATGAAGCCAAGTTATTTTACCCATAATGGATATAGTCGGATAAATTATCTCTTCTCCATCCATGACATTTTTGCTTAATTTTTTTTACCTCTACACAACAACACAATTAATATTATGTTCCCTCAACATTATTCTTAGGTGAAATGAAAACACAAACATGCCCTAAATTTAAATTTTAATCCAATTTAAGGACATATATGAAAAAATAAAGATATCACTAATATAACTAAGGGTAAATTAAAATTAGGAATAAAGTGTATCTAGTTACACAAGATCTTAGATGTGGTAAAAGACAAATGATGATACCATTTCATTATATATAAATAATTGGAGTAAATGGATACTCTCTATAGGTGTTATGGATCTAAAATACCATTCATCAACCCATTATTTTAAATTACATTCATTACAATTAAATTCCATACATGAAAAATAAAAACATGCCATATACCTAGTATAAATAGTCCATAAACTAGAATTTTATATTTTAATGGATTGGAAAACACTCAATTTAGGTATTGTAATTCAACATTCATCATTGACCTATGTTTTTCCTCCATTAATTAAAATAATCTTTGCACATGAGAAAATTTATCTAATCCATGAAAAATATTTTCATTGAACTAAGTCACAATACTTGTAGCATCAATAAAATTAGCACCATCCTTGTTCTTTACATTCTATATTTTAAAACTATATTTTTACACATGCACCTATACCATCATGCTCCCCTTTTCCATGTCCAGCCTCAAATAATCTAAAAAATGTTAAACATTATTCTTCTTATGCATTCTACTTAACCAATAAAACATTTGAGAATTTTTAAAATGCCTTACATAGTTGTCTAACCAAAATTAGTGTGTATCAAACATGATTTATATTGAATTCATATTTATATAAAAACCCTCAAAATAACCTTGCTCAAACATTGCAGAATGTGATCTATCATCACTCATATAAAAGTGGTACTACCTCAAAATATTTCTATTGTAATTTGTCCTATTAGGTCCATGTTGTTATATGAACAAAAATTCCAACATGAATTTAATTATAGTATGGGGGTTGAACCTCATTATATATTTTTAGTGTGTATTTATCAATAGACTCCATAACTGGAATAATGGTGCCAACTAGGAAGTTATAATTGCATATCTTTAATTGATTATCTAACCATTTTGATTTGTGTGTGTATTTTTCATATTGGTAGATAATATTTTTATTGAATTCAAACATGAAATTAGATAATAAAAAAAATGGTCATAACAAACTCACATCTTGATGACTCTTTTCTAATATTTTAACACGTACTTTACATATTTTTACTTATTATAATCAACTAGTTGCTTTCTAAATTCATGTGAAATATCTTAATGTATACATCTTATCAAATTTAACAAATCACCATAGCTATTATATGTTCCATCTAATTATTATTTGGTGAAAAAAACTATCCTTTGGGTATTTGATATAAAAGACTTTATATTAATTCTCTTGATGTCTTAGGTGGGGAAGACACCATACATTAATCTATAATGTTGTTAGTATGTAAAGTACAATGTAGATGAAGCAAAACATCAAAGTACATAGACAATTCAACATGTACCCTACAAAAAGATGTGGTTTGTGATTGGTTTATTTTAACATAGAAAGGCTTTCACATCTCAAATTCCCTTTGGATAATTATCAATTGGCCATTAAATTTCTCAATAAGCCTTTTACAAAATTTTGTTTGGGTCATGTATAAGAAATATTTTACATGTGGCTCATGATTTTTTAAATCTTTTATTCTTTCAAAAAAAAAAATTAGATTAGATGATACACCTATGTTGTCATGCCAAATAAATCCAATCAAATGTCTTATTCCTTCAACTAATACCTTATATTCTCATGAGAATATGTTATTAAATGCCAAATAATTATTGAGTGAAGGGTCATCAAGCCTTGCTCTTCTTTTTATGGCATTTATTAGATTTTTTATATTCAAGTTCAAGGATTTACTTGCTCCATTAGGAATTAAAGCTTTAGATGTTGAATTACTAATTATAGATTCCATTATTATACATCTTATCACACTACTATATTCTTTTAAAATTATAGTGCCTTTACATTAAATTCATTAAATAGATTATTTACTATTATAGTATTCATTCCCTCCATGTTGGATGTTCTTAACCATAAATTATGCATCATAGGGCACATTTTTTGTAATTTCATTAATTTAACAAATAATTGACATAATTTTGTATGGACTTTATCTTAAATACATAGTCTCATACATGTTTAGCATGGCATTTAGCTATTATTTTTGACATTTTATCCTTCATAGGTTTTATTATTTTATCATGTATTTCAAAACAATACATTGGTGTTTATATAATTATCCTTAGAGGTGTGGGTGTATGATCTAAATTTTATATTAAATTAGGTTGTGCTACCACTTCAACCATAACAAGGATATGAGATGGTTGACATTCTATGTTAGTCCTTACAGGTGAATTTAATTCCTCTTCATTAGGAGAGACATGAATTAGGGTCATTAGTTGATGTTGATTATCACCATTCTCAAAAAATTCATTAGGGATGGATGTTTCATTATATTATGTTTCTTCATATGTTTCATCACTCAATACAAATTCATTAGTTACATGTTTTACATTTTTAATTTCATCATTCAACCATGATTGATTGTGTTTCCTTATCTCATTTTAAGACATATCTAAATAAAATTCAATAGAATTTGGGATGTTAATTTTATTTGAAATATTATATGGTGTGGAATAAGTAATTTCACCTTGCCCAAAAGCTCTTATGGATGGTTTCCTATTTTCTTGTCTTTCTCTTTCTTTTTCTCTCTTTATTTAATTTCTTTATTTCTTATCTCTTTAATTGGTCTTTTATGATGACCCAAACCCATTATTTATCTTTATGAAAATAAGTCCACATATAGATTATAAACTGATGAATTTATAGTAATAAATACAAAATAATGAATATTTGGTAGAGTTTCAACATAAAAAAACTATTTTGATGTTCGTAAAATTAAAAATGAATGAGTGAAATTTATTGGCAAACAAGAGAAATTCATGAAAAATAAAAGGCATACATCCTTTCACAAAGAATAGACCCCCTATTTTGATGCACAAATCAAAACAAGAAAAACATTTAATTATTCTTGGGCCTTTAAAAGGGTGTATGCAATTTCAAAGGGTGTACACCCTTTATAAAGGGTATACTCCATTTATAAAGGGCATATACCATTTCAACATTTACACATTTTCTTCTTATATTTTACCTTTAAAATTGATTTGGGTAAAATCTTGGGGAGGTCCAAACCTAGCTTGAAACCATCCATGGAGCAACCTACATGGTTTTTAAGAAATTTAGGATTCTTTTTCATCTTTGTCAAAAATCAAATAAGTCATAATTTACTATTTAACAAATAATTATATGAGTTTGTAGAGGGGAAAGCATATTTTTTAAATATATAATTTTTTTAATGTTAAATTATTTTTATAATTATTACTTAATTTTACACAACATAACTCACTATGGACTATAAACATATCATTACAATTACTTTTATGAATTTTTTACTGTTAATCAAAATTTAATAAAACTTATACCTGAATAATATACACATCATTGGATTTGATATTTTTTTAAAATATTGATTTTCATGAAGTTAATTTCAAAAAGTTATGTGTTTACACTTACAGTTCCAATTTTTTATTTCTCTCAACTTTTTAAAATTATTTAGAAAAATAAAAAATATCCTAATTGATCTTTAACATTTCATATATGCATATATTAATTTTCATACATAAATTCATTCATTTACTATAAAATGTGTGTTTGGACACATAAATTCTCATTATATTTTCACAAAAAGGGTCATGTTATTGTAATAAATGCATCTATTTCACACACTTTTATCATCTAGATATTAAAAAAAAATTAGAAACTACATTTAAAAGAACACAATTCATATTCTTCTGTCATTGTCAAAATTGATTTATAAGTGTCTCTAACATTCTCTCCATGTTTAAAAAATGTAAATTTAAAAAAATAAAGTGTCACTTTATACTACCCCTTTTGTCTTGCATTATCGTGCATCTACCCCTGTATTCTAAAACAATTTGTAATAGACTTTTCCTTTGTACTAGTTTTTTCAACTCTTTCGTTGGTTTCATCATCACTGTCTTCATCATAAGTGCCTCTCCATAATCTATATATTTAATGTGTACTTTATATCTAACATATTCTTCATCACCATGAGAAATATGGATTTTCACTTTATTTATTTTGACTTTTTCATGTGTTTCTTATGAACACTCAAAATATCTATGTCTAACACACTTATTTCACTTATATAATTTCCGTACAAATCCTTAGCCTGTTCCTTTCAAAAATATACTCTTCCATGGGAATAATAACCTCTTCCTCTTGTATTTATGCCCTAATTTTTATATTTTATTACTTATCTAGCATAATCTTATTTTCCTCTTCCATTACTAATTTTCCCCCTTTTTCTCGAGGACAAACATCTACATCTATAGTTCATTTTTTTCCTCCTATACAATGTTTTATATGCCTTAAATGTACATTATTTGGATTATTATATAGTTATTAAGTTAATAAAACCAATAAAATCTTGAGGAGAAACACACAACCCATTCACATATTTTGCTACCTTATCTAGGTCATATTCTAAATTACAAACTATTATAGTGATCCTATACATTCTTGTATATTTATTTAACACTCATTTAATTTTATCAAGTTTTGTATCCTCATAAACAAACTCATTTGATAATTTAAAGGAAATAATTTATATTTAAATTATCACCATTCTATCCCATGAATTTATTTTATCCTTATATTTCATTGTTATCTTATTTAGCACATGATCCCACAATAGGTATGAATGACCTTTTAACTTCATGCATGTAAATTGTACCTTATTGGGATCCTATATTGACTCATATTCAAAATATTTTCCATATTCGTGATCTAATCCACAACGCTTCTGACTTAAAAATCCAATTTTAATAATATGTTCCCCACTATGGCTTGCTACCAAATTAATAAATATATTCTCAATTTCATCTTCCATACCTTCCACTTTAGCTCCTTGTCCTCTGCACCTTTGAGCTTATCATTAAGGAATTTATTATTAATATTCATTTACATATTCAAAATGAAATCATATATTTCATGTTTTATCTATGGAATCCAATCTCATTTGTAATACCCTCGTTATTTTTTCCATGAGTAAAACTCTAGGTGGTTTTCCTCTTGAACCTCTTCTAAAAAGATTACCTCTGTGAGTCATATCTTTAATTGAGTAACAGTTTATTTTTCAAAAAAAAAAATGTAATTCAATTACATTATTCATACAAATATCCCAATAAACACAAAACCTTGCATTGATACGAATTGGTTCATGTGGGAGCTACATGGGTCAAATTAAAGGTTGTATTACTACCTAGTTATCATCTCACTAATGCTAAACACATAAAAAGACATATAATAAATTAAATAATAGAGACAACACGTTATTCATTTATTAAATCATAATTACAATTACATTGAAATTTGATAAATTGAGATCAAAATCTCATGTTACACTTGTAGGCTCAAATATATGCTTCTCCCTTATGATCACTATTCTTCGATCCTTCAAATATTTTCCAATCCTTCCAAAAGTTTCCAAAAATACCTTAAAAAAATCATATTATCTTTAATCTAGTATATTTTATCCTACTAATAAAATACACTATTTTTGTTTAGAATGAGATACTTATCTTTCTTTATTTTCCTTTGTGTTTTGGCATTCTCATT